>VZTZ01046640.1:848864-1192535 GCA_013400955.1 Drymodes brunneopygia
CTTACACACTTCTGCTAAATGAATCAAAAGTTAAAATACTCAGTGACTTGGAACAGCCACAATATAAGAACTCCAAAAAAAAGTTTCTGTAACAGAAGTTGGCAGTGTTAGCAACTCAAAACCATGAAAATTCAGTTTCTAGTAGAAAAGATGCATAGGAAATAGAATGGTGCCCATACTTTGTCTTGTTACTGTAGTGGACAATTCCTGGAACTGAACAAATTTGAAAGCTTTAAGAGCAATTAACTATTTTGTGACAGAGGGATTTCAGATCCTCAGACTGTGGGATTTCAAATGCCTAGATTTCATGAAAGGCAACTGATAAATGGCAGTAACTTTTTACAAAGGGCTGTGCCTAAAATTTTCACTTGAAGCTTAAGAATTAGGATTGGCTTAAATGTTTGTGATAAACTAAAATTGTTGGAAAATTAAAGTTCTAGAAGGTCAGAAACTATCTGCAAGGTAAGGTCAAACTTAGTGAGTAGTTTCAGCTGAAAAAACCAACTCATTAGACATACTTTTCTTAAAAACAATGACATTTCAAAAGCATTAAAAATGCACTGGACAATATTTAATTCTGACCTGAAATGCTAGTTTTCAGTGTGTAATACAAAATTAATGAGGCCTGTACTTGCTATTTTTAGTGAGTTTTCCCTACTCCACTTGTTAATTATTTTGCTCCATTTGAGTACCAAATGCAAAAAATTCCTTATTCAGCCAGCTCCAGCAGACACAACTCTTCTTCCAGTAACTGCTACAGTGATTCCAAGCACAAATCTACCGAGGTGGATTACAAGGAGAACTCTCCCAAGCACCTGTGTGCAAACTTTAGCGCAGGTGCCTTGGTCATTCCTCACCACTTAATTGGGATACCTGCTGGTCAGACCAGATCTTTGCATGTGTTTTACAATATTGAATCTTTTGTATCTGCATCACCAACTGCACAATAATTTCTTATCTTTCTAGAGAATGTCATGTTTCACCACCCTATCCAGAGATTTGTCCATTGTACAAATTCCCAGCTGGTGTGTATTTAACAGCTTCACTGCCAGAGCCTACTTCTGCCCTTATGCATTAACAAAGGTCAGAAATAATTTTTTTTAAATTCTAGCATCTCATGGAACATAAATGAAAACGTGCAACACCAGAGACAGAAAAGAGCAAAAAAATCTAGCTTTAAAAACAAAAACCGATGAAATTATTTACCTGGTTAAAATTTTAAAAAACCCCATGTCTTAGGAAACTGCCTATTTGCTATTTTGAAAGGATATTAGATAGACTATTTCACAGTTATATCATCGCCTTTAGGTTCAAATCTAGTGCCCTAAAAGCATGACAAAATATTTTTTACTCAGAAGAATTCTTGTCCCATCTGCCTTTTCTTCTTTTGAAGTTACTGAGATACACATAATTACCTGGAGGCTAAATTTGGACCACAAAATGATAAGCTTTTTTTCTGTTGTTGCTTTGTACATATTTCCACAGCAAAACAAATGGAATGCTATAAAGAGGCTTATCACATCAAATAGGGAATTAGCAGCAGGAATCAATAATCTCCAAAGTAACAAAGATCCTATTTCTGGGCAAATACGCTTAACTTCAAAATAAACAATCCCCCCCTTGTGAAACAAAAGACTTCCAGAGGAACATTCAAACCCTCTGTGCTATGCTGAACAGGCTGCAGCCTTTCGCTTTGTCCCCTGCACAGTGTGACATCAGCTTTTTACATTTTCTCCCTGAAGTTCTGAGAGCTCAGTTCAGCCCCTACTGAAGTTTTTCCACTCTCAATTTTCTCAATAATATCAGGTGCCTGTACTCTTGCCTGCACATTCCCCTGTTCCACCTGGCACTTTATCAATGTGAAAACCTGCTTCATTACCACAGTCTAGCTGCTGGGGTGATACTGGTATTCTTCGCATTATTTTTTTCCCTAACTAGAGATGATGTTGAACTACGGAGGGGGAGGGAATGCCCAAGACATCTTCCATCTTCCTTACATTAAATGGGAGAGAAAACTATTCCTGACCCCATTGACCTAAAGAATCATTTCTCCCTTACACTTCAGACACTTCACTTCTTAAATCTCATTGGGAAAGTGTTGTAGTTATTGTCCCTGTGATATTTCAAATGAGGGTGTTATCAAAGTCCACATTTTTTGCAATTCTTTGCCCTCTAAAGAAAGACTGCCTTATGTTGGTGACTGTTTTTTGAGCTCCTTACTGAATAGTTATGCAGCTGGCATTCAGGCAGAAAGGCTGAAGAGAATGAATATTTAAAATACTTTGTACTCAAGACGAGCACAGTGTGTTTGTTCATGGCTGCTGGCATGGCATAGGAGAAGCCTGGATTCCCATGCAGGGCACACTCAAATGCCAAGACTGAAATACCTCTGTCCTGGGCATTCAGTGCCCTGTTTTTGTGCCATACACTCGTTTTCTGCATATCTAGCTGCAGTGATGGTAAGGACAGGGGGATTGGAAAAAGGCAGCAAAGGAAATCATCACAGTCACCCTGACAAAAATCCCATCTGAGTATTTACTGGTATTTACTGCACAAAGTGTTCATAAAGCTGGAAACTGCACCTACTGCTATGAGAGGCTGCAGATTCGATTAAAATATGCTGGCTAGGATGGCCTAGGCAAACAGACACAGTGCCTGCTTCCCAGCTCTGCTCAACTTCTTTATTAGCATAATTAGCATACACCCGCTCAGGTCCTCCTTCCAGCCCCAATGGTCACAGCCATGTGGACTTGTGTTTTGCTTTACAGGCATACTGAATTTACATCTGTACCCTATAGTTTATTAGGTGGTAAGCCTACTCTCATGACTGAAGTTTATCTAGTGCTAATAACAACTTTGCTCTGCTGAGACCAGCTAATGAACACCAGCTGCTAAGAAACAGGAGTGGTGGGGAAATGTGTCATAACTACTTACACTCTGTCAGCTTTTCAAACTCCTCTGAGCAGTGTTTTTTAAATGCACACTTCCACTCCATTTTCTTCTTTAGAGACATCAGAACACTGCTGTACAATGCATTACTGGAGATCATTGCTGCTGTATAGATACCAGGCAGCACCACTGTAAGCTAGGATGTTTGTGAGAGGACCAAGCTCTCAATTTCCCAAAGCGAGAAAGAACAATAATTTGCTGATTGTTGTCTCTGGATTCACCCACAGATAGGAAGTGTTGAAGGTAGGTCTTGAGGTTCTGTTTCAGATAGTCAGAAAAGGAAAAAAGAGCTATACAAGGGTGCAGGGACACTGAAAACTCTTGGAAAGGAAACTGGGACTCTGTTCTTTGGTTTCGTTTTTGGTTTTTTTTTGTTTGTTTTTTGGTTTTTTTTTTTTTTTTTTTTGGTTTTTTTTTTTTTTTTTTTTTGCTATGACAGAGGTGGACTGAGGGGATGGGGAAGTGCAGAGCTGAGAAAAATGCTTGTTGAAGGAAGTTGGGTGTCTGGAGTTGATTTCCTTGTGAATGCAGCATGTCTGTGAGATGGTCTTGTTTAGAAATCGAGTCCTGGTAACTTTTTCCATAGAGCAGAACACAGAGTTTGGTCACAGGGGCTAATCCCACACCCTCTTGGGACTGAAGTAAGCTAGAGACTCTTCCAGTCTCCATGCCATAAACGGGCATTTGTCAGAGCTTGTGACCCGGCTAAACTGTCTGTGCTGGCACAGCCATTGCGCAATAACCCAAATCAGAAGTTAGTCAAGCATTGCAGCAGAATAGCTTTATGAAACGTATTCATAGAAACCTTACACTGCAGAAGGTGAAGGGAATCAGGATTTGGGGAAGTCTGAGACAGAATTTGGCCAAAGGCACACAAAAAAATCAGCCAACAATGTCATACACTTCAGACGCCAAATATGTTGCTAATACACTTTGACATTGTCAGTTCTTTTGATACCTTGTGCTATTGCAGAATGGTGAGTTTGGCAGGGATCTCTGAAGCCCATCTGATCCAGCCCCTCTGCTCAAGCAGGGTTGCCTAGAGCTGGGACTGTGTCCAAATGATTTTTTGAATATCTCCACAGAGAGACACATCAGAATCCCCCTGGCCAACCTGTGGCAGTCACCCTCAGAGTAGAAATAATGTTTCCTGATGTTCAGAGGGAATCTCCTTGTTTTGTTTGTGCCTGTTGCCTCTGGTCTTGTCACTGGGGCCCATTGAGGAGAGCCTGGCTCTGCCCCCACTGTACTCTTCCTTCAGGTATTTATACACATTGGTAAGATCCCCTGAGCCTTTTCTTATCTAGGGTCAACAGTCCCAGCTCTCTCAGCTGTTCTCCACAGGGAGGATGTTCCAGTTCATTATCTCCATCATCTTTGTGGCCCTTCATTGGACTCTTTTTCATAGGCTTGTATATCTTTTCTTCAGAGGAACCTTGATGATTCTCATAGATCCCTTCCAACTCAGAATATGCTGTGATTCTGAGCCAGAATTGGACACAGCGCTCCAGATGTGGCCTTGCCAGTCCTCAGTGGAGGGGTAAGATCACATCCCTTGGCCTGCTGGCAATACTTTTTCTAAAGCAGCCCAGAATACCATTAGCCACTTTTTCTCCCGACAAAGTTGCTGGCTTATGTCCAACTTCATGTCCATCAGGACCCCTAGATCCTTTTCTGCCAAGCTGCTCTCCAGCTGGGTAGTTACCAGCATATACTGGGTGCAGCAATTAGAGCTGGTCTTTGATGAACTTAATGAGATTTTTGTCTGCCCATTTCTTCAGCTTGTCAAGGCCCCTCTGGATGGTAGCACTATCCTGCAGTGCATCACCCACGCCTCCCAGTTTGGTGTCACCAGCAAGTTCACTGAGGATATGCTCTGCCCATCATCCAGATCATTAACGAAGGATGTTAAAGAGGACTGGACCCAGTACTGATCCCTTGGGGTATACTGCTGGTTACTGGAGTCCAACTAGACTCAGTGCCACTGAACACCAGCCTCTGGACTGGATGGGTAAATGGATTGAACAGTCCGAATGGCTGGGCCCATTCTTGGACACCTAAGGAATCTTATGGGAGACACTGTAGAAAGCCTTACTGAAATCTACACAGACATTATCTACTACTCCCTGGTTGTCCACCAGGTCAGTAATTTCACAAGTTCATCACATTAATCAAGCATGACTTGTCCTTTTGAATCCATGTTGACTACTGATGACTTTTTTTGTCCTTCATGTGCCTGAATATGGTTTCCAGGATTAGCTGCTCCATCACCAGTGATGAAGGTGAGGTCAATTAGCCTATACTTCCCTGACTCCTCTTTGAATATAGGAGTGACATTTGCTTTCCTTCTTGTCTTTGAGCACTTCTCCCAGTTGCCATAAACAATCAAAGAAATATTAAAGAAAATAAGAATGGCACTGAATCTTTAGTAATGCTGGGTCAAGTTCATCCTTTCAGATATACTTTTATGCTGAACAGTGAGGCAGCACTGCTCTCTGGAAGATTTTAACACATGCCCTAATTGTTAAAACATGACACGTCTAGTGACAAGTGCACAGAACTGAGAGAAAGGCAAGGTACAGTGATGGGCAGGTGGGAGAAGCAAATCTGAGGCAGTCAAGTGTGCAACTATCAGGGAGGATGCTGAGACAAGTGAGCTGTCATCCCTGGTATTACTCCTTTGATGCCTTGCATTTCCCCATCACTGTCTTGATAGCTGCTCCAAAATCCTTCAGGACTGAGGCCAAATTCTGCACAGTATCTTGAACCAAGGTGGGGTGGTAGGGGGCTAATAGGATTACTGAAATACAATGAGAAATAAGACAGAATAAAGACTCTGAAGAGAATAATTAGCCAAGACAAAGGGAAATTAAAGTACCTCCCAAAAATGTCTCATATATGATGGTTTTCAGAGGCAAAAATCATCTTTTTCCACTGCTGACCCTTTATTAATCTGTCATGCCACATTAGAAAACGTGATGGAGTCCTTTGCTGGCATTAAACAGCACAGTGCAAAATGTTGGCAGCTCTCCTAACTGCAGTAGAGTATTAGGTTTTCTTTGCTAGTCTAGTCTGAAGGGGAAGATAAAATGAATGGTGGAATATCACATAGCTCTATGATGCTTGCAATTGCCCAGCTCTCTCCATCTTGTCTTTTATGTCTGCTCAGACTAGGGAAGGGTGAATGGTTCTGGCACAGCCTGAGGGTGAAGGACACCAGGCGTTTACACTCAGTTGTTAACCAGGAAAAGGTAGAGTCTCAGGGGATGTTCTGGCCTTGGAACATCAGCCACTCCTTTCCCTGAAAGGAGCAGAGGGAGGTTTTGGGCTCAGTTGGAGAACCCCATGACGGGGAGATGTAAATGCACCAAACTCTTGTCAGAGAAGTTGCTCCCCACTTTGAGACTGATGTGCAGCTCCAAAAATCAGTTCTTGTCAGAGGGGCTGCCTGCCCTCTGTCTTTTATAGCTGAACCTCGGATATTAAAGCTTCCCTGGGGCAGGGGAGTCCTTGCATAGGTACACAGAGTGCTTTGGTAAAGCCAGAATTGGAGCACAGTTTGAGTGCTGCAGCTTCCTAGTGCAGCCAGGGGCCGAAGAAGCCTGCTTCCCATGCTGCTTGCAGGTTTAACTGGACCAGCTGATGGGGCTATAAAAATACCTTCATGGCACATGACCAGGAACCTTTCTCTGTACCTTCTGTGAGAGGCTCCCAATGAAGCAGTTTACTCACACTTTACATATAGCAGCCTTCCAGTACATTAAGGAGTCCACAAGAGAGATGGAGAGGGCATTGTCACAGGACAATGGGGAATGGTTTTAAACTGACAGAGAGAGGGTTTAGACAAGGTATTAGGAAGAAATTCTTTGCTGTGAGGATGGTGAGGCACTGAAACAAATTCTCCAAATAAGTGGTGGATGCTCCATCCCTGGAAGTGTTCAAGGTCAGGATGGATGGGGCTTTGAGCACCCTGGCCTAGTGGGAAGTGTCTCTGCCCATGGCAGGGATGTGAAAAGCAGATGGTCTTAAAGGTCCCTTCCAACCCAAACCACTCTAAGATGATGTGAATCTGTGACCTCCCTGCATGTGCCCCTAAAGGGTCTGGGTGCACCCAAGCTGCCATCTGCCACCCCACCAGGTAACTGATGTCCCCGAGCGTGTGGAAGAGATGGGGCCCTGGTCCAGGAGCCATGCCTGTTCCCCACTGAAGAAGCAGGCTGGTGCCTTGCAGCCCCTGATGTTTGAAATCAGGGGGCCTGCTTGTAAGGCTTTAAATCAAAGCCAGCTGATTGCAGGGAGGCAGGAAGACCATTTGTGTCTTGATTACTCAATAAAGGAAACTGTGAAGGCTTTTTCAGCATGCTGAAAAACTCCAATATTCTACAGGATAAGTAGTCTAGCCTGACATTACAGATGCTTGCTCATTGAGCAAATACAATATATTGAATGCTTATTTTATTAATTATTCATTAACCAGTAGTGTTGTTGCCTCCTGAATTCAGGGATGTGAGTGAAGAACCTGGTTACTGAATTAATCTTGGTGCTAATGTGCTTTCCCTGTAATTTGCTGAAGTTATCTATTATCAGAAATAGGCAAGAAATTAATATTACAGGCTGCACACTTAGAGACACATTGATGTGGTCTACCACACATGAAAACACTTCCTCTTCACTAAAGTTATTAACATAAATGTTAATTTCACACTGTCAGCTCTGAGGCTAAGGACTTAGTTTAATTCCTACATATGGTCTGTGCAGTGCTTGTGAATCCCAGAGCACTGAAACAGGAGTGTAATTCTTATCCAAACCTGCCCCTAAAAGACTGGTTGCAACTTTTCTGCACATATGCAAAAAAAGACCCCATTCATCTCTAAGTGATCCTTTTGTTAACACTACATCTTAGGGAAAACATGCAAAAATCCCAACATTACATAACTGTACCGGGTGTAATGGTAAGGATATTTGCTTTCTTGACACATTTGTCCAAAAGACACTTGGTCCTACACAAAACAAACACAAACATTTAATCCTATTACTCCTCTTCAGAAAGTTACCTCTGTTTACTCACATACAATAGCCTGCACGTGAAACTCCAGAGTTTCTGGATATAGATGGATGACCAATCACACAAGCCAGACTTACTCCTCTAGCAGTCCTGCTTGTACTCACAGTAATAGTCACAGGGAACATATATGAGCACATATATAAAAACAATTTTTAAATCCTGACTCAGATCAGCTTTCAAATACATTTGACTATTTTACAAGGATTGCCTCTGTTAAATCTCCTCCACATATGTTGCTAATAGGCCATAACACATTGAAGTGGAGGCGAAATGCAAACTGTAACTTCTGAGAGAGGTTAAATATTTTGCTCAAAGAGCAATTTCTCCAATTTACAATCATCAGATTATAAAGAGAAATTTATTCCTGCCAGTCTGCTTCTTTTATCTACTTGTACTCCCACCTGCTTTGTTTCCTTTACAGAAATAACAAAGTCATCCAAGCTAAGCAACTGTTGTGCTTGTGATTAACTACCTACAATCAGGAGGTAAAAAATATGAAGATTGATGGTTAGATTTTTTAGAGGTGGAAATTTATGAGCTAACTCTTAATGGAGCTTCCCTAAATTTGTCAGTATTAACAGGCAAAAGAAAAAAACAAACCCAACAAAAAAAACCACCTTTGTTTTAAAGCCAGAATATAACATTTTGAAGCAGCTACTTCCTTGCTTGTGTTTGCTTCACCTGTTTTTATAAATGCCATTCTTTTACTCAAAAGAGAGTACTGCACAGACTCCATGTGGCCTCTTGTTTACTGGAGAAATAAGAGTATTTCTATTAACAAAATATGTTATTCTGTTACTGCCACAAGCTTTATTTATATTACCATGAATTATTTTGCCCAGCAGAGAAATGTGGTTTCCTCTTATTTAAAAGCTGACAGTAGTCTGACAAGTAAAAGCAAAACTGCAATCAATTTGGGGCAGAAAACAAATGATACCACACCCCACTGAAACTGCAAAGGAAATTAAGGTAGATTTAATATATTTGTCTCAGTTGTTTTGACAGCCTGAATTAGACCTCAAATACAGACTGTGTCAGGGGGCTGAAGAGTTTGGGAAGGATGAAGGAGAAATTGTAACCCCGTAATGCATTTTGTCTTGATTTCCACAGAGGAAGGATGGGAGAAACAGATGTTGCAATGACAGGGCAGTGTGACTTGCACTGCTTCCATGAGAGCAGAAAAGAGGAACAGTGACAGACCCCAAGAATAACAAATTCCTTTCTGAACTAGTGACATTTCTGACTGAAATGAACTTTCGACATGATGAAAACACTTTCCATTTCATCAGTGGTCACACAGGGGCCTCTGGGGAGACCTTGCCCTCAAATGCCACTCCCTGCTGCCTAGCATTAAAATCATCCCTCTCCTCAGAACAATGCTTCTCCTCCTTTATAGTAGCATAAATAAAATGTCTCTGTACATTTGGAGCTCCACTGTCTAACATGGAGAGACACATCTGCCCAAGGACAGACTATATCTGTTCTGCAAGGCTTTGCTTCCACAAATAACAAAACATCTGCTGGCCCTAGCTGAGCAAAATTGACGGGGGCAGGGTTTCATCCCATCCCAAGGTGGAGCTGCAAAGGTTAAGGACACTGTATATCCCCCAAACCAGGGAGTATGTAGAGGTGATGTGTTTTGTGGTGACACTGTCACGTCCCCTTTCCCTTCATTGCTCCACTGACCTTTTCCCATAGCAAATTGCTCAGACAAAGCAAACTCATGCTGTTAGCTATGAAACACAAAACAACCAACAACTATCAAAACAATAGTAATAGCATTATGATGTTAGACATGTCCATTTCTGTGATGAATGATGATGTTAGCCATGGAAATTCCTCATACAAAGAGGTAAATGCAAACTGTGCTCAGAAATGAGGATCCCTGTCCTACTGAAAGACAGAGTTAAATGTCTAAAGAGATCTTGGTACTGGGGTGATTTTTTTGAAAGCACACAAATATTGCTGTCAATGAGAGTTTGTCAACTAATGCCATGTTCCAAAGTTCATAGGCATGTATGTACTTTTTGAGACCCCAACACACCATAAAAAATAAACAAACACCAATAAATATGAGTGTGTGTGTGTGTCTCTTTCAGTGGCTTGCCTAAGGTTGGAAAGCTGGTGGAAGATGCAGCCTTCTAGGAGTACTTTAACTACAAAGCCACCTTTCCTTTCAGCAGAGCAGAGCTCACCAGGACATTGATCACAGAAAAGAGGGCTGACAAAGGTCTTGAAGGCCCATCTCCCATCTGCACTCATGCACAGAACCCAGACCAGCTCTGCTCAGAGTATTTATTCTCAGCGGTTGTGCCCAGATGTGTAATGATAGTTCAGTTCCAGCTTGTCATCCATAAATAATCGCCTGCTTTTCCTGTTTTCCTCCTGATGCTAAGGGCAATTTCGATAGCTCCCTTGGGGTTTCCACAAATGAACAGTCTCCTCGTGAAGCTAAACTAAAAGGGAAAAAATGCAGTTCTCCCTAGGTACCATCGCAGCTAAAACTGAGGCTCAGCCTTTGCAGTTTTTCTCTGTCACCCCCATTCATGTATCTGGTGCTGTTGCATTGCCCCCTCTAATCCAGGATTTAGATGAGCTTGTTTACCACAATCCCATTTTCCATGTGATTTATCACCAGCACCCTGCATGTGAAGAGGCAAACTCCACACACGTCCGCGCATGTGTGCCGCCGTCAGGGATGAGCTCCTGCTTTAGGCACTTGCTTTTCTCTCATTAGTGGAAGCTAACAATAAGTGTGAGAATAGCAGACGTCAAAAGTAATTAGGAAGAAATTATTTCACATTACTCAACAAAATGAGGTCTGTGAATAAAGCCTAATCCTGCTGTCTGCCCATTCTTTTTATCCCTAAATGACTCGGAGATGGGGAGGGCACAAAATGCCCTCCACAGCACCGGATGGGGAGCAGCCACTAGGAGATTCAGCCATGCTCAACAGGGGCCATCATGCTGCCATCCTCTGGCTGAATAAACCCTTCCCTAGTGGGCCTGCAATGCTGCTTAAAGAATGAACCATTTCAAAAAGCTGAATCGCTTCACTTCCTAAATTTTAGCAAATAAAAATGACTGCTTCGAACTATTCAGTCCCCTCAGACCTCTGAAGGAACTGCTGTGTGTTTCAATGACTGTGCAAGACTTGCAGATTGACCCTTCCTCAGTACTGGTAATATTTGACACCTTCATGGTGATGCTGACAGTCCAATCCTCTTCCCAAACTGTCCATTTTTTCCACTCTTCTTTCTTCTTCCTAGTATCTGATATGAACAAGTCCAAAAGGCTTGCAGCAGCCTCATGACATTTTAAAAATCAGTGACAATTTTTTATACTTGCGGGAAGTCACTAAGTTCATTGCATCACAGAATTTCTGTTTCTAAGCAGCATTTTTCAGCACAGCTGAGGAAGATGTGGTATTGATCAGGGAATGTGTAGATTACCTTTCTTCAACAAGGTAATAGGTGAGCACCATCTGTCAAACCTGCCATTCCATAAAGTTTTATAACTTCTCATGCTATGCTTTTCAGTCACAGACATCTCAGTACTATTTCCAAAACATCAACGGGACTATAAAAACACATCTAGCAGGTGTGTGTGTCCAAATCTCAAGTGTACTTATTTACAGCCACATGCACACAGACAGTGTGATCTATTGCCTCTGATCCTTGCAATACACTATTTATATTGCTTCAGATCACGATTTTCCACTTGCTGGTATAAGAACAGTACCCCGTAAGGTATTGTAGTGAATAAATCTAGGGCTATACAAAAAACAATGCAGAGCACTGCTGTGTATCTGGCAGAGGAAATTGCCTCTAATTCACTGCTTTAAAGCCAGCAGAACATATATAGTGACACACACAGGATTCGGAAGAGCATCCCTCAAAGCCACGGAAGAGGCAATAGGTAGTTTGTTACTTTCTTCTTTATTTTTTTCCTCATTTTACTAGTTAGCTAATGTTCAGAAGGCTGCTCCCCCCACCTCATCTCTCTTTGCCTTCACACTGGGCATGACAAATACGATCCCTACAACCAACAGCTTTGGGTAGCAGCACAGCACAAACTCTTACTGGATTGCAAAATCTTACTGGATTGCCTGTGGCACCTTCCAGTGAAGGGTAGCAGTCCCTTGACAAGCACTGCTGCAGTGGACAGCCTTTAATGTGTCTCCTCTGCCTCCAGGCCTGCAGACAGTGGGTAGAAGTGTGCTGATGACATGATGCTGACCAGAAATAATACTGTGAATATCAAGAAGTTCCCTTAACATTGATTAATAACAAAATGATGATAGTGTACTAGATTATGAGACTTTTTGTCTTATTAGATCATCCAATTCTAGCAGTCAGGAGAAGCAAGGATGGAAACAATCTGGGAAAACAAATAAATACACTGTGTTCTTGAAAAGCACAAAATATCAGTTTTAGTACTCCTGTATCTAATTGCTAATGAGCACCTTCACCAGAGTTGGTGGGTTAAGAGACTCAAAAATACTAGAATACTTTAAAAAGCCTCCTTTGTAGGATGTGTGGCATATCAGTCAGTCTACAGAAACACACTGCCTCAGAGTATGGGGGAGCCTTTGTGGAAGACACACAGAGAAACCAGGTCTTCCCATTCCAAGGGAGAGCAAAGTGCTCAGCAAAGTCTGGTGTTTCTGTAAAGGGGTCTTGTGTTTACTAAACATGTTGATTGAGAAAGTCTTTGTGGTCTCTTATGACCACCATTGTGATTCCTTGGTGAAACAGAAGTGCAAGGACTGGCACTGAAACACCTGTCTCAGTACCAGGGACATTCCTGCAGTCTCCGGGAGATGTGCAGCTCTGCTGTCCATCACCCATCAGTGCTGGCTCTCCTTCTCACCAGGGCTTCCTGACAGGCCTTTATCATTGCCCTGGGAAAGCTTCACTATCACAGCCTGGATATGCCCCATTCCTCTCACCCTGACAGCCACTGAAAGCTAAATCCAAGTCCTCCTGGCAGCTTCTCTAACCTGAATAACCAGGGAACCTGTGATTCCCAGCAGATCCAACAAAACCAGTGAGACAGGCAGAAGAGAGATGTCTATCTTTTCCCTGCCCTCTCCCCCTCTCCTGTTAACTTTCAGAGCCCTGTTTTTTCGCTTGTTTTTTCCTTTCTGTCTTACAGTCACACATGCACAATTCTTGAGCAGCTGTGAAGCTGTGCAGGCTTCACAAAATAGAGGATGAGTTTGGGAGAAGCTGAACAGGCAAAAAAAGAAAAAACCAAAATCGAAAAGGAACACCATACCCCCTGAAAGATTTACTTCACACAGAAGGTTTGCATTTCAGAGTAGAAGATAATGGAGTTGTAAAGGTTTTTTGCAGCCAAGAACGTGGCCTCCAGCATCCATTTCCTATCCCTATGTCACATGTGGTTTTGAGCTGAAAGTTCTGCATCTTAATTCACTGTTTTTGCTCCTTGCTTCATAGGAGATGTCACATTTTGGAGTAAACCATTCCGGTTGGGTTAGAGGAGGAGATCTGCTAATTAATTGCTGTATTCAATTGCCATAATTGCTATGTAAGGACTCCTTAGAAATGGTTTATGGTGCAGTAGCCTATTCATATGTCTGGAATTCGTATGATGTGGAATCTCCTGCCTTTGCTAGGACATATTTTGCCACCTTGGGCAAGAAGCTCCATTTTCGCTTGGGTCTGCATGTGCTGAGCCATGATACAGGACACAGACCTGTGTTTCTATAACAGGCACAAAGAATTTGTCTCAAGGCTGAGTGAACATCAAGGCGTGTAGTGGGCCAGGTCCTGCTATACGATACAGTCCCTGCAGCCTCACCCTTACAGCTGGCCTGGTGCAAGTCAAGGCACTGTTCTCCCAGCATGGGAAACAGTGAATTCTGCTCTGGAGCCTCTCTTCCAGCTGGCTGATGTAATACTAAAGTCATAACAGTTTTCTGGGAATAATCTGAGGTTCAGAGGTTCCAAGCAACATTTAAACAGGATCTGAACAGACCTTTCTGAGCCAAACTGATTCCCAGTGCAACTCCAATAAGGCTGGAGGAACTGCACCTGGGATGATTTTGGACCCACACAATATGTCAGTGGTGAATCTCAATATGCCTGGATAGAGGCATCTTTGAAAAAGACATTCTCTTTATACTACTAAATTCTGATCTGCCAAATGTGGCAGCCAATGAGCTCTTCCAAACTAAATACTGTGAGGATTATGCATAGATACTGAAGTATCCTAATCAGCCCCTTGGTGAAAATTAATTGATCCATTACAGACAATAACTATATGCTGAAGTTTTTATTCTGCATTTTTTACTTCTGTAAGTAGCATATGTGATTTGATTGGCTGGATATTTTAAACCCTAGGGGACCATTGGTGGAGCAGTACAAATCCCTCTGAAATCCAAAATTGCCAGCTGCAATTATAGTCTGCATCTAGCATCTTCTCTAAGGACTATAAATGCTTCACTACTTTAATTTTGCTTGGCGTTTGCATCACTGTGTGACAATTACCAAGCAACAGCAAAGGATGGATTCTGTAATAAAGTCTGGACAGTAAGGAAATACTGTCCAAACTGAAATATTCTCTCTATTTTAATCTAATATTCATCAGTCTGTGCACATGGATATATCACATTTAGATATAAAGCACTGGTAAGACAGGCACCTTTCCTTTTTGCTGCTGAAATGCCTGTGGCTTCTTGCATATTAGATATGAGCAAAATCGTTTTCTCCTTATATTTCTTGATTGTTTTCAACTACTCAAAAGGATGAGATACTAAGTTGTAAATATTAGCAATTAAGGGTCAGACTGGCAACTATACTGCTCCAGTTAAGGCTTGTGAAATTCTACCCTTTTCAGTGATGTTACAGTGATATAAAGCAGGAATGAAACAGCAATTTCATTCAGCTGAGCTATTTTTTGAACTCATATATACACAGTTTTAATTATTTGAACTATTTATGATTGCCCCTAAGTCCTAGCTATATTAGAAGACAAGATCAAGCATTATAGCTCAAACTAATAACTCAGATTAGCAGAGATACAATTGGGGAAATAAAAAACAATATTATGAGAATATGGGGCTTAGACAGGAAAGGTTTTGGGTATTGCCAAAAATAGTTTCCCTTGTTAAAAAGGCATATGCTGAAAAAATATTGTTTAGTGAGGAAAAAAGCATGTTTTGGACAGGTGAAAAATAAAATACTTATAATAAAAAAGACCTGATGCACAGTGAGCTGAGCAGAATCAATGTTTATAAATCACACTACTTTCCTTCATCAGCCATAGCTGGAAAACTTCAGAAAGACCTAAGTAATTTAGGCAAATAGGCAACAAAGCAGAAATGCTGTTCAAAGTCATTGCAAGGTCAAACAGCGAGATAAGCTAAGAGACAAAATTTAAATTCTTCACTTGCTTCAAAAGGGTTCAAATTTAATCATATAAGTGTAATCATATATGGGATCTTGCTGTCCTGTGCTGTTCTTTGGGACCCAAAGCTCCATTGTGGCTGCAGTCCAACAAGGTTGGAACAAAGCCAAATAAAGGCTGAACTGAGAAATTACAGTACCAGCAGCAGTGCAGCACCATCTTACATATTTTGGACATGTTTGCTGAAGCCCCTCAACACGAATACCAAAGAATTAGACAGGTTTTGGAGTAGGCTGAGCATGATTCAGCACAAAAACTTTCAAAGATGGGCTGGAAAGGTGTGGTCAGTTTACTCCAAAGAGGCGATAAAAAAGGCCATGAAAGAAAAGTAAATAAAATGCTCAAAGTGGCATTTAGTGGAATAGGACCTCCTATTCTTCCTGTCTCCACAACATGGTAGCAGTGTTTCCCCCTTATCCATCCACCCCCCAAATAAAGAAATGAAAACCTGCAAGAAAATTCCCAACAACTGGCTGGTATCTCCTTGTGGTTTTCTCGCTGGAGAGCAACTAACAGCATTCACCAGCTCTGCATACCACCAAGTTGACAACAAAAGAGGATTAAATTGATTACAGAAATCATGGCATGCACATAGAAGGTTCTTAGACAGTTCTATCTGACCTCAGTTTACTAATTCTTGTCAGGAATCCTCCACATTTAATGGCCACCTCTTTATACCCCATGCAATACAGAAAACCAGAACAGTTGGTGAGTAACACTGTTATGAAGAAGAAAGTCTCTAGACAGGGTAAATCTGTCCAACCTGACTCAATAAAGGCAAGTACTGAAGGACTTAGCCTATTTTGCACCAGGAAAAGTCTCAACTACTCACAGGAAATGCAGTCAGAACAGAAAGTTGTACCTCTGACCTTTGGCCAAACTAATAGCTTATAAAATGGCATCTGCAGCTACAGGTCAAAATATTATCAAAACTGAACCTTTTCCAATGATGTGCCAAAAAGAACCAAATTCACGTAGCTCATGCTGATACTTAAACCAAAGTTCTCATAGCATATCCCAGGAAAATGAAATGGGGAGTTATATGGGAAGCTTTATTGGACCAGAAATAATGTCTAAAACCATTTTTTTCCTCTCCATGGCTTTTCCTCTTGAACACTAGCAAAAAGATCTCAAATGTTTAAAAACTAAGGTAAAAACTACATCCCACCACATATATCCAATAGCAAGAGTTAAAAAAATGTGTGTCTCTTACCTTGTTAGCTTTGTCCCAATCTGCTGCCTAAGTTCGAGCCTCTCCTCATCAGTCTGCATGGGGAGGATGTTCTTTTCCTCCAGCTCTCGCTTGGAAGGCCTGTTGCTTAGTTTGATTGCTAAAGAGTCCTTCCTGCAGAGTTTCCTTGCCAGGGGGCCTGTGGGAGAGAGAAGAGGCTCTGCCAAAGGAGGTGTCATCATTTCATTACAGCATGCAGCTGGCAAAGAAGTACTAGCCAAGGGAGGATATGAGGCTCTCGCTTACACTGGTATGGACTATGGGAAAAGGGGTGTCATTAACTTCATGTGTTCAATTAACCTCAATTCATATCATAATAAGGAAAAGCTGAAATTGGTAGGTATACAGGAAATAGAAATTAATATATTGCTCTGTTGAGGGGAGTGGAGAAAAAGGGCTTGCTTCAGAATTGCTAGTAGCACCTGTAGCTTTCTCTAGCACAGTATTTCCACATAATGGAACGAAAAATGCAACCTCAGAATCTGGGCAGGCAGCAGAGCTATGGCATGTGAAAAGAGAGGGGTATCTCAATGTCTCTTGCAATGTAATATCAAGACATCCAAGCCAGCACTAGAAGGAATCAAAAATTAATCAGAAGCAGCACAAATCTCTATGACATTAACTGACTGCCTTCTGGGCAGTGACAGTGGCAAAGACACTGTAAAAACCAGTAACCTTTTATGGCTCAAATTTGCTTTCTTAGGCTTGTGTCCAAAGCAGTTTGAGCAAGAAGATAGACACAGAGAGACACAAACAGAGGAGAGGTTTTGGCCTTTGTCAGGAGATCAAGAGTGCAGTTCTGCTCTGTTTTTAGTTTAGGAGCAAACACTGCTTAATTTCACTTGCAGGGTAAGGTGGGGTTCTGAGGAGATAAAATATGCCTGTTTTAGAATCTTTCTGTCTGATTTCAAAGGGATGTTGTTTGTACTGCTTCCAGTTTTCAGAAGAAAAGAAAGGCAAGGGCCTGGAACTTCAATGCCTAGGATGATAAGCAGTTGTCATACATAAAGTACAGTATCTTGTCTTCATGGGACAGTCCTATCATGCCACACTGAGGCAGGAATTGAGTTTCCTTGCAGAGGTCAGGAAGGCCACAGGTCCTTTCCCAGTCTGTAATAGTGATATGTATATCAATTAACCTCTTCTTATCTGAGCCCAATCCTCTGACTGTGACCCCTTTCAAAGCATGTGCACATTTATGATTCCAAAATTATTTCATATTGACCAAATATAAAAGCTCTGATTTTCTATGTGTGGCACTTATTTCATCCTCCTGAAGTAACTATTGAGATGATCTTAAGCCAAAGGCAGGGCTTCTCTTAACCACAGGCATTTGGGAAAGTGAATTCAGAAGCCAATTTGTAACTGAACCAATATAAGCCCAAACCTGCCATTTGAATTTGAGTCTGAGCACTACCCAGACAGGGATTCATGTATATTAGCAAAATCACTATAAATCCATAATATTTGTTATTTTGAATTAGCATCCCCATGTAGTCAAGCCCTGAGAGATGCAAAAGCCACAGCCAAGAAAGAAAATACATAGGCCTTGTGTTTCCTTTGTGTATTGTGAGTTCAGAGTAAAAATTAAATAAGTAAGAAAGGAAAATGGAATGAGTCTTACTTGTAAATAAAGAGTTATCGTCCTCTTCATCTTCCTCTTCTTCCTCTTCCTGCCTTGGATAGAGGCAGGAAGAATCTTCATAGTCAGTTTCATGAGGCACATTTTCTTTATTGTCATCGCATTCGATCACAACAGTTGGCACTTGTCTCATGTCTGGAAGGCCCCCAGGTCCTGTTTTTGTAACACTGTCACTTGTGTGTAAACCAGAGCTGTTGGGAAAGAAAAGCAAATAAATAAACTAAAGGAAACAGCTCAATGAAAGGCAGAGTTGCTTCTCTCACTGTATATAGGAAAGTAATGGTCTTTCATCCCTTTTTGAGAAGAAATGAGAACTGTTTTTCAAGACCAGCAAGACATCTAATGGGTTTAAACTGAGTACTTATTCGTTTTAGGGTACAATACTTATTAGGGAGAGGTAGGACAGCATGCAGGCAGAAATACTGTCAGCCAGGATGAAGCACTAAAGATCTGTGGCAAATACTTAGTGACCAGCTACTCAGAGTGGTAAGCACCAGCTACTCAGCAGTAAGCGCACCTTCAGCTTGGTGTCTGTGTGACCTTTCCACTGGTGTGCAGGCAGTAAGGAGGAAATGTCCCACCTGAGTGCAAAAGGTGGAGTAAGACTGGGAGGCAGGAAGTATAAACTGTAGGGGATAATTGTAGAAAGGCAGAGGGAAAACCAATGGCTTGCACTAGTTGGACAAGATGATGTTGAGTGACTTGAAGGGATGGCAAGCGTACAACTCTCTGACGTGCAGGGGAGTGAGCATGTGAAACTGGGCTAGGAGAAAAGAGACTTTGGGAGCAGGTGAGAGTAACCAGGGAAGTAGCTAAAACCTGGAAGGTTTGTTTGGTAATGGCACAGAAATATACTGGGGGGTGGCCATGACGATATCCCTTCTCCTGCCCCAGGTCCTTATCCAGCCAGGTGCTGAAAATCAATCAGAATTGGTGCTAACATCGTATTTCTTTTGTCACAGATGTGATTGATTATTTTCTGCATCTTATGAGGTAAAAACCTGTGGTGAGGACTGCTACCATCTAGCTCTGTTTATGTGTTGAATTCAAAGCCCTTTTCCAAATAACATATCAAGTAGGGAAATGGGAACATGAGGAGGTGAAGATCAAAGTCAAACACAAAGTGAAAGGAAAAGTCAGGAACAGAACCATGTTTCCCAACCAATTTTTATCTAAATAGCTCGTGTTGCTTTTCCAGCATGAAATCAGAATGAGAGACTGGCAGGCAAAAATGGTGGTGGCTCAGGATTATTTGTGAGACAGCAGAAACTGCCCTCTCTCCCAAGTCCTGGCTGATGCAACAGCTCTATGAAAAATGGGCAATGGTTGCATGTTGGACACTCTCTCTATGTCAATCTTTCATTTTACTTTCCAGAAGAACATAGGTGTGAAAGCAGATGTGCTGGCCAAGTTGACCTTGAGGCACACAAACTTGGAACCAACAAGTATTGAGTACCCTCAATTCCCTTGAATATGTTAGCCTGAATACCAGAGGTGTTCTGCATCTTGAATAAAATGTATTCTTCTCTTTAAAAGATTTTCTGCTGAAATCTACTGAATGTACTATATTCAACTTGAAAAAATTTGCTTTCTTCTAACCCAAAGTTAGAATGGACTCTTAAATGGCTGTCAGATAACATTCCAGAAAGACTTTTAAAAATGTAGTTCTAGGAATATAATGCAACTCCAAAATATGCTTAGAGATTAAAGAGAAGAAAAGGCTTAAGATTCTGTGAACAAACCATACCATGCTGTTATTATCATCCTCAGCTTCAAAGAAATAATTTTGTTAAATCCAACATTTATTATTGCAGACTAACCAGCAAGGAGATGCAGAGCTTTACTGGGTGTCTTGAAGAGAGAAACTCGATTTTCTTAGTGATAGTCCATGTTTTGTATCACAAAGTAAGAGAGACTCATGAAGAACTGGCTTGCAAATTTCTGTATTGGACTTCAATGAGTTTGACACAAAAAACTTTATCCCAGATGCAGTTTTAGAATTCATCAGCTGAATTCTCATAATGACACATCAACGTACCACAGTCTTTAAAAACTTTGAACTAACTTTTAATTTATTGAAATGCTTTCAGAATTTTTATATTATGAACTTCATTAAATCTGTTTTCTCTGTAAGCTAATTTTTGAATAAGTCTTTTAAAGAGGAAAGGGAGGAAATTCGAAAGTCTGGAATCAAATTTCTGAGAAAAACTATAATATTTCCGAGAAAAACTATAATATTGTGAAATTCTGTTAACATTGTTAAAAAAGGACCCAAAACCTTCCAATTGCACACACACAACCACTGGATCATTAAGTTAATTTTAAAATAATACATACACAGAGAATAAGTACAAATTCACTAAGCCCCTTCAGAAGTACAAATAAAAGGAGTAGGAAGTAGTTCAGCATCCAGGACTATTTGGTGCTCCCCTGTTCTGTGAAGGATGGATGTAGGTTACGGATGCATCCTTATGGGTGTGTCCATAGGGTAGCAGATATCAAAGTGATCCATCAGTTTAGGTTATCAGGCAAATATTGGATAGCAACAAGATTTGCAAGTTACCACAGAGGATTTTTATTTGAACTAGTGATCTAGAAATAGGCAGCTTCTCATCTCATTGTAAGTATTCTGAATCATACACTTTCTTGATAATACTACTTTCTATTTTAAGCCCCTCATTTTTCCTAGTGTTTTGTGTTGTTCTTGATTAAAATCAGCCCTTTCCACAGCAATTTGACTAAGTCAGCTGTCTAAGCAAAGTGCTTATGAAATACATGCAGTACTGCAGAATACTTAAGAAAGACAAATCAAGGTCACTGGATATATCCATTGTGTATAAACGACTCTGGATCATTAGCAAAACTCCCACATGGTCAGGTGCTCTACACCACAAATTTTTTTAGCATTACTCACCAAAAAGCAGACTATTGTTTCAAAAAGCCCATTTTAAACCAGTTTTGTGTTTTGCAACAAAATTAGAGAAGCAAGCCACAGTAAAGCAAGTACTTGTTTCATGAAGATCTTAATGCATTGATCTAAACAATTCATAGCTCCCTAGTACAAGAACTTGCAATTACTGCTACATCATCTTTACTTGATCAAAACAGCAAAAAACTTATACCACTATAGCTTACAATGTTTCTAGTGAGAAAATACTTCAATGAAAAATCACAATTTAAGTGTGAGTGGCTCATGGTACAGAAAAAATAAAAAACAAGAAAAAAGTGAAATACCTCCTGTAAAATCTAGTGGGAAAAACCTGCATACTTCTTGTCTGTCATCCCAGACCCTTTGATTTTGGAATGAAGGGTTACATTTTTATCAGAATATTTTCAGATCCACAGCACACTTTTCTGTACTTACCAGTTAAAACAAAACATCTGAAAAAAACTTCAAAACATTGTATATATGTTTCTACTACAGGAATGTGTGTGAGAAGAGAAGGCAGAGCTATAAATATTAAGTGCTTCTATCCTTAGCCAATGCTAAAGTTTAGACAAGATGCAATTCTCTTGACAAGTTTTATGGAAGAGAAATGTTTTCTGACTCAAATATGTTTCGTAAGATTTACAAGACACTGGCTGTAATGTCTAATGCATTTCATTTCATAAATCTACAGTCTGAAGCTGAGCTGGATGTCCCAGAGGAACTGGTCTCACACACAGTCATTTTGGATGCAGTGATTTCTCACTGCTCTGCCACAGAGGCAATTCTAGCCTGGAGTGAGGTATTGCCACTTAACAGCTCTTTAGTAGTTTAACAAACTGAAGCCTGGATTCATCTGTGCCTGCTCCTGTATATGAGCCCACAGAGTAAATGAAATTAATTGTCACCTTTCCAGACAGGCTGAGAACTATACAGGCAAGGCAGCAAATCAGGCTATTTCAGATCAAGAAACTGCCTCACCAAGTCTGAATTAAAGACACATTTTGGTGTCACAAGAGAGCTTCTAAAGCTTCCTTAGCCAATGTTTTGGATGAACAGCTTTGGGGCATGGTCTTTCTTCTCAAATTCATTTCCGTCAGGAGGATGAAATCTGCATTTTTTTGGTGTCAGGGCTTACCAGATTTTCATTAACTCCAAAAATGCATTCTGAAATGGTAAAAAATGGTGTCCAAATCTAGAGTTTTACTTATGCTTGACAAACACCCTTTGGGCTGAAGGGGAAAGCCATTTGCAGTAGGACACAAACTGGCAACAGAGGTTACAGAAAAAAGGTTACGTGGAAATTACACATTTCTCTGTTTCAACTTAATCTACCATAAAACTGGTAATTTATCAGGGAAAATGGAGTCAAACTGGCAGCACAAATGACATGTCATAATAGTCATACTATGACAAAGGGCAGATTGCCCTTCTGAGAATAGGTTATGAATAGATGTTATGAGTACCAGAAAATGTTTGCAATCAAAAGTGTTAAGTGCACAAATGAACTTAATGTTCTATAATGTCTGTAATAAAATTGAATAAAAAAAATCCAGGAATTAACTGCCATTTTAAGTCATAAGAACAACTGGAACCTGAATAGCTATTACATGCTTTTTAATGTGCCTTAAGACATTAACTTATTAATATGCACTAGACCTAGGTGAGGCAGCTACATGCAATCACTCCTGCAGAGGGGAAAATAGAGAGACTCAGTAACTTTCTCAAGGTCGAAGTCAGAAAAATCTGGCTTCCAGGTCTGTACAGAGGGAGAGCTCATTTTTCTCTGGCAAGCCTGTGGCTCATTGGCAAAGCACTGATTTCAACTATCAGTCTTCAGATATTGTTAGACTATCTGAATTCTGGAGATCTTATCTGTGTAAGCAAAAAATCCAGATTGCTAAAGGAAAGGAATGTTTTAGCCTTTCATTCACTGTTCATGTCCACATGCAGAGACCTGATGAACAGGAGAGATGTGAGGTCTAAGAAAAGTTTATTGGGCAAAATGTGGATTTGATACAAACTGATTCTGCAAATATCTTTAGAGCTTAAATGACCTTGAGGAGCTTCCACTGCACCAGGGCCAAAGAAACTAAATACAGAGAAGAAAAAGGAAAATTCTGGAAGGAAAAGAAAAAATGTAGAGCTGAAACCTGATCTATACTTGTCCATATGATCATCCCTTATTAAAAACAAAACACTCTTCTGAACAACCCCCAAATTATCAGACTTGGCAGCATTATTACTGCAGCACCATGGCACTTATTCTGTAAAGTTGTAAGGATGAAGTTGTAAGGATTCGGTAAAGTATCAAAGGATACTTTTGAGATAATGCATGAGATCAGAAGAAAAAACCCCTCAGTATTCACCAGAAGGTGCCTCATAGACTCATCAGGCTCTCTCATCTCCTCAGGATTATCGACCCAACAGCAGTGGTCTAGTACATTGTTAATTTGGAAGAAACAACAAAGTGTAGGATGTCACTCCATATCCTAGGCATGCTACAGATGTGAGCACACCACCAAATGCCAAATAGAGGAAGCAGATCTTCGATCTTTGCAGTTTTAACAGGCCCTCAAGAGTTTTGGGCTGAAGTGTGCAATGACAAATACTGCAGTATAATTTCTCTTGGATTTAATGCAGGCTTTTACAATAAGGGAAAGTATGTACTGTCAAAAATAGTAGAAAACAGTGGCATTTGGTGCAAATAATTGTCTCACAAGTTAAATAAATATATTTTAAAAATCTGCACAAATCTTCAAGCAAACTTGGCAAATTTATCTAGATCACAACGTGGCTTGAAAAAAGAAAGTGAAGAATTTAACAGCAAGATCAGCTCTACAGACCTGTAAATGGTTTGAAATACTTTTACCTCTATATACTACAAAAATAACAATTGCTGTTGCAGAGGAAATGATCATGACCTATTTTCTCCCTCGTGAATGCAAAAGTTATTGATCTGTTTTGACAAGGAGCACAACCCAAGTACTCAATATATTAATCCATGATTTAAATAACAGTTAATCAACATAAAAAAGGCTATGAAAAATCTGTCTGCAATATAATGAACTAGGATTAATATTAATTTTAAATGCAAAATATCAGTGCCACAACCTTTTCTTATTTTCTTCTTATTAATTGCAAAGGGAAGCAATTGCTTCACATTGGGATATGAATGGTTGCTTATTCAGTTTTAAACAAGCAGCAGAGCTTCAGCTTCAAATGGATAGTTAAACCCAAACAGCATCACCTTCTTTAAATCAGTTAAACATATTGGTAGACATAAACACGATGGATGGCTCGAAATTGGAGCATTCATTGCTGTGGGGCAACAGATGCCACAATGAAGTCATACTCTGAGAGATGCCACTGGGCTCAGGATAGCAAAGGGCCTTCTGCACACTGTGTGAGCCAGACATTAAGACGTCTGACCTAAGCTGGGGATTGCATGGGCAGTGCAGCCCTAAAGGAGCCTTTGGGAGACAACAGCTATGCTCTGTGCCTGGTGCACTGAATTTTGGGGTGATGCAGAGGCACCAGACCATGCTGGCAATGTGAGAGGTAAATGGGTAGTCACGGGGCATGGCAGTGGGGGCAATGTGGATGCTCTGTCTAATCCTACCTCTACAGCTCTTCCACCGATGGGAATAGGAATCTCCTTCATAGCCCTAGTAGTTTTTTCCCAGCTGACAATTCCCCCATGCTGTAGAAACATTAGGCCCATGATGTAATCACAGATGTGTCACTGTCCTGGTACTAACATAAGCTGGCAATCTGAGACAGTCTCTGGTCTCTTCACTGTTTTTCAGGCAGTAAGGAGAATTTGCCATCAATAATTCAGTTGTTTCAAACAATGGAAAATAATGAAGGTAGCATTATCAGAAAGAAGTACTGTGATAAATCATTAGGCATTTTGTCTGTTAGACCAAATATTTTGCCTTCCTGTATAACAAAAGGATGATCTGATGCTCCTAGAATAAGCTGGCTACAAAGGTGTCCTTGGTACTAAATAAAACATGTAATTTTTCAGACTATGGTCCCTGTTCTGGGACTTTCTCAGTTTTCCTCATCGAGGTGAAATAAATTTTCCAAAGCTTGCTGATGTTGCAGTCTATGAGGGCAGCTTGCATTTATACCACATGCTTCACTTACTCAGACTACTTGGAGAAACATTCAGAGATACTCATAAGTGACGATAAAAAAACCAGCCCCAAGGTAGCTAAGGCATTTCTGATCAAATGTGCTACCTCTTGATGCAAATGGCTCAGAAGGTAGCTGCTGTGGAATGAGTTAAATACTTATTTTAAGATCAAACATATAATTTAATTTAAATCAGTTTAAATAATTTAAACACTGTTTAAAAACCCTTCTAAGTGACTTGTAGGAAGTCCAGATAGATTGTTTTGAGCTAATTGGTAATACTAATCAGATGCCCTGCTGGAGTTGCACATTGGATTCTGATTGCTCTTTTATGAATCTTCCTTTCCTGGCATTTAGCAATCCTCCACACAACTGGAGCTCTGCAGTTATGCCTCAGCAGTACATACTGCAAGCCAGGCATGTCTTATTAAAATCTTCTCCATTGGCTGTGCTACCTACTTCCTTGAACAGGACAATGGAGTTCAGGAAATTCAGTCTTTATTTCCTTTCTGCCACAAATTTGTCAAACAAGCCTGGAAAGGCTCTTCCCCTGTCTCTGTTTCTCCAGAAATAACTCTGCCATGAAGTTGTTAGACCCTAGAGGAGATACCTCATTCAAGTCCTGTGAACATAACTCAAGCGATGATGTCGATACTGAGGTTAGCAGGAAACAGTGCACTCCAGAATGTAATTTTAAAAGTTGATCCATTAGTGCACTCCAGAATGTAATTTTAAAAGTTGATCCATTACCTTTCTAGCCTGTGCATGGTCATGGCTAGCGTTTTGTTCAGTTCTTCGATCATCCGGGACCCTGAAGGGTGAATGGGCAACGTGCTGGACCCAGAAGGAAGGTGCTGGCTGTGGATGCCATACTGGAGCTGGTGCTGGTGAGCTGCTAACTGGGATGGCAGGACAGTGTGATGCTGCTGGGTCAAAGGCTGCTGGGAGCTCTTCTGCGTGGAATAGGATGAGAGAGAGAGGTCTGGCCCCCCTAAAGGCATGCAAATCATGACTTTCTTTGGAGGTAGTGGAGGTGACAGTTTAACTGGCATACAAGGCAGTTTCACAGGAGCGCCAGGATCTAAAAAAAAAGAAAGAGAGCAATGGTGTTAATTTTCATGTCAGGAAGATGGAGATGAGAGTATCTGCCTGGGTGATGATGAGAGCAGGTACTGAGGTTGCTACTCAACACAGGAGTGTGCACACCTTCCCTGTTGTGACAGACAACTTCTACTGTATGCTCAGCATGGTCTCCAGAAAAAACACTGTTGTTTTGCAGCACTCCTGAGTCCCACAAAAAACATCCCAGGGCTGTGTATGCCCCTTAATAAACACATTAAGCAATACTTAACAAGGCTTGTGGCACATTTTGACGCTTTAAAGCCCTAATCCTCCAAAAGAGCCCTGTAAGGTAGATGCAACTTCTTCCACTCAAGAGGCAAGCAAATAGGGGGAGAGCAATTAGGATGAGAGCAATTCAGTGTCTGAAGTTACAGGATGACTCACCACCATCACTGCCAGACCAAAAGCTCAGGGATTCCTGATCCATCTCAGCCACTGCAGTGCAATTAGTACAAGTCACACTTCTTACAGCTTTGTAATGTGCAAAACATCTGGTGTAAAAAATTACATTATAGGTCAAAAGAGAAAAGAAATAAGGTTTGAATACTAAACAGGACAGGTTTGGAAAAATGGAGGGTACATGAGGAGAAAAGTAAAAAGACGGTAGATTGTTAGGACTAATGTATTCTTTTACTGAAGTGGCAGGCACTTTTCTCTGGACTCATGCACTGAATTTTACCTCTTTAGTTAAAATGTTCACTGAAATCCCTAGTTGATCAGCCAGGCAAAGACTTCGCTGACTTCAATGAGAAATCAGTGAGAGGTCCACAAGCAAACCTCTCTTTCAGAACTCAACTGCAGCATGGAGATTTTTGGAGTTGCACTGTAAAATATTTTCAAAAGGGAAAAGAAGTAACATGAGGGCTTGTAGTTGCCAAGATGGGTAGAGGAAATGGTCAGAACCCATGCTAAGAGTGAAAGAGAGAGAAAATACATACACAGTGAGCAGCAACTCTGAGTTTGTCTCTAGGAGGAAGGCCAGGCCCTTTCCAGCCTGGCTAACAACACAGAAGGATCCAAGGGAGTGCAAAGATGAAATACTGCATGCTGGTTTTGGCTGGGGTAGAGTTAATTTTTTTCACAGTGTCTGGTATGGGGCTGTTTTGGATTTGTGCTGAACATAGAGCTGATAATATAGAGATGTTTTTGTTATTGCTGAGCAGGGCTTGCACAGAGTCAAGGCCTTTTCTGTGTTTTGAACTGCAACACTGTTGAGGAAACATGGGATGCATGGGAGGCTGGGAGGAGACACAGCTGGGACAGGTGACCCTAAGTGACTGAAGAGATACTCCAGACCATAAGGCATCATGCTCAATATATAAACTGAAGGTAAGAAGGATGAAGGGGGGATATTGGGAGTGATGGCATTTGTATTCCCAAGTAGCCATTACATGTGATAGGGCCCTGCCCTCCTGGGGATGGCTGAACACCTGCCTGCCCATGGGAAGCAGTGAATTAATTCCTTGTTTCACTTTGCTTGCTTTTGCTTTCCCTACTAAACTGTCTTTATCTCAACTCATTTGTTTTCTCACTTTTACCCTTCTGATTCTTTCACAGATCCCACTGGTGGGGGAGTGAGTGAGTGGCTGAGTGGGGCTTTGCTGCTGGCTGGGGTTACACCATGATATAGGGGCGTGGAAAAAAAGTGGCCTTTCCACATTGCAGAGTGGAAGAGTGATTGAGAGTAGAATCCAAGTCTTTTGCCTTTCAATGTAATATTAAATCCACCTAACATGTCTCTTGCAGGCAAAAATTCTTTTAATGGCTCTACCAAGGCTAAAATTTAACTCATGGGTTTGCCAAAGCAGTAAAAGAAAATAAAACACATTCAGGATTTTCTATTCAAGCACACAAAGGTCTTCAAGTCACCTTGTTTTTCTTACAAACACGTTATTTGCATATATTTCCTCTCTGTATCCTGCATAAAAGAACACACTCTTCAATAAAAGGTAAATAACAGAAAGCATAAAGAGTAAATTGTATAGAGCCCTGAGAATAAAGCTCCTATGGGATTTACAGTAAAAAAATAGGTTTTTTCATACATTTATGCTTCAGGCAATTTTACTTCTAGAGCTTGTCCTGAATTACAAAGACTACACTGAGATCTGCACTTCCATTTTGACAAATACAGGTTGGTTTAAAATCCTTTTCTGCAGTATGTCAATTAAAGTCTTCATTTGACAGTGCCTGTGCCCCATCACTCTGTGGCAGCCATCCTTAATGATGAATTCAAAGATACCCCAATTGCAGGCATCTCTCACTTTTGACAAAAGAATAACTGGAAGTATCATCTGGGTTTGCTGCCTTTTGTGATCCTGAAGATCAGAGCAATATTGTATGTTGGAAGTGAGCATGACATGTCAAACAGCACAGGTATAAAGGGAACAGGAATCCTTCCTGCTTTCTTCTACGCATAGTGAAAATTTCTCATGCAAGCATTCATGTAGTAGAGTTGTGGCACAGGCACTGCAGCTTTGGAATTGCACAGGAGAACAAGTCTAGCTTAATAATCCTAAGTAGCTACATATTCATTCCATCATGAATCAGATGTGCAAAATCAGAGTCTGGTTTTGACTCTGCACAACAAAGGTATGGACCTTTAGTTTCCACTTTAACAAACGCTTTACATCAACGTGTTTTCAATGGTACCAGTGTTGGGTGACTCCACTGGACACCTGCCAAAAATCTTGCCCATTATTTTTAATTTCTTTATTCAGACTGACTGTGTAACACCCAGGTTCTTGAGCTTGTCCAAATATGGTCCTAATACCAAAACAGACACTGGGAAATGAACCAGAGGCATTAAATCTACTTGTCTGCCCTTCACCTTCAGGGGAATTCTACTTTGTTTAAAAAAAAAATGGTTAAAAGGAGAATGACTACAATGGGAAGAGAGTTCCATCCATTTGCTGGGAAATGTAACTCTGTATCTTCACTGATACCAGTAATGGAGACCTTGGTACTGCAAGTTTTAACGTGTGATCTGATCAGTGACTATGCTGAACAAGTGGGGCCTTGCCCAAATCCATAGGCTCCGGGCACGCTGTTGGAAACTGTGCCACCATCATCTATAGTAAAGGATAGAACAACTTCTCCCTGTAAGAGTGAGGTGACCAAGTTTTACATTTCTTTCCTCTGTTTATTTTAATTTCACAAGGTATATGATTTATGAACCAGGAGTGGTCTCCAGCATGGAATATCCATTAGCCATGGGCATCTGTAGATGAATAAGAAGCTGGACAGGGGAAATAAGAACAAGAAATCTATCATAAGTATCTTCTCAGGGAAACATTATCAGAGTCTTAAATTGTTGCACAAAGCACTCATAACCAAAAAGAAGCAAACTGTGTGAAGCCAGGTGTGAAAGTCTGATTAATCTCTTCTGGCTGAGGTTTTTCATGCTCAAGAGAATAATGACCAATTTTGCAAGATGTTGGTTCCCAGTGGGGTTGTGACCACTCAGCACTGTGTAATAACTTGTATGCTAGAGATGATGAAAAAGATATTAAGACATCAACCTCTCCACTCTTGATGACAATCAACTACTTAAAAGACAGTTGTGGATACCACAATATTTGCTAGACATCAGACCTTTGACAAGCAGGCCATCCCTTACCCTCTCCCTACAGATAATTTTTCTAACATCTATAGTTACTGCATTTCTTTTGGAGTTTTCATGGGATAAATATGTGTTTATTTGTTGCACAGGTTTGCTACTGTATGGTTCTTCTGAAGTGTTAGTGGTACACTGGAGCAGTGCACCAAGTCTGATGCTTCTTAGCCACTGAACATGGCTGGAGAATTCGTCAGCACACATTGAAGACACAACTGCTGCAGATGGGGTGCTAGGAACTTCTGTATGTATGGCAGCAAATGTTGCTGCAGCAGGGGCTGTAGAAAGGCTCATTAAAATCTTCAAATTCTGCCCCAGCTCAACTGTTGCATGGAGAAAGAGGACATGCCTGGGAATCCTAGGCTTGTGGCAGAGCTGGCTGTTTGCTACACTGCCAGAGGCAGAAATGCTCTTTCTTGACTCCTTGCCAAATGTAAGCCAGTATTGTGCCCTGACAGCAAGGATGGACAATGGACTCCTGGGTGGTAGAGGAAGAAACACAACCAGGAGATCAAAGCATTCTTCTGTTGGTAGAAGGATCCCCTTCTAAGCACCAGTCCTTAGCTGGTATCTAGACTACTGTGTAAACTCAGTGTCTGCCAGGAAAGATAACAAAAAGCCAGAATGAGTCGAGCACAGGGTCACTGCAGTGGCTGAGGGCTAGAGCACCTGAGGGACTGAGGTGTCTTCAGCTTGGAGCAAAGACAGCTTGTGGGGAGAACACTTAAGAGCAGCCTCCCAGTAACTACAAGCCAGGCTATCAATAAGGTGATGTGGAGGGAGGACGGAAGACAGTGGACAAAAATGAAACAAAAGAGGGTCAAGACTGGATTATAAGGAAAGTGTCTTCCCCACCATGAGAAGAGCCAGTTAGTGAAGCAGGTTTATCCAGACAGGTTGTACAGCTGGCCTCCTCTGAAGTTTTCAAGACCCAGCTGGTCAAAGGCCTGGGCAACCTGGTCTGATCCCATGCTTGGTTCTGCTTTGAGCAGGAGGTGGGATTAAAGAACTGCTGAGGTTCTTCCTCACCTGAATGACCTTATACTGAATGATCTTATACAGTGACAACTACAAGTAATACAGCTTGTCATAAAGTTAATGAGATCCTCTTTAAATTCCTTCCAAGTAACTAATCGTGTAAAATAATGTGCAAAAAACTCCCAAATACCAACAAACAGTGCAAAAACCAGTGTGGCCCGTTGAGGGAGCTCCATAGTGGAAATGGGGTGATGTGCCTGATATTTGATGGCACCATTTGGACAAGTAGCTTTTGCTTTTTCAGGTCTTCTCTCCTGTAATCACTTGTGCCTAAATGGTGAGAGTCTCTTTTCTTGTTTCAATGAGTTTTTGAGCAGATTTATAAAGACAAGTCAAAAACTGTTCTCAAAGATTTGCCATGCATCTCCTGATGACTACAGCAAGATCTGCAGCCATGCCTTCAGGGGAACATTTGAGATAAATTCTTTGCTGTTCTTCTGTACCACATATACATCCAAAATTCAGGTTGAATTTGGAGAACAAAAGCAAGGCATGATTAGCCTAAAGGTTGGAAAGTATAGCTTTGCATGAATTCCTGTGCAGTGCCTCGAAGAGGATCTCAAAGATGAGAGGATTTCCTGATGCCTGTATGTGATAGCTACTCCTCTCCAGGAAGCAGCACAGAGAGGAAGTATAGAGGGAGAAACTGCACCGGGGTCCAGTTTCCATGAGAACCTGGCGAAGGAGAATTGCTTTTGCCCTGCTGCTCCTCCCTTGACACTCAGTGAGAGAACTGTCCATTGCCCCCACATGAATATAGACTCTCTTCATGAATGCAGCTTGCCAGAGCAGGCAGCTGGGGGTAACATCACAGCAGAGGAAGCTTCTGGATTATGACCTGGTCTCATCTACAGAGGAGTCTTCTGATACACATGGGACTATTGCATTATAAAATACTGCAGAGTATTTATTGGACAAATTGTAGCTGCAAAAACTTCCATAAAGCTGTCACTAATAACCTGTTGTGTCATGGCAGGGCTGCAGGACCCCAGGCATTCATGTTCTCAGATCTCATTCTTGTCTCGTCTGCATTGTCAGAAGCCACTTTTGAGGACTTCTAACATTTCCTACCCTGTTAAATGTTTGCCTCTAATTATATATTAGTTCTGACTCTACGCAGACATAACTAGGAAGCACAATATCAGAATTAAAAACGGGCTATGTGTCTCTTCAAAATTTTGAATGAAGGAAGCAAAAGAATGCAAAAATGCAATAGATAAGGGGCCAGATACAACCAAAGCTACACCCTATCCTAATATTAGGCTAAATTTTGGCTCAAATAGACTCAGGTGTTCCTGACATCCCATCTTTTTGGCACATATTTTGCTCTCTGGTGTTTTAGGAGCTTTATGGGCTACTGGTGATTCAGTTGGAAAATATCTAATTAATTCCAGAAAACATTATCTGTGCTGGTGAAAATTAACAGCTTAATGAATCAAGATCAAAGGGAACTTTACAACACTGGGGTCTGTCAAATCAGACATGCCCAGTCTTCCTGACACTTGGCCATTAAAGATTTCATAATAATCTGGGGACCTTATCCCAGCACCCCAATTAAATTTGGTCCCAGGTGATTATTTCAACTCTTCCTAAATTTTCAGGACAGGAAGCTACAAGTGTCCTAAATGCCTGGGTTCTGCATGTGGATATCAGAGAAATAAAACAACTAAAGAAATTCTATCTGTGAACATTGTCTAATACTAACCATGTTTGAAAACCAGTAGAAGGCTCACCAGGAGGTGACTGCCTAACAGGACATGCAGAGCAGTGAAACAACAGTATCAAACCAGTTAAGCCTCATGTTTTTCTCCTAGAGCTGCCTGTCTTCTAGGGCTCTGTGGGCACTTCCACACCCAGTGCTGTGACAGGGGTGTTCCCTGTGGAGGCAGCACCATCAAGACCACAGGACATGAGGAAAAGGCATGAGGAAAAGCATGGAACATCTTCTGCAGTGGTGCTGGCACCACTCCCAGTGACTGCCGTGCAGTCTGCTCTTGGCTCTGGTCCTGTTTCTACACTGTCCCATCCCTACAAAGCCTCAGCCTTGAGAAGAAGCATGCCAAGGCTGTATGATTTATATTCCCTAGAGGCAATTCTCTCTTACTTCCACCTTTAAAATGGATTTTTTTCCTTTTCATTCTCCACAAAATTAAATATGCTCTTACGTGTTTATTTAGGTCTGCTCTTTTATGTGCATTTCTTATCAATTGAAAGGCCATTCTTTGTCTTGGCTTAGGCGGATAGATACTTGAGATTGTTCAAAATACTTTCAGGAGAAAGAAATATTTCTTTTCCATTTCTAAAACCTGTAATAAGTTCTTTGACAAACCCTGCAAATCAGTCTGCACAACTTTTTGAAGAACTTTGGAATATTTTCACAGCAAGAGGTGGTCCAATGTTTTTCCCTCCAGGTTTGTATTTTTTTTTCCCCTCTGACCATGTCTGTAGTGATTTTCTAATATATATTTGTTTAAAATATGTTTCCATTAAACAAATACACATATATACATTAACATATATATATGTAGACAGAAATTGAGCTGTTTCTTCATTTTCATATGTGTACCTGAATCCTTCACAGCATCACATCTCCTCTCGCAGTCTCTTGAACAGAGCTACCAGATCATTAAACCTCTGTCACTCTCCACTAGCCATGCATGGTATGTCTTAATTTGTCCTTCAGCCTTTTCAAAAATTATTCAGTGGAAAAATATGAAAAATATTTCAGGAAGACCTGAGAGGTTTTCATTTTGAATGCCAGATTTCAGATTTTGCTTGTTTTCTCACTCACAAGATGAGGATGTCTCTGGAGTAATTAGCAAAAGAATAGCATTAATTCTGCTTCTCACTGAGGAGGATGCGTCATTAGGATTGATTGCTCATTTCCAAGGATTGTATGTGGCTAATACTATTACCAGTGGAGAACACAGGGCACTGAGCAACACGTATATCCTTTGGACCACCAAAATAAATGGACCCTTACGAACAAGCTGAATACTTTTATATATACAGAATGTATAAACAAGGGTTTCAGTTCCAGCAGGAATAACTGTCAATAAATTACGGCTCTATGACTGAATTTGAATCTCTGTTGCTTTACCCTGAAGGTTCTGTATATGCATGTACAAGAGTCTATGTGCACATACAAGACTTTATATAGGACTAGATGAGACACCACTGAAGGCTACCACAAAGTAAGAGAAATCATAGTTCTGCTTCATTTTCATTGGAAAGGCATCACCATCAAGCAACTCACTTATGCTGATAACTTGAGCCTGATTCTACTTCACATAAAATTTGCAGCTGCAGAAAAAACAAACTACTCCAGAAGCCCTCATCCTCTTATTCTTTTGTTACTTCTTACAAAAGAATGGCTTATGAATCAAGGACATTTAGTACCTACGTTTTTTTCCTATGCTATTCCTATATTTTTATTTCTTCCATGTTGCCCTTATTTCTGAGCAACTTCCTATAATTGGGACAGAGTTTTATGGGAGATCATAGGAAGCTGGTTTTGTCCTTAGGTGAAGCCTGGCCTTGCAGGCTGCAGGACTGCCCATCCAGTTTGTAGCAAAAGGCAAAATACTAACCATTACATGCGGATTTTGGCAGGTAAGAAAGTAAAGAAGTTTCACATAAAACATACAAAACTATACAGGACAAAAAAGTGTGATCATCCAAACAGAAACATGAAGAGACTACGTAGAGATGAGAGAAAACCAGAACACGTTCTTTCCTAATGAGCTCTTTCCTGATATAGATCTTAAACCTGAATAAAATGGGTATTAACGGTCTGGAAAAAAAATCTAAAATATATAAATGTGGGCAGAGCATTTCTCACATCAGCTCTGAAAATATCAGGGCAGGATTAACACAAGATCAACCCAAGGGGAAGACTGGTAGCTGCCCCTTTTGCCTTTTCCCCCAGCCTGGAAAAGAAACTTGAGATCATTTTAGCAAGGAGGTAATATAAAAGGGGATCTTTATTTTGAAGGTCTTCAGGAGCAGTTACAGAAAGGTGGCCATAAAAGCCCATCCCCTCCAGGGGTGAGTACATATTTATGGCTTTTAGGAAATTAGCATAACTGATTAAAAGCACCAATTAGGAGGACAAGTGGTGATTCAGTTCCTCTCCAGGTCCAGCCCCTTCTATGGAGCTCCCCTCTCAGCACTGGTTGTACTTTGTTTATAAAAATGTACCTCAGAGTTGTTCTCAGCCTTGGTTCCCAGAAAGAACTGAGATAAGACAGGGCCTTGTACCCCCTGGGGCTTGGAGCTGTGGAATTTGTTTTGTCTTTCTGCTTAGGGAAAGACCATGGAAAAGTACTGGAAAAACTAGCTATTAATACAATAGGCCACAGAGCTACAAATATATGTGCAAAGAGTACAGAGAACATATAAAAGAAAAAAAGGCAGAAACCAAATGGCATCACCCCACTACAAAGATGAACCACACCTCATATTCAACTCAGGATTTTGAGGTGCTGCCTCCTGTGCAGCAGCTGCAATTATGAGCAGGATGTTCAAAAGGTGCAGGCAAGCATTTAAGGAACCTATTTTGGGCTGCATAAATATAGACATCCTTTGCTTCAGCAGTTAAAATGAGAGATTGGGAGGAGGAGACACACCCATCCTCCTTCCACATCCACCTAGAGCTTTAAATCCCAAAGAGCTTGGACACTTGTGAAAACATGTGGAACACAAAACAGAGCCTGTGTTGCTTTCTGCTGCTACCTTCCATGCAGTGAGAGCTAAACTGCATCATAAAGCACAGGACATCAAAATCCTGGCCTCTGGGAATTGGAGCTGGACTCACCAGTGGGAGGGAAGTAGTCAGAGCAGGGGTGGAAAGGGGGAACAGTTTGGCAGACAATGTAAGCACTGAGGCAAAAGGGCAAGAAGTCATGGGGCAAAATTATCTGTGTAAGGATCAGGGGTGCAAGCAAAACACAAACATACGGGAAGGTATAGGGTGTATGGAGGGGGACCTGCCCATATGGCAGCTGAGGGCATAAGCAACAAAGGGCAAAAGGAGAAATCAAAACTCTCCCTTTCCCTTCAACTCTCATGCCTTTCCTCATTAACAACATTTGAAGAAATCCTAGTGTTTTTCTGATACTTCCTTTCCCATCAAAGCACATCCTGAAATTTCAGTGGTGATGGTAAGTCTTGATGAATGAGAGTGAGGAGAGTTAGGAAGTGCCACAGCGGTCTCAGGTAATTACAGCTGAGAGGGGAAGTGCCCTGGAGCAACCTTGATGGAGGCGCAGTCTGAAGATTTCGCGAACCCTGCCCTAGGTGCAGCACATACATTACCAGCACACACAACAAGTGCAAACAATCTTACAGAAAGAAGAAGAACATTGAGAATCTTGCTACAAAGGCAGCTTTTCCTACAAGGGAAATGGTGGTGCTGAGGGTCCAGGAATACCTACTTACCAGTTAAGTGGCTGGCAATCCTGGCAATAGGTTTAGGAGGCAGGGCAGGGGGCTGTTTGAGGAGGGACAACTGTTTCACTGGGGTGTCCTCATGGTCTCCAGGGAAAGCAGCAGATTTTTTGGGGGGAAGTAGCAGGACTGGCTTAGCTGTAGGATCTTGGGACAGGAGGACGCCGGATTCATTGGATGTGGGGCTCTCTTCAGACACTGGAGGACACAACCACATCATAGACGCAACAACGTTACGAGCAAAGCAGCAGCGGATACAGCCGAAGTCAGACAAGAAAAGCAGCGCAGCAATGCAGATTAAGAATGACTCATAGATTTCACTCAAACATTGTATAATGTAGAAAGGAGGAAAGAAGGAAAGAAAGAAGGTAAAAGAGAAAGAGTAACACACATCTACACAACAGCCAAATTTCCCATTACTTCTGACAGAAGCCAGCTCCCCTATGTCAGGCTGGGGACTGGGCAGTACTCCCACATCTGGAACACAAATCGAGTTTTATAATGTCGCATCTCTGATGGTCTGTCACCACAGCTTGCCCAGGACCAGACATGTTAGCAGGTGGTCTGTAAACTTACCCTGTTAAAAGCAAAAAGCACCTCACGGGGCCTACTCTGTTTCGAAAAGGCTGCAATACAACTGTACAAGATCATGGATGGCAACTTCTACTGCTCACTTTTCCTCACTTGACCTTTGTCCACAACTCTCAGCAGCACAAAATGATGCAGAAAGAGAGGCTAACCTAGATGTAGAGCATTGCTGTCTCTCTGCACAGGATGGGGAAGAAGGGCAGCCAGCCTCACTCAGGGTAGGGCAGCTGATTGTGTTAGTTACTGATGGATGTGTGGTGTGAACATCACCCAGCACCACGTGGCAGGTACAGGGCACAATGTTGTACCCCAGGGTTCAAACATGTTGTAAGTTCTTTGCTCTAGAGCTCATTGGCACAGCTGAGATGTAGACAGAGAGCTGGAAACCTACTTTTACATGTTCACAAAGTGCAGGGGTTTTGCCTTACTCCAAGAGAGGTTACTTGCTTACAAGTAGAGGTTACTTATACATCACGCCAGTCAAAATTTCTTGTGGAGCACTCAGTGTCAATCTCTATGCTGTCAACTCCTACACCAGAAGACCTTCATTTTGACAAGGATTTCTTAGGGCTAAACATCAAATGTTAAAAGTAAAAAACTTGTTTCAAACAGCTAAGATTATCTGCACCATAATGTAAACAAGATGTTACCTGTCCCATCCATGATCTCTGTGGTTGGGAGCACCTCATATGAGCAGGGTTCCACAGATGCTGGGACCGACTCCAGTTCTGCTAGGGCTGGCAGGGACACCTGGCTGGAGCTCAGCCCAGAGCCCAGAGGCTGCCCATTCTCCAAAGTTCCTTCTTCATTTGGTATGGAAAGTTCCCCATCTGTTCATGGAGGGAGGAAGAATGACAAAAAAGAGACATAAATAAGATGCAAGCAGAATTTTAATGAAATCCATCTCCATTAGTTTGTTTTCAAATGAGGAACCTGGACTGAGATCTTCTATGCATACATGCACTGGGTTTACATGAAAAGGTTTTGATAGCAGAGGGGCTACAGGGGTGACTTTTGTGAGAAGCTGCCAGAAGTTTCCTCCATGTCTGAAGGAACCAGTCCCAAGCTGGACCCACTGCTGGCCAAGGCTGAGCCCATCAGTGATGGTGGTAGCACCTTTGGGGTAACATATAATCTCTGTCAAATATCTGTATTGATCTTTTGCTGTACCCTGGAACGGTCATTATGAACCGTGGTCTAAGCTGGTTAGTCCCTGATCATCCTTGACCCACACAGACATGCAGTCCCATCCAATGCCAAAAAAAATCTATTTTCCCTCTCTGCTGAATCTGGGAAGTCAGAAATGATAGAGGGCTGGAACAGAAGATATGAAGGTTTCTTTAAGAATATTGATCTATACTGTATATAATATATAATATTTTAATAATAATAATAACAACAAGAATTATTATCTTTCCCTACACCAGCTTTTATGCTAGAAGGGACACAAGCAAAATCACAGGGGTATGTCCCTATTTTACATACAAATAACCACATTTTATGTAACGGAGAGAATAATTTTTATAGTTGCCTGATGTAAGGTCTTGATACTGGGATATATCAGATTCCATTTAGAAAGCCTGTTTTTATAGTTACTAATAATATCTCCTCTATCTGAGCAAAATTTCTGTGACAGCAGCTGGCATTTTCTTTCCTATCAAACCGCTTCACATTAGAAATATTAAAGAGCAGAAGAAAGGATTCAGACTATTCTCTATAGTGTCAACCTGCATGATTTTTATCTCCAAACTTGTTAAGCACAGCACTCTGGTACCTGGAGGCAATGACTACACGGACATCACAATTAGAGTTTTATAAAGCAAAATGTTCAGCCCCTATGGTTACAAATGGAAGCCTGAAAATATAACTGAAATGTGACCTGTAAGACTAAGAGCAGCAGGCAAGTAAGGAGGCAAGTAAGAAGAACCTAATTTTACTAGGCATTAAAATGACTTTTAAAAATGAATCTCGGGATTTTAGAATATGGTTTTAGATTTTTGGGCACCACTGATTAGCCATATCACTGCTTAATGTACTGAGTGGAGATGTACATCAGTCAAATGAGTGCACATTTTTCTCTCATAGGGTTAAGATGTACAAACCACTTTGGAAAAAAACACTGAAAAGAGAAAAAGTTAAGTCTCATTTTAGTTCTAGTATACAGCAATTAACAAGTCTGAAAATACATTAGCTGATAACTATTCAGAATTATGTTTCAGCCATTTAAAGCATCTCTACAGCGAGTGAAGACGGTCTCCTGTCTATTTTGGAATTATTATAAATACCAAGGTCTTGACTTTCTTGGTTTCATTGGAGGCTTTTTGGAGACCCAGAGAGCTATTATGGTGACACAGTCACATCATACTAGACTCAAACTTGACCCATAGTTTTGAGAGCAATCAACTGAGCTGGCTAAAAGGTGGCAACATGAATTAAAGCTAAAGGCTTTGGCCAAGTGTTTGCAGCACAGCCTCCTTTCCAAGTGTTGTGGCTGTTCTGTACAAAGCTGTTCACTTCCCTAGGCAGCAAAAATCAAAAACCAGTTCAGCCAGTATCTAAACGGAACATTTTTTAACTTAGTTGTTTGGGTAGAAATGCTGTGTATTCTGTGCTGGCTCTGTCTCCCTTTTATAAAGACACACACATTTACACGTGTTTGGGATAAGGACTGATGTTCTCTCAGTTACCTGGTTTCATGAAGGAGCGTAACTATTTTCTCATGTAGAGCATTGGCTTCTTGAATGAAAGGCAATGACTGTGCCCAGTACTATATTCATTAATTCAGTGCATTAATTCAGACTAAATTTAACTGTAACTATGAGAAAAGTATGCACGACAAGGCCAGTAACATTTGCTTTTTGGATGGATGCCTATACATTTTTCATGAAGTGAGATACCTATTGTAATGTGCTGAGCACCTTGAAATCCTACTGTCTTAAGTGTGCTATGTGCTTCTCAAGGTATATTAGCACTATGTAAAAAACCAGCATTTGAATGACCCATGAAGACTTAAGATTGCAAAAAACCATTAAAATGTAAGATAAAATTTTGGCTTTTACCTTTTGTCATAATACTAAAGCATGACAGCTTTCTGTACTGACAGTGTAACCTCTTTTAATCTTACACCCGAATTTCTTTAATCTTGATTTAGAGTCCAAAACATGTCCTTGGATTTGGATGAAATTGTCAGATACAACACAGAATCATGACTCAAATATACATCCTAAATCAGATATTGCTTAAAGAAGAGCTACATGGGGAGGTGCTCAAGTACAGCAAGCAGATCAAAGATGTGGAAAAAATAATTTGTAGAGGGAAGAGTATCTTAGTGTGAATTAATCCTGCATCAGAGATATGCTTGACAACAAGATATAAAAGGCAAATTACTTATTATTTTCGAAGTATTAAAGCTATTACAGTTGGCTGATATACAAATGAAAAGAATCCTTGTAAGGCAATTATTACATATACATGGATGAACTGATCTGTTTTCAGGAATCAGCTATGAGTTTAAAGTTAAAGTTAATTTTGCACAGTGATAACATATGTAATCTTCTCGGACTTGCTAAATCCTTTGCTGTTTTCCCAGAGTCTGGTGCTACTTAGTGGAGAATGACTTCCCCTAAGTCCATGAGCTTTAATAATATCAGTTGAGCATGAAACTGGATGGGTCCATGAGGGAGTAGCTTGGCCTCTGCAGCAAGAGAGCACGTGAAGGCTGCTCTTCTCTTACTCAGGAGACTCTGCACACCTGAAGTCATTGAAGGAACAGGACATCAGAAGAAACTCTCTGATGCAGAGGACTTTACCCAGACACTTCGATTCACTTTAGCATGTGAAAACAACAGCATGGGGCAAAGGCCCAGAGATGCATAGATGAGGTGTTCAAAACCTGTGGCTCCTAAGCATGGTTTGCACTCCTGAACACAGCTGCCATTTTCACTCTCAGATGTTCTAAAACATTGCCTTGTGTGAAACAGCCCACAGTGCATCACACTGACTGACATAAACCAGTCCTGTTGTGTTCCCCCTGTTGTAGCTCTGCCTACCCTCTCACTGTGTCTTTTACCCTGAATACCTTGGACTAAGCAAGTATTTGCATATCTGAAAAGTGCCACGCTCATGCATTCCTTCTACAGAAGAATGGCTATGGAAGTCAAAATGGACAATCTGAAATCCTGGGTTAATTTTTGGATTGGGTTGTCTCCTTCAGTACTTGTCTGCTCTCAAGTAGACTGTCCAAGCAAGAATTCTTGATGGCAAAGGCTAGGAAGGGCAGAGTAAAATTCATCGTCATTCTCTGCCATGACCCAAAGAGTGGGGAATGGAAAATCGAGTGTTCTTGCATGTGGTCAAGACCTGCCCCTGGAACTGTTTCCTAGCCCTGGTGGCTACTTTAGCACAGTAGCTGGGATCCTTCACAACTTCAGTACCCAAGCAGACCCCTGATTTTGTGGGATCCCATGGAGTTTGAGACAGGCTGCTTCTGGAGGGGTTTAATACCTTTCAATTACACTGCAGTACAACTGGCTCTCCAGGGGCTGTCATGCCTTCCTCCTTGTTGCATTACCAAAGCCACTTCCTCAAATTTGTCCTCACATACTGTCACAAAATCTGCCTTAGTGAGTCAGTGAATGTAACATGTCCAAATCCTGCCAGGACTTAGGTCACCTGAAATTTAAGTCTAAATCCATCACTTTGATTAGATAGAGTGTATAAAAATACAAGAATTTTAAAGATGAAGATTGCTCATGTTTCCTTGAAAAACCATTGCACCATTGCCTTGGAGTAAGTAATCGGTACATGCTCATGTTCAGAAATTTCTCACTACAGGCAATCTCATCTACATTCAGAAAGAAGAGGTATCAAAATACTACAAGTAGATTTAGTTCTTTGACCAGCAGCATGAAACAGTGGGCAGTTCTAATGACAGGTGTTTTTGGGATGGTTACACCTTCATGTGAAAATCAAGGTCTGTACCTATGTGTAGGAGCAATGGCATAGCAAAAATATGAGTTCTTCTAAATGTTGAGGTATGCTCTGTGATGCAGGTGGAAGAGGTATTTTTAACCTCTCAGCACTACCTGTCCACAAACTGTTAGAACAGCAGGAGCTTCATCAGATACTTCTTCTATTTACTATTTTCCAAAAGTACAGAGTATTTGAAAAAATTATAACCTTTGCCTACATTTTTAGAATACTTGAGTCACAGAGCCCTGGAAATGGAAGATAACAGAAACTGATTCTGTCATGAGTGTGGCCCTTAGCAAGGAAAGAGCTCTCTGCAGTTCAGTCAGGAGCAGTTTCACTTGACTAATTTAAGTGTGGAGGTCACTGAAATAGTAACAGCATTTCTTGTTTTCCAAATATAGCAGCTGGACTGCAGTGACTCTCCCGTGTGTGAATACTGTGACTTACTGCACTCTGATAACTTTCACCTGCTAGGTGACACAAAGTTCTCTGAATAGCCAGCAAATCTTGAAGCAAACAGGTCAGAGCAAACAAACAGCAGGCAAACAAAATAGCTAATTATGCTTTTCTTCTGCATAGAAGATATGACAAAACCAACACTAAGCACAAGGCAAAAATTCTTGATCTTCGTCAGTCTGCACTGTTTCCTTTGATCAGTGTGGGTTTTTAAAGAAAGAAAAAGCCAAATTACTCACGGGCCTGCTTTATCTACCTCTTAGGAAAGGGAGACAAAGAGATTTACACCTACTGTCAGTGCAAGCTGTCTCTTGGCAAGGAAGGTGCTACCATAATCAAATAAAGTGTTTTGCTAGGAAATGCTAAAGGTCTGTTGTTTTCTTGAAGGATTAGAGGTTACCTAACAGGAATTACAAAGAAAATATTACTTCCAGTTAAGGTTCTCATTGAAATATATTCTTTATTAGAATTACTCTCAGATTATTACACCGGTGAAGGAAATAATGCTTTTGCTCCACACATCTTGCCTTGTTCATATCCTTGTATCATCGTGGCTGTATGAGTACTGCTGCTATTGTTGTGTATTACCACTTTCTTCTCTGTCCTACCTCTTTCTTTTTGTATCAGCTTTATAAAGGTAAAAAATTTCTCTAAGGAGGAATTAATTTCCTTCTTTCAAATACCTCTGGACAAGTTAGAATCTGCTTCACAAGATGACACAAAAGTTTACAAAGTACATCATTATTTGATCAATAGAAAAAAATGTAGTGCTTTGGTAGCAATAAAAGGGGAATTTCCCCAAGTTTCAACTGGAAGGCGGAGTCAGACTTCACAGCAAAGATTTTTCTTGGGGATGCCTTTATGTGTATATAGGGATGACTCAGAAGGCGGCTACATGTGGGATGTGAGGCAGGGATGAAGGAGGTCACACCTGGGACAGAGGTGTGACTGAAGGCTGCCTTCTGAGCTGGCTGAGGCACTGATCACTTGGTGTGACAGCCTGGACCATGCCTTGTTGACTGCAGGTCCGACCTTAGTCACACTACAAAACGTGGACAACACAAAGCAGTGAGCAGGGCAAACCTATTGCCAGGAGTTGTTTTTACTCTGAAGTTGCATCTAGGATGATTTCTAAGCCAGCAGGTCATAGAGACATAGTGACAGCACACTATACCACATAACTGGTAGAAACTGTAAAATTTAATGAGAAGAACCTTTTTGCTGTTATTGTTGGTTTTTCACTTAAAATTTAGCAGCCAGGGTTAGTAAATGTTTAAATTCCTAACAAAAGCAGGTAGCAGATTTAAACGCTCCTGAATTTATGGAGCTATATTTTTTAGGCTATACTTCAGCCTAATTTAGGCAATTCTTCTAATATCTGTGAAAGTTTCTAAATTCCATTGATTTCTACCAGATTTTGCACTGCTATTGTCAAAAAATTTTAGATTTCAAGTTAATGAGGCTTTAAAGCATATGCATAAGTTCTATTGTGATTAAGAGAACTTTATTATGTCTTTATATAATTTGTTGAATTAATTGCCTTAGTTATTGACAAGGGAAGCAGCAAAACAAATAAAACCTGCATTCAAAGACTGACACACATGTAATGGATGTCAACTATGTATTGTGTTACCAGTGTAAAACAATGATGTTTGTAGAACAATGGCAATTTGCATAAATAAGACATTACAAACTCCACAAATTAATTATCCTGAACAAGGAATTATTATCTCTTCTGAGCTGTTTCAAGGGAAAGTACATTGTTCCGTGCTCATCAGGATCCAAAACCTTTAAATGTTTCCCTTTACCACAACAATTAATCCCAAAGTGACTCAACCAGACAACAGCAATACACAGAGGCACAAACCCACTACATTTCTCCACAGTCTGGATGCATTGCTCTTTTGCAGTCAGTGACTACTGCCTATTGCTGTGATTTTTATTTCTATTGCTTTACATTTCTGATTAGTTTTCATTTTTATTTGCTAAGTAACTACCACATGTATCCAACAGAGAGAGCCGGACACGGCAAAGTCAAGAGAAGTGTTTGGAGGTCTTAGTTTGCACAGTCTTGCAATTCAGAACTCTATTCCCAGTTCCAAGTGTTACAATTATGTAATGTCTGGCCATAAAACTATATGGGATGTCAATTTACTGTTGTGAAAAGAAGAACACTTACCTTTATCAAAAATCTCTTTCAGTACTCCTCGTTTTATAAGCTCCTCTCTGCTTTGCCTCATCGACATTTTTCTTTCCAAAGCTGTAAGCAAAGGAAAAGGGTCAATATAAATAGAAAATAAGGGAAATTATTGTTTTAAAAGGCTCAATGCCTTTTAAAGGCATTTTAAAAAAATGCTCTTTCTCCTCTTCAAGTCCGTGGCAGTTTAGCATCTCAAAATAAAGGCTACTGGTAGTCCAGAGAATCTGTCTGTTGCTGTAGTGTGGCTGTTATTGACAGAAATGGCAATAGACTGATGGATTTGAGGGCATGTCTGCACACCCATTGCTTGATTTTGACACATGAGCCAAACAGTTCTTATTTCTGTGGAGAATTAAAGACAGCAAAGGCAGAAAAAGGAAATTAAAGCAGGAGCTGGAGAGGGAAAGGTAAGAAAGAGGCCCACACAAAGGCTCAAACCAAGGAAAGACGTGGCCACAGAACATGGCTATGGACTGTGTCCAGACTGTGGAAGAGAATGGAAGCCAAGGCTTCTTTGCCACCTGTTCCAGTGAGGGCAGATCAAGGTGTTTGGGACAGTGCAAAAAATGAGCCGTGAAATAGAGCCTTCTCTTCCCTGGAGGGGTGTTTTCCCCTAAAGAGATGTAAAGGAGGGAAACTCCAAGAGAGCCACTTCAATATACCCCAGATCTGAACAGCTCGAGTTCTGTATTGGCTGCTTGGAGACCATGGTCACCGAGGCAGCAAAACGGCGGATAGAAAATACATGTTTCTTCAGTGCAGTAGTAATTAAAACAATGTCCAATTAACCAAAACACCACAAAGAACATGCATGTAGGCTAAGAGCTGAAAGCCAGCAAGCCAGGGGCACAAGGCGTGATGTGAAGGAGTGGCTGCGACTGCACCCGCTCTGCGAGAAACAAGCCTGTGCCTGCCAAAAAAGAGGCACAGTCAAGGGCAAATTGCTTCTGCCATATGCTCTTCTCTCAGACCCAGCACTGATGTACGCATACACAAATGAACTGGGACTTAGCATCCTCAGCCTGCCCAAGGCAGATTTAAAGCAAAAGAGGCTTGGAAACTCTCTCTCCTTCCCTGAAAACAGGAGGGTGCAACCTTTCTTGGTACTGCTGTGTGTTGACTGCTCCCACAGGGACCCATATATCTGGTGAATTAGCTATGCTTATACCAGCACACTGTGCTCATTGCAACTTATTTGCTGCCAGATACTTAGGGCTCAGTATCAACAAGGCCAGCTCGGCTTCACTCTTCTTCATAGGATGAATATAGGCTTCCCTGTTTTTAAAATCAGTTTTGAACACAAATTATTCGGGACAAAGATGACCAATATGTGCAGTCAGAAGTTAATTAAAAACCCTGGTCTCCCCAGCGAGAGACACACTCAGAACTTCAATGTGGATCGGAATTAAAGGCAGGTCCCTTTGCTGAAGCACAAGACCCCATACCCATTAACCAGCCTCATGGTGCAGTTTGATCTTGGAGGTTGTTAACCACAGCATTTTTCAGAGTGCCTTAAACCCATTTGAAGAAGCGCTCTAGGCACCTCAATTGACTTGCAATGAAACAAAGTTTCTTATATGCTTTAGAAAAGAAAGGCCCAACGATAAAACTCTGGAGTCACACTGCAAACTGCTCCCCAAGCTGCCTTTTTCCTGTGCTGAAGGAGTCCTGTTCTGGTACAGCATTTAAAGCTTTTTCCTCTTCCTCCTTAAGAACAGCTGCTCTCAGACCTTCCAAGAAAAGCCAAAACAAGCTGCAGCTAATTCCTAAGCCTTCTCCCACCAAAGAAATAGTTAAAACTTGGACTGAGTTTAAAGAGTAATTTGGTGGCACCCAGCACCTTTGCCAATAGGTCTCAAAAAGTGTAGTTTTCTGTTAGAATAAGCATCAAAGCAGAAGTTTCTGCATCTAGACAACAGCACTGCCCACTGAACAAAGACAGGCAAATTCTATTCCTGTATTTGACCACACATAGCTAAGTCACAGATCTCCGTTTTACACACAAATTCACTGGCATCCACCTGGGTGCCCGGTCTTACCCTGCTGCCCAGTCAAGAGCTAGTTATGCAAAGTAGCAGCATTACGATCAACTTCATGGCTAGGAGGTCCCACCACATTGTCACAATATTGGTAAGAAACACAGTACTTTCGCAGACTGGAGTTAAGGCTTTTGGGGAATCAGATGCTAAAAAGGGCTATCAGGACATTTAGAAGTGCAGGAGCTGAGGAAGATTTTCCAGTAGAGACCAAGACTTCTCAAAGTACTAGACTATTTTTGCAGTCACAGAATTTCAAATACAGAATATATATATTTGGAAGACTGTGTATATATATATATATATTTCTCAGATACTCCCTATTGTAATCTGCTTGTGTTCAAGAATAAAAAACCCACAACCCTCAAGCTGAAGCTCAGACAAAACCAATTTTTTCAGTTTCTAAATCCTTTCTAAGTAGGTACAGGACTTATAATATTAATTATTTCCCTACTAAGCAAGTTTAATTAATAAGATGTTTAGAGGAAGGGCATGCTGGGCTAAGAGCAGCACTGAATGATAACAGATGTTATACTAAAACTATGGAACTGCCTTTCTTCAATACAAATCTTCCTTCCAAATAAGGGTTGTACATTTAAGTGCATAACCTGCTATGCTACTGCTGATCAGATGGGAAAAAATATAAGCATTTAGATGCAGAATTCGTTAGGATCTAACAGCTAGAACAATGAAATACTTTACTTGGTCTGGATTTCTCTGGCAAAGATTGCCAGTTCTTTTATGAAGGATTTTCTTTTCAAGCAGAAAGCTGGTGCAAAATAAATTCATTCACTCTCCACTGAGAAGGAATCCATTCACAGCAGAGGATAAATATAAACCTTTGAATTAATCCTTGATTCATGAGAACCGTGTAAATTCTGTGATGGGAAAAAATGAAATATAATTAATATTTAAGAAAAGATGTATTACTTCATTAGTGATTTTCCTTGGTGATTAACCTCATTTTTTTTCATCTGTACAACCTTCCAGGAGATTAGAAATAAGCATTAAGCCCTCTTTATGGGATCTACTTATGCCAGAAACTAGTTACTGTGACAAATTCATCCACTCTCCAAGAAACTCTCAGTTCCTAGTTTATAGAAATGAGCCTGTGTGTATTTTATGATAGAAGTGTAAAGATTTTGCCAGCATGCTCTGCAGTTCGCTGTTTCTCTTATGCTTTGATGAAGAAACAGTGGGAAATGTTTTTATTAATGTTTCTGAGCTGGTATTTTTGAACTTGTCCCTCAGGAGCAGCACCCCTCTGCTGCTCAAGCAGAGTTTTTCTCTGTGGCAGACCCATTAAGATCAGTAAAGCCTTGACAGGGTCAGGGGGAGTTCCTGCCCCTCCATTCTGGAAATCAAACACAGTTTTGTCTTTGTTCCTTTAATGGGCCGCTGTGCTCTGTGACGGCAGTGGTTGTGGGCTGCTCCCCCAGCTGAGAAGGTGAAGCTCGCCGCTGCCTCTGTGCCAAGCGCTTCTGCTGCTCCATTAACCAGCCAAAGAGCCATTTGTGCAGTCATGACACACAGCCTTTCTGCTCCCCCATCCTTCCCTCCAAGACTAAAACATCTCAAATGAACTATTCCAACATGCATCTGTATGACACAATAATAAATTAATAATAAATACTATTATACAAGATAATAATAAAGGGTCCTCCTTTGCAGCAATTATCATGTTGCTGCTTAAACCAAGGGGTGGACTAAATAAACAAGCGCTGCCCCATTCATCTGATAACTGAAACTAAATCCCACTTTGTGCTGGCCAGCTGGATCCTAACCTTGCTTTTTTCTGAGATTCTCCCTGGCTTTTGTCTTAAGAAGTACAGGGGGATGCTTTGCATGAATTCTTCCTTTCAAAGGTCACTATAATTTCCATGATGATTTTAGAAAGCAAAGATTGTTATAGGATGAAGCTGAGATCAGAAGCTTTCTTATATTTGCTTTCAATAGGAATCTGCTTTGCTAATAATTCAGATCTGAATAATTAGAAACAAGCAAACCAATTGCTTCACACGGTGTTTAGATAAACAACCATCAATGTTTTCTTTAGATTTATAAGAAAGAAGAGATTTTCAAACGTGATGGATTATGTATTAAAAAATGTTACACCATCTTGAAATTTTCCCAACTTGGCAATCAAATGGAGCAGGATTCAGCTGATATAAATTTTTACAGTGTGGGCTTCTGCCTCTGAGTTGGCCTCCTTATACATTAAGAGCAAGTCTTGGGTATGATTAACCTCAGACTAATGTAAGAATCTAAGTAAGACTGAACTGCACCTTGGAAGTGCCTGTTAGGCTTCACTGACTGTAAAGGAAGCTAAGGGTGGGTAGTTAAGATAAAGATGCATAAAAATAGGGCTGGATATACTCCTGAAATCAAAATTGACTGAAGAGCATAGTTTAAAGAAAAGAAAGGCTGCTGTAGATGAAAGTCTTAGACATCGCTGAGGAAAATGTAGATGTGTCACAGAGAGCTCCATTAATTTTGGGATTGTTTTAATAGCTGTGGCATGACACCCAGCACTGCTCTTGTGAGCTTGGGGTATGACCAATGCCAAAACATAGCTTGGTTGAAATAACTGCATTGCTTTGCTCATTGCTAAATATGAATTTTGCTTGGCTTCAAATATGCGCGGGTCTCTTGAAGCCTGAGGAAAGTAAACATATTCTAACAGGTTTCTGAATCTTTGTGTTTTAAAGTTCTTTACAGAAGTTTTGAGTATCTCTAATATTAGCCTGGCTTTTCCTGCAACAGCACCATCTACAAAATCTAATTCAGACAGATTACACCTAGAAAAGATCAGGAGCCTCTTTTTGTCAGTGTATCCGCCCATGACATTCCTTGTTCCGACTGCAGCCTAGCACTCCCATTCTATGAGATAAAATAAGTGAACATTAGAAGGAGAAAAATAGGCTAGTATAAAAGGTTAAGCTCGATTTTAAAAAGCATACAGAAGTACCTCTCCAAATCAGCTGACCAAATAAACCCCTTCAGTATGTGAATCACTTGGAAAACTTCTGTGGCATGTGCTATGAGACAAACTAATAACCCAGAAAAAAACCCACAGCACTGATGCCACACTGAAGAGTAAGTCAAAACACTCTTTAAGCAAACCAGGATCATCATTATATAGGTGGAAGAGTGAGGTACAGACAAGCTGAAACAACTTGGTGTGTCACCTGCTACACCAGTACCAAAGCATCTGTTCTGTGACCAGGGGCCAACACTCTAGGCTAGGAGATGATCCTTCTAGACTTAAAATTTTACTGTAATCAAGGCAAATAAAATAACAGGGAAAAGAGGCAAAAATGAAATTACCCCCCCAAGTGATTAATTTTATTTTATTTAATTTCCAATCTTGCAAGTACAACTGGATTTATTTTAGATTATGACTATGTAAAAGCATAGAGAAGATGATGTCAGGGCATCTTGCTTCCATTCAAATTCAAACAAGCTCAAGACAATGGTCCATTTTCAGTTAGAAGCACTGGACTGGGAGCATGATAAATCTTCATTTACAACACACTGAAGTATTGAAATAACACAAGAAAAATATACAAATTCCTTTGAGAGTGCAGGATCAAATCTAAAATTCCTAGTTACTCACTGGAGGAGTTTAGGAGGTGTAATAGTTGGCACACCTGGTAACTACAGATAAAAATTCAATCATCTCTTCCTTACTGACTGAGACAGAAAGTAAAACAGGGGAAGAAGTGAAAGTAGCCTTAAGAAAACTCTAGACTTGTACTGACCATTACTGCATGTAAACTGCCAGAGGACAGACTTCGGAGGAAAGCGGATGCAAAGTCAAATCTGTAAACACAGAACTGCAGAAGCTAATCAAAATACTGCAAACCACACTGAGATCACAATATAGTAACACAACTCAAATATAGTATACAACCAGAAATTCAGCAAACACAAGAAAAGGCAGAGAAATTGTATCTGAACAACTCAACCATGACAGTTCTTAATTCTTTCTGAACTAAAGGAATCAGAAATCTAATCCAAGAACAGATGGACTGTATTTTTTTCACACAGAAGAACTGAAAAAAAATTAATCAAAGAAGGTGTCTTGCTAGAGAAAGAACTACACCTCAAGTTAGATCCAAAGAAACCCAACATAATGGATTTCACAGGCCAAGCTGAGCAGGCCTGGCAGAAGATAAATGCATGAAAACAGGAGATAAAACAAGAAATCTTGACAAACATAACAAAAGCTGTGTGTTTGAAAATTCCCTAAGAAAGTGGATTTGAAAAGAAAACAAGATTGTAGACACCCTAAGAAAAATGTTACCACCCTCAGCTGCTCAGCTAACAAACAGCAAAACAGAACTCTACTGTGTCGGTGAACTGTGATAATCTATCAATAGGATTTTGAAAGGACTTGCATTTTTATACCTTTTATACATAATTGCTTTTCTAGTCACACTTGAGAAATTAGGGAGAAATTCAGAAAGCTGACCAGAGTATTGAAACAATGAAGAAAGTACATTTCTTCTGTTCTTCCCTCTGAATTGCTGCACAGTGTTTTCATGAGTTCCTAGGTAGTACTAAGTCAAGAACTGGAAAGCTGAGCCACCAACAGGTATTGCTTTCCACAACTTAACGAAAAAGGAGATTGTGTATCTTAATTAAAGGAATTTGCAACAAGGTAACATAGCATATCTTAATGTACACCTGCTCTGCAAACAGAGTGAGTGCAGAATGGAAAGCCATAACTTGGCACTCAGAGACTTCCTAATTTAGGCATCAGAAACAGTAGTGAGGTACTGACTTATTAGAAGGCTTTCATTCCAGCAAAAAACCTGTCAGGCTAGAATAACCCCTGCTTAAGTCCATACTGCTATCAGCACTCTATGTAGCTATAGCTATGTTAAAAATAAATTGACCACAGTGATTACCACCACAGTTCTTACTGCAATGAGGTTATGTCCTAAGCACCAGCAAAACGCAGCTGATGCAATCCTTATGGTCGGAGGTCCATTTACATTTTTACAAACGATGGTTTCCCCTGCAGGCTTCTGTATAACAACACACAGAAGTTGTAGTATCAAAGGAACACTAAGGATACGGGTTCTACACATCAAACCTTTGCAACAGGACAAGAAGAATGATGCAATCTGAAAAAAATACATAGGAATGTCAGCAGCAGTCGTACATCCCAAGGAATGGCTGCTTTTTACAAGTGACTCAATTTGCTTTAGGTACCTCACAGTCTCAGAGTTCTGTACGTACAACAGACAAAAATGATGCTAAAAGCAAATGGGTGAAGAGCTGGGTGAGATATCTGCAAGGTGTTTCCTTTACCCTGAGAAGATGGTTCCCAGAATGATGATACTGCAGTAGGGATCTGCAGTGTCATCTGTAACAGCAGAAATGTCTATTTGCAATATTGCAATATTCTGCAGCACAATAGTTCAAGGAGCCTTCCTCAAAGCCAAAACCGTGGTGGGCATTGCTTGAGTAAGCCAATGACTCCTGTGACTCACTGGAGAGTTTTCTCCATGACAGAGTTTACGCATGGCATATAACTACCCGGGCAAGCTGCCGCTTTTGGATTTGCTCCTCATCAGACAACACTTCCATATGGCAAAATACAGAGCACAGTTTACATAAAGAAGTCTAACAGATGTCAGGAAACTGTATTTTCCAGAGTAACTTTTAAAGGTGAAGGAGTCAGCTTTCCTGGGATGGAAAAATGGGGAAAAATTTCAGGTTAAAACCAAAACAGTGGCAGGCTGATGATAAGAAGGCAGGAAGAATGCTTGGACAGACCGCCTAGAGATAACAACCAAGCTACTGGCCAGTATTTGGTCCCCTTGTTGGCCAGCTGGGAGGATCTCCTTGCTGAGAAAAAAGAGCCCTGTACTTGGTAAGACAAGCAGCACAACTCTTTCTACAGCAATAGTCAACAGCTGTGTAGTTTTACAGCTTGAGTTCACCTTACAGCTGTAAATTTACAAACATATATTGCCTGATACCCACTGCCAGACAGATGTGTAAATCCAGTCTTTTACTCCTAAAGACCATCCTATTTTGGCTATACTGAAAAAAGCCTGCTCTGCTGGATGCTCAGATTTCACCAGAAGAGGTTTTGAGATAATTTAAAATATATTCACACATTACTCAAACACCCTTGAAGTAAATTACAGTTTTCCACTTACACTGGAATAATTAGTACACCATAGCCTCCCAAACTGACACACAAAATAGATGGGCACTTGTTCACGTGTCCACATGTACCCCTACTAAAAATAAATGATACAAAGCACAGATTATGACTAAGAAACACCTACTTAAATCTGAAGTTGGCTTAGCACTGTTTTGAGAGAGATGTTATGAATATTTCATATACTTCCCAGAAACCATCACTACTGCTGTACATCCAGAAAATCTTGAATAAGCACACACAAATTAAAAATGCATTTGTTATTGGAATGAACTGGCATCAACCCTTCAACACAGACCTCTGTTAGGAGCCAAACAGGAAATCATTCATTTAATGCTTGATTATAGTAACGACTGAATCACAAAGCAACAAACACTTCCTCCAAAAAAAGAAGATTCTTGAATTGCAGCTGTCACGTCATAGCAATTATATTTGGATGATATTTCCAGCTTGTGCAATGGCACTAGCTGGCTGGTACATAATGCTGAAAAAACCCTAAAGTGTCTTTAATGCCAGCATCTTAGCTCCCAAAATAGTGCAGTCTGCTTTCAGGCTTGGTTGCTGATAACAGTTAAAGCTACAGTAAAGGTCCACCATACAATTTCAGCATGTTTTACACATTCAGAGTCTTGGTCTGACTTTTTTTTGCTTCTTTGGGGTGAAGAGATAGCATTCCCAGATGGAGGGAAACTTTCCATTACACATGGAAGTCCTCTGGAATCAACAGACTGAAAAAAGACCAGACTGTGAGTTCAGTTAGAGCTAGAGTGACATGAATGCAGAACAGCTTCATGAGAATTTGGCATGCACTATCCTGCTTGTAGCATGAATTATTCCATTATTTCAATAGGAGATATTTTTTAAAAGCCACTAATAATGACATTGTTTTATGCTCCTCTCCATCAAATGTTGAAATTATCTGAGAAAATAAGGCATTTTTTCCTCTTATGCTATCTTAGTGCTTTTTGTGTGTGTGTGCAAAAACATAGTCCTGGTGCTTTTCTGGGATGGGGAGACAGAGATGAAGATACAAAATCTGTTTTGATGGTAACAGTTTTGAACTGAAGTACTGATATTAGAAGATTTTAGATATTAGACTTGAAGAATAATAGGCAGGAAGGACAGTGAACTGAAGGAGATAGATAATAGTCTGGATATTTCTTATAGTGTAATCACATTATAAACTTAGATAATATTGTCAGTCTCATATATCAGTATTCCAGTGTAAGTGTCCCTGCTTTCCAGAACCTAATAAAGCTTTTCTGTTCATTGTGTAGAAAATCAAACAGAAAATTGGTAGAATCATAGATGATCTAAGGTTAAAAACAATGATACTGAAGGATAAAGGCCATGGTAAACAAGCCAAATATTTTTTACAGCAGTTGTAATCCTGAAGAGCTTCAGCAGAATTGCAGAGTGAAATTCTTCTTTACAAGGAGCTGTGGAAGTCTTTCTAAGTGAAGTGTCACTTGGAGAATCTTTTAAAGAAATCAATAAAATGGAGAGCAGCAAACTGCCAAGACCAAAGAGTTTTTTTCCTAGAGTTCCTCAGGAAATCAAATATGAACACAGTAAGTGTGACATATAACCTAAACAAGATAGGAAAGTGGGAGATGCTAAATAGAAGGTTGCATACCTTTAGACTTTGAAAGTCATCTGGCAATTACAGACCAGTAAGCCTGGTTCCTATCCTACCAGTCTAGGAACAGTTATATAGAATAAAGCTAGGAATTGGAGACCTAGAACAGAAGAGAGATGAGAGAAGAATCATCCTGGGTTTGAAGTCAATGAATGAAGATGCTTGTTCCAAGTTGGTGTCTTCAGAGTTCCAAAACTCCTACGTTAAGGTCATTGGAAGAATTAAATTGCATTAGAGAAGGGTGATTATCCTCTAGTGGAATAACAACATGTAGAAATCAAAAAGGAATGCCCCATACACAATCAGAGGGTTGTAGCACTACCCGATGTCTTCTTCACAAAAACACAGTTAAGAAAGGTTGACAATAGGGAGATGACAAAATTTGCTGACTGCAGTCAGAACTAAGGCTGACTGCAAAGAGCTACAGGAGTTCTTATGATACTAAATGATGTGTGACAAAACTCAACATTGATAAGAGCAAAAAAGACATTTGGGAAAACGCAGACCTAACGCTACACACTTAACAGCTATATTAGTCATTCCCACTCCGAAGGCAGTGCTTGGAAACTCTGCAGAGAATTATCTGAAAACATCATTCTCATGCTTGGGGCAGTAAAAAAAGGCAACAGAAATCTGAAATTACTAGGAAATATATAATAGTGTAATAGTTTACAGCTAACACAAGTTTGGGTATCCATCTCCAAAAAGATGCACCAGAACTAAAAAAGTTATGAAAAAAGAATGACTACGGTATCTTGTAGAGAAGTAAAGAAGAATAGCAGAACCATGTTTTTTTTGTCAGCTCTTCTTTTACGGCAAAGTCCTGGTTCCCCTGATATTCACAAAAATACATGCTAACTGTCATCTAGGCTGTGCATGGCAAAAACCAGACCATCCCCTTGGAGGAAAATCAAGACACAAAACGGGACAGACAACACCAGTATACATATTCTACACATCCTCTGCTGAGAGCCACACCAGGCAGGGCTTCTTTGGCTTGGCATAGCCCTTTAAAGACTCCCCACAGCCCTTGCAGGCTTCCAGACCCCCAGACGAGGGGAAACCCACGCCACAAGGGCTTTTTCCCTCTGAATGCACGAGGTGGCCTTTGGCAGTGGTGTGAGCTCCTGCTCTCATGCAGCGTGGACACAACTCATTGCTCCAGGTGCCCCCAGCACCTCGGGCCATGCTACAGCAAGCAGTGCTACAGCAAGGACAGAAGTCAGCAGGGAACACAACAGAGGTCAGTAACACCATCTACAGTCATTCACTCATTCATCAAATGCCAGAGACAAAGAGCACCCAAAAAAACGGTCAGGGTGCAACTGAAAAAAAGGTGCTTTTGTGTACAATGTCTTTTTTCATTGTGGAATTGTCTGCAAGAGATATCCATTAAGGCTAAATCTGGTTCCAACAACACAAAGGACAAATCCACATGGCTTGATTTGAATGCAGCTTTTAGCTTATGAATTTCTGAGTGCTGCAATCTGATTTCTTAAGTCAGGAGTCAGATAAATAGATGCTTATCCTGCTTCTCGCATGTAACACAACCAGTACAAGAAAAGATACTGGACTACGTGGACTTCGGTTTGATCTACTATGCCTGTCCTAGAGTATATTTATTTTTAAAACATGTATTTAATGAATCAGGAGAAAACACCTTTGATCTCAACACACAAAACCATTCCATTATCTAATTGTCAGGAAATGTGCAAATGCAGCTGATTTGCCTTTGAAAGAAACTCGAATTTTATCTCCTTACTATGCATGTCAGAGGATTTTTCTTGCATGATTAAATCAGACCTGTTAAGTAATACAGAGTTCAACATACTGACATCTAAAATTACAAAAATGAATTCAGGTTTCATGGCCTGTGTAGTGCTGGTTGCAAAAGTAGCTTACTAGCTAGTGTGGCATCCGGGCTTAAAGCCCCTTTTCAACGTAGGCTTCAGGAATTTTCACTCATTAATTTCAAAGAATGCTAAGACTTCTTTTATTTTATTTAGTTTCTTTCAGTTCTAGGAAGTACAACAGTGTGTGTTGTATTTCATGTTGGACAAATCTTAATTATTATTAATTGCTTTCTGGCAATGCAGTATGTTAAGTGACAGTGGAATGTGAACCTGAAATCTGAAATTCTGTCCAGTGTCGGGTTATGACCTGACTAGATGGTTTTTTAACAGAGAATAAAGTTGACTTGTTCTGCAGATTTTGACAAGTACTTCACAAAAGAACCACAGAGATACTGCAAATCACTATTTTGTGGCAACTACAAGTTTGATCAAAGATGACACTACGTTGAAATATTTTTCTGAAGATTATCAAAATGCCATAATGTTGTTATAAATACATTAATTAAAATATTTCTGCTGTAGCTTCAAATTTCAGATATAAGTGAAGAAAAAAATTACAATTTAGTTATTAACTCTACCTAAATATTCTTCTGTTCCAACTTTATCCTGGCTTTTTTTTACATCAGTAAGATTTGGATGATTTATTTTTGTGAAATTTCACTTATTTCTGTTGCATAATAGCAATAGATGTCAGTCTATTTCTACCATCATAATTAGTTGCTGTGGAGATGGCTGAAATATCATGAATTATTATAATTGCAAATGAGGAATAAGCAGCAGGAAAAGATGACACTGATAATGTGCAAATATTGCAAGGTTCCTTGAAACTAGTTGACTACAAGATATTTGATTTTGCCATAATAATGAGGAGGCTTACAGAATAAGGGGGTAGTGTACATTTCAGGCAAACACACTGTGAAGAAACACGACAGTTACATATGATGGCACCTTAAATTTAGCTCAATGTTCAAGCAAAATTATCATACAACCCACACATCTTATGATTTTGTTACATATAACTTTGCTTAAGGCCTATAGAAAAGCCATTTGTGGCATTCACCTTTATTACTATGAGGCAAAAAAACCACAGCAGTAATCCATAAAATCAGTAGGTGTTACCCTGAACTAATCTTCTTTGGCAGATAAATGAAGGAGAAACAGGTGTTCAAGTATCTGCATGAAAAGCAGCTGGAATTATCCCTTTGACATCATTCTTTAAAAGGCAGGAATCATACTTTATCTTCCACTGGAGACTAGCGAACCTCACAGAGGGAGGAAGGACTAGGTAGACAAAAATAAAATTCCTGATGTACTTTTTAATAGCAGAAGTCCAGTACATCATGTTGTTTTTTGTTGCAGGGCTGCCTGGCAGTCCAATCTCACCTCAGAGCTGCATTAAGTGACTGAGTGCAATGATGCTGCCTTCATACAGACACTGTGTGCACTCCTTAATGACAGCATTATTAAATCTTTGCCTTTTCTGCCTCAGTAGCATGAAGCAATTGTCCTGAATTGAAAAAGAAATCCCCAAATTATGCTTTTATGAAGAAACAAACTTTTAAAAGCTTGACTGAGCTAAATATTGAGTTAAATATTCTCTTATGTGTTGCTGTTCAGAGCTGAGTTGTTGAATTCTGAAATATGAAGGGAAAGTGAGAATCATTAAAGCAAAGTGAGAAGCAACTCTCTGTAAAACAAGATTTCTTACTGGGTTGGAGCACAGCTGAGTGACTGATACCAGAATTATATTCCCAAGATTTCCACACCATTATCTGGAAAACTTTTTAAACACCAAACAAGTCACCTGGCATCTTATGAAGATTAAAAAGACAACTTACATGGGCTGACCTATAGATATGGTTGAGCTCCCAATGTATTTTCATTGAGCAACCTAACACCAAGTGTTTTTGGTATCACCAAAACTCCTCAGTTCAAAGACACTGGAATGGATTGTGTGAAGGTGAACTAGTACACTCCATTCTGACTCACCCTATGTTCAGACATGAGTTCTCATCAGCCTCTTAACAAGGCAAAATCTGAAACAGGCTCCTCTGCTGTCTTATCCATCTATTGCACCTCATCAAGGCACTGTTGCTGATGCAATAGTCTGAAATTTGTCTAATTTGATGTGAAACCTCTTGCTTTTAAACTCAGTAGTTAATTAAACAAATAAACATAAAACTAAAAATGCACTTCGTTTGGAAATTTTCTTCTTTGTCAAATAAACATAAAACTAAAAATGCACTTCGTTTGGAAATTTTCTTCTTTGTGTTGGCCAAACTAAAGACTGCACATCTCCCATCCTCTCATAAAGGCTGGGTAGGATGTACAGTGTCTACCTTTTACTTCTACATGGCAAAAAACCATAACACACAGCTGCATATTGCAGTATTACACATCAATACAGCTCTGAGGGATGCTCTAATAACACTGAGAAAATAACAAGTTTTACCCAGAACCTTTTATACAACCAATGCAATTGAAAATTATAAGCCTCCTACTGTTACGTATCACAAGAAAAATGCAAGAAGAAAAGACAAGAGGCAATGGAAAAGTTGCAGCAAAGGAAATTCTCATCAGATACAAGCAAAGTAAGTCCTCACACTTAGTCCACACAAAGTGTAGTCAAATTCTGGAACTGGTCTTCCAGAGCCTTAATGTCTGTCCCTTGTAATATTTGAAAGCTGACTGAGAAACCCACAGAAGCTCCAGACACATCCCTGCTTTCAGCAAGGGTTGCCCAGATATGCTGCAGATATCTTCCAGTATCTTTAAGTCCATCATTTCCATTTAACAAAGACTGCAAGCGCTGTTGCATGCAGAGACATGGCACACTGGTGGATGACACTGACACCACAGACTGCTGTTGGATACAACAGTGGGATACCTGCAGGTTCCACTGCTCTGGCACTAAAGGGATAAGAGCCTTAAAAGCCACACTGCTATCCTTGTGTTTCTTTGTGTACAAACAAAACCACACTACTTCTCTCCAAATGAAATCAACTCAAGTTATGTTTCTTTTCAACTCTAAGCCTTTTCCTGCACTGCAGCCATACTGAGCACACCTTATGCATCCCAAAGGCAGCACATCAGAGATCCCTCTTGTCCTTTCAACATCCCTGTTGAACCCAGTAGTGACAATCCAGTGCACTCTGCTTTATAAGAAGTCCAAGTTAGTAATCTTAGAGAAGAATAGGCATAATGTTTAGAAAGGAAAATACCTTTTTATCTCAGTCATTGCAAGTTTTAATTAGGCCAGGTTTAAGCTTGATGTGTGAGTATAAGATGCAAGCTACTAGTTTAACAATAAATCCAGAGAAAAGTAGAAAACCAAAACAAGGTTTTTTTCCTTCCCTGGAATTCAGATGACATTACTTTGGTTTTGAAGGGTATATCTGAGAAGAAAGCCAAGGGCTAAACATGGTAGAGGAGATGAATGTATGAAAACCACTGTGTAGTTACGGGGTAGGCTTTTTTTGTAGGCATCTCTTGTGTATCAGTAAGCAAAACCCTGCAGGACTTACAATCTGCTTAGCATTATCCTAAATATTTTGGAGCTCAAATAGCCCTTTTTATGTTGCTTGTTAGATCTCAAGGAGGAGTCAGGAAGGCGTGTCTTCTAATCACAGAATTGTAGAATGGTTTGGGTTGGAAGGGACCTTAAAGATCATCTAGTTCCAGCTCCCCTGCCATGGGCAGGGACACCTTCCACCAGACCAGGGCTCAAAGTCCCAGGTACCACTGAAGGAAAATATTCAGTCAGCATTATATACAGAGCAGAATCGGACATATTCAGAACAGACTTATTGTCTTGGCAAAGGACAGAAGATAAATAAATTATTATGATTTTATATTTAATGACTCCGCATTTATTTAGTCAATTGATAGACATGGATATGACAGCTGGCTTCCCCCACCTCAACATACTTTGAGTAGAAGTCAGTGAGTTCTGACTTTCTTTCAAGAGAAAAATAAAGGCCTGAGTTAGGTAATTAATTACTACAATCACAGAACCAAATCCTGCTCTCATTACCTTTTTAAATCTTAGATGAAATTATTCACTAGAGTTCATGTGCTTACAGTAGATAAAAATTGCAGCAGGGTGCCCATATTTTTGCATTACTTAATTTACTCTAAACAATAGTGTAAGTTGACAGTTTAAAAAATAATTTAAAGAACAAGACCCTCTTCTTTTAAAAAAATCAATTTCAGTTGCTTGTCCTATTTGAATTTTTTCTTAGTACATAAAATGGTCTGAGAAGAGGTAGGGGCAATCAATACTTTCATGCTGTTGTCTTCATTCCATCTCAGAAGTATCAGCTAAAAAGGTGCTTATTTACCTCTGGTTTTATTAATGACCTTTTAAGGGATTGAAATTACATTTGTTGTGTAATGTAACCAGACTTCGTAAATTTGTTCTCTTTCCCCAAAGAGTTAATCATATGTGTTTGATTGATGCTATGAAAACCAAACTTTTGCACAGATTTGATAACATTTTTTGCCACTCTTTTCTAGAGAGGACATAAGTTGAACTACTCAGAATAACTGTCTTCCAGAGCAGATAAAAATTGGCAGTTTTTATATGCATGAGTAAATGCAAATAGAAATACATAATAACCTCCATCTTCCTTGCAAATGTAAGAAAATGGAAACAGAAGTCCCCTTCCCACTGAAGGTCACTTTTACCAAAGATCAGACACCAGAGCTCAAAGGAAAATCTATGATGCATTTGATTTCTCACATTCTTTATAAAGAAGAGGCATTTTTTTTCTCAAGTGACTTTTTGATTGTGTTCTGCTCTATTCCTTTCTTTGGGTCTGACATGCTGCAAGAAGAGCAATCACAGTAACATAAGTATTAGGTACAGGCTCTGACAACCAAATCAAACTTTAAAAAAAAAATCAATTGACACATTAAAATTGCTTTTGGTATTATCTTTCATCAGAAGGACAGTAATAAATCTTGAGCCTATATAAACAGATTACTCAGCCACCCCTGAAGTGCAGCCAGTACTGGGGTGGGAAGCAATAATTGTGATGTGCTAGCAAACACAGCACCATGACTCTCGAGGGAAGGAAAAAAACCATCATCAGTTCAAATTTCAGGGACAAAATAGGAATGGGAAAGGCTGAAATAATTGGCCCAGGTGGAACTTGATCCAAAGGTGAAGTTAGTGTTCTTGTTTTTGAGGAAATTTCTAAGTTACCTTCACTGACTCATGTAGTTCTTAAAGCCTACCTTCCTCTGAACCATAATCCTTAGGAGAATGTTTTTCCTTAGTTCATAGTTTAACTTAGACGATACAGCGGATCCTGTAGCCAGTCACTAATACTTTCTAGAGCTGTGCTGGTTTTCCTAGAAAAAATGTAAACACCAAAGGACAAAGAAACATGAAGAACCAAACCTTCACCATGCAGTAAGAGCAAAACCTTTCAGAGGAGCACAGACCCTGTATTGTAATATCCCTGTGCTGAAGTAGGAGACCATGCTCCTCTTCCCTATGGTTTGAACCTGAACAAAACCGGCCTAGTACCAGACACGTACACTGATAGCGGCTGCAAAGGAATTTTTTACACCAGCTTTCATGATGTGCAAAGGTAAGTGCACAGAACAGATACCAGAAGTTGGGAGAAAAAAAAAAAGACCAGTTTTGGCTTAGATATTTTTAACAGCTTTTTAAAATAAAAGCTTTATATGAATTTTGATGGAGAAAAGAGATGAGCAAAGCCTGTCTGGTGAAATCTTGATTATTTATGAAGTTGCCCTTGATAGAATTCATCAGCTTATCATGCTTGGAAAGCAAATATCTTGATAATGCAAGAAAGTTTTCCGAGCTTTTCCCAAAGTGTGTGTGAAGGAAAACACGATAAGAGTTCAGCTTCCTAGAAACTATGAATAAATAAATATATAAATATGGGAATTTTCCTTCTGGCCAATTTTGCTAATAGACTATTTTACTTTGCATACTGCTATAGTCCTTTAAACGTATCCTCATATTCACATGGAACTGTGTACTGCAGCTTTACTCTGTGAGTAATGAAGAGCATCAGCATCAGTGGGAGTTCATTGACTGTGGGCTAATTTTTTATAAGAGAAACATGAGTCTGCTTATTTTGCAGGGTGCAAAAGGAATATGAAAGAGTTTTTTATTAACTTAATCACAAAGGTATGGCATAGGGCCAGCCTTTCCTGCACCACCAATACTGGCAGACTTTTAACACACTTTCTAGAGTTTAGAGGTGATGTCTTTCACAGTATCACAATAGTTAGGTAGCTCTTAAAAAAATTAGAATTATTTAAATATTTTGCTGAAGAATACTTCGTCAAGCCAGTTTTTATGAATAAAATAAAATACTTCCTTTAAACTGTAAAATCCTGCAACTTTGGAACCTGACAAGACAATGAGTCTGTCTTAAAGGCTGATTGTATCCAAACAAAATTTTCAAATACCAGGTGGACTAAGATCTTCTTACCAGGAAGACTACACCCAAGAAGAAGAAATGCTTCTTCTCTCTTTGCTGATTTTTTTTCAGGAAGGCGTTTCTTCCTCATTCTTTAATTCTTTTCCTCTCCTTCAGTCCCTGAAAATATGCCGTAACTACATAGAGGCTGGCTGGAGAAGAGGGGAGGAAATTGCCTTGCCAGGCTGATAAAAGTAGTTGATTATCAGGTTTGTTAAATCTGGGCTTGAGTACCCATTTTTTCCCAGACTCCCTAGTTTTTATAAAGCTCTGTGTGTTTGTTTCGCAGGACTCATAAATTACAGCACAACCCAATTCTCCTACTCTGTGAGGTGCTGTTCTGTAATTAATAAATCATTTGAATTTCAACAGCAGCTTCTGTCAAGGAAGATCAAAGAGTCCAAATATTAGAGTAGTGCATTAACATCCTCTCTCTCCCACAATTCCTGTGGGACATCTAAGGCAAACTCCACATCTGTGCTTGATCCACAGATGAGGCTCCCTCACCACCCTTCAGCAGCTAATGCCAGAGGATGGAGAAGCCTGCCCTCCTGCCCCATAAAGCTTGTAGGATGGAGCATTACTGCCCTCCTGGCCCATAGATCTTGCAGCAATAAGCACCAGGATGACTGCACAATACATCTGCCCCTCCCCAAAGCCCTCTGCTCCTTAGAAAGGGGGAATACAGCTCATATTTTTACTACTACTCCCAGCTGATAATTTGAGTTGTGACTCCCATAATTTCCTCTGGATGAAGGAAGTACCTGTACTGGTGGAGTTGTTACCATCATTACCTGATCACTTTGTTGGTTGGATCCATAAATCTGGCCAATAACTAAAGAAACAAAGGACCTACATCACCAACTAATCTAGTTCCGTACACACCCCGGAAACTATGGGTTTGCAGGAAATTTCTTTTGAAATGAAAGCAATGTTTCATTTGAAATTAATTGAACTTTGGTAAGTAAAAGTATCAGGCTCACTCAGAAAATATTACAAATGCCATCTCTAAATGTACAAGTAAAACAAAAATCTTGCTGGGAAAACTGAAACACGACATTTTTCACATGAGTACTCATTTAAGGGAGGAAAATAAGCCTTTAGCCTTAATAAGTTCTGTTGCAGCTAGCTGAAAACTATCATCTTCCCTACAGACTTTAACATTTGTGATGACTTTGCTTTCTCCAGTAGAATTTAAATGAGGAAGAAATGGCTTCAACATAAATAAATAAAAAGTTTAAAATGTCTAAGAAGCTCTTATCATCAAAGACAGTTGATTTAAGAAATACCTTAGCAAGCCTCTTTTTAATTAGAAATATTAACCTTTCTGCTTGGAAATAAGCAAGCATATTACATTGATACCCTCAGATAGGTTTGCGATGAGAGGTTCACTTAAGAGGAAGCCAGTTTAAATGAGACAAGAGATAAGGTATTGTCCTAATACAAATCGCTTTCCTTTAAGATCACACTGCCTTCATCTAACATTTTTATTTAAAAAGACCCTGTCACGTATCTCTGTCTGAGTATGAATGCTCAGGGCAAATGCTCCCACAGTGTAATTTACTACTGAATTTAAGGAACCGAATAATGACAGATTTTATTAGTCCAGCAGAACAACCTTTAGACAGGTTTAGTTATCCAAACTCTATTCATCAAGGACATTTTGTAAAGTGGTAGAAGGTCAAACTCCTTAAAGGCAACCTCCTTTCACTGGGAAGAAAGCACTGATTATTTCCCTGTCTGTAGCACTATTACTGGGGTGGTTAACAGAAATACTCTGAAGTATTACAACCATGTTCAACTGGACCAGGATCCAAGTCCACCAAGACAAAAATAACTAAGCCCAACTTTCACCTGATGTCACCTATGATTTTTTCACTTAGAAACAGCAGGCCTTGCTCATTATTAGCTACAGCCCCTTGCCTTGCTTCAGTACCAATTAATAAAAATATCTTAAACTTATTATAAACTTTAGCCCATGCTATTTTGAATAAATTTATCATTATTCTTCCTGATGGAATGAGGCCACAGAGTGCACATCAACACAACTGCTGCAATCCCTTTTTCTGTTGAAATATAAGAATTCAGGAAAACAGAATGTTTTGAAATCCAGAGAGAACATTTCCCAAAAATCTTACCAAAACACCTCTGGGACAAAGGCACTTAAGGGCTTGGGAACTTGTTTTCACATTTTAATTATAAATGGCATCTTTTAGTTAAACACGATAGAATTTATCTTCAGGACTAAGGTGTGTATATCCACACTGAAGTTTGGAAAAGGGCACTGAAGAGAACAAAAAGAATCTGAAACTTCATCAGCTAGGTTGAGCCTGTCTGAAGTTTCAGACTACCTTTATACAAAGACGGTCCTTTTGCCTCTTCAGTGCTGGCTGGTGCCTGCTGGAGCACATCTGTTCAGTTGCATCCTCTTCTCTAGGCTTTTATGCTTTATGGCTGAGGATGAAAAAACTAATGTGTGTTCATTGCCTGCAGGAGGTCACAGACCTGATTTTGCACCAGGACATTGTTGCAGTAGAGGCACAGAGAAGAAAGAAGTGACTAAATCTTAGATGGTTGTTTTCGTGAAGCAAATGAACTCTAATAATCTGCTCCATGCCCCATATTGGGAATCTGCTGCTAAGAAAGTGGAGATCAGCTCTGTCCCGTACTCTTGAGGGTCTCAGAGAAGAAGCTGGAAGATGAACAGTGCTGACTACACAAACCTTGGTAAAATACAGTTGTCTCCGCAACTGGATCATGATGGCCTGGTACCTGGAGCTGTAAGTCTGAATCTCCAGTCCTTGCACTGGGAATTTGCACTCTGGAGCCCTGAAAAGGCTATTTAATTTGCTTATTAGCAATCTAATATCATACTCTGAGTAGAAATGTATTTCAACATAAAGAACAATGCAATGGTGATCCCACCCATTGGGATGACTGATCATGGATTTGATGATTCACTAGAAACACTACTAGATTTACACTTTTTCAAATGTTTTCCATGGGTTTTGAGGAAAACAGGATTAAATAGGGATGAAAGTTACTGACAAAGCTACTTTAGAGGCAATCTGTACTTCTATGAGACTGTACATATATGTGAGATCCCCTCCTCCCATCTTTGTACACCTTCCTAAAACAATCTGTATTTAAAATGTGACAAACAGATAAGCAAGCATTACATAAAAAGATGTTAGCAGACTGGTTTTTATTCCCCTGTAAACTTTTGCCACATAATATTAAATACAATTATAAAGCATTCTCCAGATTAAATGTTAAAGAGGTCTAATGCTCCATCTCTTACTTCTGGCAATGAAGAGCTTAATCTAATTAAAGCCTTGAGCTGAATGTGTCTGCTGGTTCTAATCCTCAGCAGTTTTATTGTTAGGTTATGCAATCCTAATTAAAGATAATTTTAGACAACAGGAAATTTTAATGAGAGAAAAATATACACAGTGTCCTTGTGGGTCTATTTAAGAATTATTTTGAAGGTTTATTTTTAGCCAGTCGTTTTCCATATATAAGATACAACTACCTTCCCTCAGAGAAATCTCTCGTTTTCATATTTGCTATTGTAGTGCTGTCAGTGTCTGTTTGCAGTTTGAATGCTACTACCTAAAATCAAGACTCACTTCAGTGCTGTTCAGTACATTAAAATACAATGATATAACACACAGCCTGTGCTTCTTGATTCTGGAGTTCAATTTAAAAGGTCTTAGTTTTCAAAAAGTATTAAATATCTACAGAGTAGTATCCTCTGATAAGCCATCTTACAAAATATGAGTGCTCAAAAACGCTGTTTCAGAAAACCTACACCACAACACTCCAGAGAATATACATTTCAGTTTAATTTTAGGAAGCGAAGAAAAATGCCATGGAATTTCATCCAAAGCTAGCTCTCAACACCATGCTCTCCCTGTGGGGTGCTGCAGAAACAGTAATTTTGGTAAGAGTGACGGAATTATTGTAACTGTCAGGGAAACACTTTAGTCCTCTACAGATGCCTGAGGGCACTCTGGAAGACCCAGCTCTTTGCCTTCAACACTCTAAGGCCACAGCCAGAATAGAACCAGGGGAAATAAAGCAGGAGATGTATAATTTCTCTTCCAGTATACCATCTTTCTATTTATAAACTAAACAGGAGTTAAAAAAAAAAAAGCTTTGACGAAAGTTGAGCTTGATGTTATTATTCTGTGAATGACAATCACAGCCGGAGATATGGATATACCAAAAGAGATTCTAGAGGCCTGCGGCAGGGAGTAAGTATTCGCCTAGTTTCACTGTCCATTGTGGTGAGTGCATTTTTGCCCAGAAAAGTAGCTGCAGGGGCTGTGTCCAGCCCTTTGAATTCAAAATACAAGTGTTACTGGCCTTAAGGGGGTGAAAGTACTCGAAGAGGACAAAACTATCCTCTTGAATTCACTCTGTCCTTCTACAGATGCATGCCAAAACATCATATTCCTATTAGCCTACACCTCTGAGTACCGGGGGCTCAGCTGTGAGAGACACCAATTCAGGATGTGCCTCCGGGGCACAGGCACAGATGGATGACCCAGCTGCACGCCCTGAGCCAGGCTGGCACTCCCCTGCTGCTGCTGGTTTAATGCCTTTGGCAGCACAGGAGTGCTGAGGGTCGCAGCCATTTTTGTGGATGAAGGAGGAAAGGGAGGGAGAAACTGCTCGAGGAAGTATGCATAAATCAAGAGGAGAAAGCAGGAAAGAGCAAGAGCCGAAGGAAAATTCATGGTCCAGTTTGAAATGGCGAGGCAATACGTGGTTAACTCACTCTCCGGCACAAGACCCTGTCCAACACATTTTTCTGCTCTAAGCTCACACAAAGGTTTCACAGGAAACCTCTAACCTTGCACAGGCTTTTAATGCAATTTTTAAGAGCCAGCTAGGTTTAATATGAAGTGAAGGAAAAGCTTTCTCATGTTAGATTCAGTAACATGAACCGGACTTTTTGTGTACAAATTTCTAATCCTAATATGTCTGCATTTTACATTAAGGAAGAGCACACATCACTGCCATGCTGTGGATTCCCTGAAGAGCTGATGAATAAAGCAACAGAAATTGGTGAGATGCCTACAGTAAATCATTCATGTGCCTTCCTGGTTCTCTAGTCAGGCAGATAAGAAATCTGAGCTATTATAGTGGAAGAAGTAAGGCATTTCAAAATATTGTTTTTTTTTACCACATATTTCTACAAGTAACATCCTTGTAGGTATTCTGTCACAGCCAATGCCAGTAATATTAATGTTCTTTCTAGAGAAAGGAAAGCCTCAAGTTATCCTAAGCACAACTTAGCTATTTAAGATTAATACTCTAAAAAAAGAAGTTCCAATTTATTTTTTCTGCTTTTTGTCTTTGACCTGGTCATCTTCTTTGTAACTATGTCTTGTTGCCAACTTCAGGATGGGGGAGGCAATTCCCTGGCTTGAATTTGAAGTCAAAATAAAATTGTAGTCTAATTCTTGTCAGATGCTAGACATGAATTGAGTCTAAAAATCTGAATTTGAACGTCAAGTCTGTTTTAAATGGCAAACATATTGAACAGTGGGCTTTATCTCATCACAGCTTTTAATTTATGTTTTGTGTCACCTTTTGTGACTACCAGTTTATTATACTCTTATGGGAACACAGCAAATAAAAGTTTTCTCTTTCTAAGACTTAGCAAGCATATGACAAGATAGAGCTGGGTCACAGGTAACTGTCTGTCTGCATTTAACTGCATTACTGCTCCTTTAATGATAGAGAATAGTCTCCTTAGATAAATAGCATAACTAGGCTGTTATGAGAAATCTGCTTGACCTTTCATGTGCCTTACTAATAAAACTAGGCTAGGGCAAGTTAACCAAGGTTTTTGCTGACAGTTCCCAGAGCCTGTGTGCTTCTCTCTGTTTCTGTCTAGGGTTCAAGCACTAGACTCAAGCAATATCATCATGTCAAATATTTTAGCCATAACTCATTCTATATTCATATTTGGACATAAATTTTCAGTTCAAAAAAATCTCAATTTAAATTAGTTACAAATGGGACCAAGTAGGAATAGCATTTGATTAAACAGGCATGTTCTTCACATTTCTTACAGGCAGCGGTCTATAGCTAGTTTCTTTGCCAACAATAATTTCATCATGGAGGGGATCTTGAGCCTTCAAAGACTTGTGCAGTGACTGGGCAACTTAACCAGCTTCAACAGAGGTTTTGCCTTTTTGACAAAGGAGGTCACATGGCTGTTTTCAGTTCTCTGTTTTCAGTGCTGAAATCACTGGGTGAAGGCTTACGTTAATGTTCAGGGCTGCAAGGCTGAGGAGCAAGGTTTACTGAACAAGTCCTGAAAGGGTGGAAAGGCTAAGGTGACTACTGGGGATGAAGGTCTTGCTTTTCAGAGAAGCTTGGGGATCTCCAAGCACACACAGAACATGTCACTGGCAGCAGCAAGTGAGCAGCCCCAGGATGACACCCCCCTGAACACCACTATGGCAAAGCCCCTGCCTGCCTTGGGCAGGCCTCACGTGTGGAGATTTGCAGAAACAAAGAGCCACTCTGCACTGCACAGCAGATTGGCAGCAGAGCTCAGAGCATAACGTGGTTTTCTGATTCCCAGCCCAGCTGCTTAGTCATTATTCTGACTTTAATCAACTCCAAAGTACAGTGGCGAACAAAACTCAGAAATAAGTCCCACCCCTTGCTGCAATTTCTGCCAAAACTGACCTTCTGCTACAGATTTAGGCAGTTGTGTAAGTGTGGCAAAAAGCCTTTGGAGTAGACAGTGCAAACTCTGCAGAAAGAGGAGGGAATGACTGATGAAAGACCCCTCTTACTGCTTTGTGTGGGTAGCATTTACTGACCAGAGCCCAGCCTGGGAGCAAGCAAATATGCTTTAGATCATCACTTAAAACTTATGCACGAGAATAACTGAGGTCAGCTGAAAAGGAAGGAGATCTCAGACAACACAGGAGGTGTCCTGACTACCCTCCATTTGCCACTAGCAGGGTTCCAACACTGGTTTTGACTGCTCTTCTTGTCTACTGCTTTAGAACTAGAAATATTAATGACCAATGTAGCCACCTGAGGGGATTTCCTTGCTGAATTTCATCTACATGAAATTTATCTGGTTAAGATGAATGGTTTCTCAAGAGCTATATTCTGTACTGTGCACTTCTTAAATACAGAAAGCTGTGCACTTATCATGCACTGCCTAGCTAAAACCTGCAAAAGAAAATGAATCTTGAAAATGGAAATAAAAATATCTCCAGTGATTCAGAAAGTCTTGCCTGTCACTGTTATTTTTACAGCGCACATATATTTCCTACATATTCAAACAGAGCAAACAAAATAAGCACACTGATTTTTTAATACATTTATTGAAACAATCTAACATCCTTGAACTGGTATGACTGAGGCTCAACAAATCTTTTCCCTTCCACCACTGTATTTATCCTCCATTGAGGTAAATTATGGAGAAGTTCACCCAGAGCAGTGCACATATGTATGTTGAAGAGTCTGTGCTGGGTTGTAGCCAGCCGTGATTGATCCCATTACCCAAAAGCTGGTGAGTCACACAGTCATTAGCAAAGGGGCTGCTACAAAAATGAGGTTGAGATATGAATTAGGTTGGTAACAGTTTAGACTTAAATTTGTTTCAAATGGCCTGCATTATATTAGGTGTGAATTAGATCTGTGTGCAATGAGGCTAAGGCTCTGGTGACAGGATTTGGTAAATCCTATCCATTTATGTTACTTCAAATATCTCTTACGTAAAATTATGGACACATTATCCATCTAGCTAACTGCTTTTTTATAGGTAATCATGTGAGTGAAACTTGACTGTCCAAATATTTATGTAAAGAAAATGCCAGTAGTCAGATATGCATGACTGAAACAGATGAAAAATCAAATAAAGAATTTTTTTTTTCAGGCTAATATTTATAAAAGCCAGGTATGCAAAATTTAATGCTAAAGTAACATATCTATTCTTCTGCTTTGGGAAAATGTGATAGTAGGAAAATATGCTAAAGCGTGGGCAGTCTATGACATGAGGTGCTCTTTAATCTTTTGTTCATTACAAATTATTTAAAGATACAGATGAGTATTACCATTTGTAACACCAAAACAAGGCCAAAGCTCCTGGTTAGGTTTAGATCAAAAATTTTTCCTCAGTGTAGAAACACTTTTCCCCTTATCCTCCAACTTTGCTCCTTTTATGCCTCTGAGATCTCTCAACAGCTTTGCTCTGAAGTATCTTGTTTGAGAAATGTCTAATACCACGCAGTATATACTTTGTACCTCTGAAGATGTTACATGAAAAAGATTAACCCATACCCAAACAGAGCACATTTTAACACCCTTCTTTATGGTGTCAGCCACAGCAGCTGTGTGTGGGACACGGCTTGTCCAAGCTCCTACCAGGAGTCTCTGAAAAAAGTAGTGAGCCAAGCTGCCCATCCCAGACCAACAACTTACACAGAGAAAAGAAACTAAAGCATGAGACTTCAGTAATGAAGTCCTTGCAGAGGACTTACACTTGAAAGTGAAAAGCAAGAGGGAGCAGTGTCCACTGATTGTAACCTTTTCTCTCAGTTTAATTTTTGAGAAAGGCAAGTTCTGCAGGGCTGGTTCTCCTGGCTCTGAATGTCATGCAGATTTCTTCACACAAGATTCAGAGCAGTTTTAATATGCAAATGCACACCAGCTTCCAGAAGCTGAGATGAAGATATTATGAAGTCCAAACATGGTATTGCTGCTAGGTTTTCAGTCCCCAGATTATAACACTTTTATCTGAGAATGTGCTTAAATGGATAATGCTCAGTGTATGAATTTATGAGTATTTGTTTTTCTGGTCTGTTCAATACCAATTCTGCACTGTCATGAGTTACACACTGAAGAAGAACAATAGCACTACAGTTTTCTTTGCAGTGTCTGCATTATTCTGAGCATACATCAAAAGAAATGAACAATGGGCATAGTTGTTAACACAAACACGAGAATTTCCAGGAATATTCAATCAGGTATGAAAACTTAAAGGTAACTAAATACCCAGCATTTTTGTACATTCCAGACCTAGTTGAAATGTTATATGTGTTTAATTGCTATGAATTTAGATGTGAACTTCACCAAAGTTCAAGGAATATTTGTATCCAAACATGTGATCTAGGCACATTTGTAGCTAACAGCATTATTAAAAATTAATCTTTATAAATACATAATCATATTTCTGTGTCAGGGCAACTTAAGTGGTTTCTGATCTCCTGCTGTTCTTCATAAAATGCTGCAATAATATGTTTTGTCCTTTTCTCAAACAACCTTATTGCTGGCGCTGTGGGTAACTATTGACTAGTATTAAAATAATATAGTTAACAGGCAAGAGTTGTGAAGTGTGTCCATACATAGATGGTTAGAGAGAAAGAGGTGGAGAGATCCATGTTTTGTAGGTGAGAAGTGTTGTATTTTTATCCTTTTAAAGAGCAGATGTTTTTGTCTTTCCAGTGCCAGTCTATTTTGTTATTTGCAATTATTTGCCTGTCCTGATGCAAGCACTCTATATCCCCCCAAGCTGAAGAAGAAGCACGGATTCTATTGAGTGTTTTTCTAATTTAAGTAGAAAATCGCAATTATTTCGCCAAATCCTCTAATTAGCAGATGGTATTACAGCCATTGTCGGCCAGATACTGCTCTCAGTACACCACAGCAATCCCTTTATTCTCAAGCAGGTCATGGAGATGTAATCAATGACAGTGTTTCCACTTTACTCTCCTGTAATTAAGTAGAATAGAGTGGGGAAACCACATGACAAATATAAGACCACCGTTAAAATGTTTGAAACCCTGTAACTGTTTTTCTAGCATTGTGATAAAACCAACTCAGAAAAAGCATTATGGATTTTTTGATGGAGCATCCAATTTGCCTATTCTCACCTCACACAGATTTGCCTGAGGTTTGGGTACACCTGAAACACGGCTTTGATGAGAAATGTCATACGTAAAGCTCTCCAAGAATCTCAAAAACAGTTCATTAACACTGAAGTGATCTAATTAACTATATTAACTATACCTACATTATATACCTCTAAAAACTGATGCCACAAAACCACACCTACAGGTATATTTTTAAAGACCTGCTGTTCTCAAACAGGAAGACAATCCAAATAGTAATACTGCCAAAGGGTTGTTAGCTCCTTAAATCCTACCTTTGTGCTCACTGAGGCAAAAGGAGACTGTTACTTTGTTCACTGGGAACAGGTCCAGATAGCCACACTTTCACTACAAACAGAATCTCTTCAAACTGGCTCACTGCTGTAAGCAGCACACAGTAGCCAGCAGAAGTGGGATAGGTAAACACACACACAACAAGCCATCTGAGGTGCACTAAAAAAGTTTTATCAGGATTTACATTTCCCAGGAGTCAACTATTTAAGAGTTTCTTTACTGTGTCTGTAAAAAAGATTGGTGCTGGCATCACCTAAAATGGTGTCTGACTGGTTTTTTATATTGACTCTTTTCAAAGAATTTACTCCATTTCCACCATGCTGCTCCACGTTTTGTAGCCTCCCTGAGCTACATGCACTCTGTGCAAGTCTGACAAACTATTCTGTCAGATCCAGTTTGTGCAGTTTCACCTGGCTGAATGTTCCCACCGAGGTGTGAAGTCATTCACAACCCACTTCATTTGTACTTCACTCAGTAATGCTCAAAAATGCCCAAAAGTGTCCTGAGCCCCTCTGAACACTGTGGTGTGAAGCAACATCCAGACACACAAACCACTAGGAACTGGGGTGAAAATTTTCACTTCTCCTAAGTTTCCTGGCCACTAAGCATTTCAGTTGCAACTAAATCCAGCAGGAATTGGTCATCTGAAACTCCTGATGGGCTTTGACAGTTCTAGAGAAGAGGAAAGAGCATATGCCTGTGTGCATTAATGTACTGCTGAAGGAAATACGGTATTCCTCCTGAATCTCATACTGAAATAAGGGGAGATAAAAGAATTAGGCACCTTCTTACACATGTCCAGACACTACACACTCACTTTAGATCTTACTGGTATTATCACTAAGAACCCTGCAAATCTAGTAAAATATTTACTTTTACAGACTTCTCAGTTTCTGTATTCTTGGGGAGCATTAATCAAATAAGAAAAAAAGAGCCTAAATTACTCATGGCTCATTTCAAAGCTAGAAGAAGCTGAAAACAGAAACTCACTATTTTTATGTGCTCTATTGCTTTTACTTCTGCTCAGCGTCATCCAATCCATAAATTCAATTCAAAAGTAACATAAAATATGCATATATTTACATAACAAAGGCTAAAAACGTTCTACAAATGGCAAGAATAGGAATGGCTTTTAAATTATATAGTAAAAGTAACAAATTAAAATAAAACATGGATAGTAAGAACTAGAACATATACCATTTTATGCCTCTCCAACTCGTTCCAGCTTACTGAATTATGCAATATCTTTTATTTATCTATCTTTTTATATCTTTATATATTGCCCTTGAATAAGCTGCTCTGGAAGGTTTAATCCCTAAGTTGAGTCATTAGATGTTTCTTAATACACTTAATCTCACAGAATAGCTGTTCACATCAATGCACACCTAGCACATGCTGTGAAAACTTAATTTATGAGCTACATCTCTTAGTGTACGGATTTTGAGGAGGTTTTTAAGACCAACAAGAGGAAAGTAAGAATGAATGCATTCAAGCATGTGCAAATGTGCAATAGTCACATTACTCATGCTTGTTTGTCTTCCTGCCATCTAAATTCAGCCTCTACCTTTGTTTCTCAGGTAGCATATAGTCTGCCTTACTTTTTATCTTCAAGCTCTGAGCAGAAGTTCACTTCAAATTAGGAATCAGCTTGATAATTAAAAGAGCTGTACCTGCACAGAATAAAATGGACTGGTAGAACAATGCACTTTAGGGCAAAATTTATGCTTTTCTTTACAATGCCAGTGTTACACAACCTGATGGATTTGATAAGAAATACCTAGACATAACTGCAAGCAAAATTTGACCCAAAATATCTGAAATAGGGTGTAAAGCAAGGTACAACTCAATCTTACCTAAGCAACAGTCAATTTTGCTGCTTTGTTTTATCCAAGTGACACAGGTGCTAACTATTAAAAACAATTGTGAAAGATCACACTGCAAAATAAAATGAAGTGAAATTTTAGACTAGCACTGCTCTGTGGCTAGCATGACTTTAAGGCAATCTGTGCTTTGTTTACCCTCTCCTTGTCTGCCCACTGCGCTACGGGACAGAAGGCAAGCTGAGAAAATACCCTGAGCCAAGGAGCTGGCCTAGATGCCTGCCTGAGATACCTAAAGGCAAGCTCAGCTTTGGACGAGGCCCTGCTGGTTGTCTCTTACAGTTTCTCTGAGGGAGTTATCATCTGGGCAGATCCAGGACTTCCGTAGGCATTTTACCTGATGTAAAAGGGCTGAAATGGGAGTGATGAGTCACACCACACTTCTTGTGCATGCTCTGTTCCTACCATGGGTAAGGTCTTCTGCTGTCAATTCCTGTAGTGAACATGATACTGTTGACATCTGTTTGGGACACTATAGAAATAAAAAAGTAAACCAGCCGCCGGCCGGGATGAAGCCGGGGTGCTTGCGCTCGGGGGTCTTCTGCGGGGCCCTCTCAGAGGGGTCCTCCTACGCCTCCCTGATGACCACGAAACCCCTAACCTTCNGGGGGTAGGGGTTTTAGGGAAAAGGGTTTTAGGGACACAAACCACTGCAACAGGACACCTCTGGCAGGAAGAACTGGAGCCTCAGCTTACATTGTATTGAGGAAGCTGCTATCTGACTTAAGGATTCTCCCATAATATGCAGCATGGAAATATGAAATAAAACTGTTCAGAGGTGCACTCTGAGCAGTCTCAAAGCAGACAGTATTAAAAGGATGGAAAACAGCTCAGGTTTTAGTAAAATGCAGTGGCCCACTGGCTGCAGAGGATATCTTGTGGCACAAAAATGATTGCAGGCGGTTGGCAAGAAGAGACAGATCAGTGTGCTCAGGTTAGCTCAGGGTTGATTGCAACTTTTTAAAATCTTACCAATTTCCTAGCCTAACACTGAGTGAAATTTAATTAAAGTGATGTTTGAATTGAAGTATTTCACCATAATATCAGCTACCCACTCAGTTCAACACTGCTCTCGTCACAGACATACTGATTGTGGTTTACACAGCACTTGCTGCTTCTCCACAGAGGGCTGATTGGTCCCATGATGATCATGCTCCTCCTGATTTCCAGCTGTTACATTTCATTAGGAGACAGCTAAAATTGCCTCAGTGGTTTCCTCATATTACTTTTCCACATAAGCAGTTGGTTTGATTACCATGGGGATGCCAAAGAGTCAGGAACAGGATGAGGCGGTGGCCTGTGAGAGTCTCTTCCTACGCGGAGGTAGTCCCACTTCAAAAGACTTTGGGAAACATTCTCATGAGCAACTCACAAATGAAAATGCCTAAAGATCTCCTGGAGACTAATGGAATCAATGCATTTACGTTATTCAAGCAAAATGAAACAGGAAAAATTAAGTAAACAATGAGCCAGAAATCAGCATTTTGTAAACAGTCTCCTATTTGTTATTCATCAACATAATTTTGTTCCACAGTTATCTCCTCTAATAAATGTGTGTGCAATTTTTGTGTTATTCTTTCCTTGAGAGCAATACCTAAAATACTGTCCTCACTAACAAGAGTGCCACAGATACACAGCAGAAAGCCTCCTTCAGAAAGCCTTCACTACATTTTTACAGAGGGTCAGGCCTGTTGTCACTGAAGGTGATGAGATTTTACAACCAAGTTTAACAGACAAAAGGATGCCCTATATCATCTGCTGCAGGCAGGCAATGTCGTGAGCTCAAACATGTATAGATTCCAGGGGAAAAAAGTAGGTCATAAGGATATATACATAAAGGTTTTACAGAAATAGCAGGTGTTAGATGAATAGGGAGACTACCCTACTAGCTGCAAATCAACTATAATATGGATCTAGGACTCCTGAATATTAGCCCTCTTTTTATCCAGCTTCTCTGCAGCAAAAGAGGCATCATTAGACCAGCAGCAGAAGTACTTTGCTTAGCCCATACCTTGCCACATATACTTGAAAAAGCTATTGCTTTGCTCATCTTAACCTACAGGGAGTTTCAGGCCAAGGACACACACCAATTTATTCATAATATGCATACTGGTACCATGTTTGCTCTGACACTAGCTAAGAGAGAGCTCTGCTCTTCTGGAGATACTGCTGGGTTTATTAGATAGTGAAATCCTCAAAGCCCCTCTTCTGTTTCTCTCATTTATCTGTGCAGTGAACTATGATTTGGCCTATTTTCAATTAGCACAGAAGGGGAGCGTCTCAGCTCTCTTCCCCTGTGGCTTTTCTATGCTGTGTGTTTGCAATGTTCACTTCTATAGCCTTTCTTTCTAGGGATGCAGGAAAGAAAATAGACCAATATAACTCATATTGCAGCATGGGGCAACAAGGCTGCTCCAATATACAAAGTATTTCCTGGATGAAACCATGTTGCCAAGACAACAGATATCACAGGAAAAAGCCATTCTTCCTCAGTGCAAATAATTCCACAGATAAATTCTGAAGATCCTGGTTAAATACAAGTTCTTTCTTTCAGTGGTCATTTTGCTGATGAGGACACTAGGAGAAAGATGTCATGACTATGCTGAAGAGCTCACAGTTCAATAAATGAATCAGTGCCAGAAGATAAATAAATTGTAAAACAGTTATATCTTCACTGGCAACAGGGGTTCCAGGCCTCCGGAGACCAATGTTCAGGTGTCAGCACATGGGATTGCCTGCCAATGGGATGCTGTTAATGGTTCCTGACCAATGGGAAGCAGTGGCCGCGGTCTGGCTAATGACCTTCTACAAGAGGAGCTCAGCTACCTCCTTCTCAACAGAGGAAAGAGTATTAAAAATAATGCCCTGACCAAAATGTGAATTAGCATTCATTTTGTTAATTCAGTGGCACCAATTCAAGCCTCAGCTGCCTGCATTCAGAAGGTGTAACAGTATGAATGACACAGCTGAGGCTTGGCTTGTTCTAAGTGCAGTCACTCAAAACAGGGCAGCTGAGTTAAGCCAGTCTCACAACCCTTGCAGTGAAATCAGAAAATGGACTAATCTGCTAGACTAACAAATGGGGGGATTTTGATTGGTTTTGTCAGCTTCTTGCGGTGCATTTTGGCCTGCAGGAATGTTGTCTGCACATTAGTGCCAGAAATACCACAGCGTCACTGGCCTCTCATTTCAGCACAATGCCTTTGCAGATTCAGATGCAAAAAATCAACATCAATATTTAGAGGTAGCCATTCCAAACTGAAAGCTTTCTGGGGCGTAAACATCACATCTAAATAAAAGATAGTGCATGGACTTGGTTACTAGCAGGGATGAGTACATGTGCCAGAGCTCGTGCATTGCTGCTGCCAACATGAGAGTTCTGTGTTATGGAAATCAACCATGGATGCCTGACTGAGCGTATGGTCAGTTCAGATCCATGACTAATTAAGAGTAGCTGTCGCTGATTTCATTCTTTTAATTTATATACCAATACACATAGATTTTCTGTAATAATCTTCCCATGACAGTTCTGCATCTGTCTGCCTGCAGAGAAGCCTCCTGATCTCTCTCAGGTGTCTGATCAAAACCCTGCAAATGCCTGCAGAGCACCCTTCATACTCTGGCTCTTTCCAAAGCAAATGGAAGCATGAGGACACACAGGGATTCTCCACTGATCATAAAACCCCAAATTATTTCCCATAAACAATTCCTCAGAAGCTTCTTATTCTGATGCTTATCTTCCTTACAGAAGTACATTTGATGAGAGATGTTGCAGATATTTTGAAGTTAATACTGAGGTTGTAAAAGGATGCCACTCTTCTAAACTCATTGCCCAGCCTAAAACAAGAAGAGCCAAAGTATCCTTTTCCATAGCAGCCAGCCAGTGTCTTGTTTTCTCCCATCCCTTCCTCCAAATTTTTAGCAGCAGCAGTGGTTTCCTTGTCTTTTGTGCCTTCATTGGCAATTCCACTACCTCTTTCCAATTTTGGCAAACTTTGGTGTGAGGACAAAAGATCATAAATTTGTAATGTTTCTAAAGTTCTGGAAGGCTGGTTAGGGAAACTTGATCCAAAGTGCCATTACTAGGCTTGTGGTCAGACAGCAAAATATTCAGGAAGGAGCACCCCTTAAAAAAATTGTGTTTCAGAAGTCCTGTTCCTCATGGAATTACTGAGGGTTTTTTTTCCACAACTATAAACTGGAATCCTTCAGATTGAGGATCGAGATGATGTACAAGAAGCCACTAGCTGGCGAGAAAAAACACTACCACTCAGGTACATGCAAACTGCAGTCCAAATGTCATCTGAATATTTCTCTCATAGCCAACTACATCATTTTTTAAACTGATGTTTAATCTACCTGTAGCATATTTTCTTATTAGATAGGAAACTGGGAGGAATGCTACTATGACTACTTATTACAGACTTGATCCTATGCCCACAAAAACCAGAGAGAACCAAATGATCATTTTTATGGGCCTTTTGATCAGGTCCATAAAGCACACAGGCTATTAGACGTACATGTACCGTTTTGAAAATGTAAGTGCCAGTACAGAAGTGTAAATGCAGTATTGATTCTTGATGATAGTGATAGAAATTCACGGGCTTCAAAGTGCCTTGAGGCAGAACTTAACTATAAGAGGTTGCAAGGGGCTCTCTAAATGTATGTGCACATCCTGGAAACATTCTGCCTGCAGATATTGTTTATTACTGCAAAGAGCTGAGCACCCACTGAGTCCCACAGTCTTCTTTTGGGAACAGAGCACCTGAGAAAGGTGACTGTGCAGCTGGCAGAAGCCTTCCTGGCCAGTTCCTATGAGCAAAGGCTTTTGGTATTCAGCAACTGCCTGCCAGGCACCCAGCACGCAGTGAGGACAGGGGCAGAATCCATCAGCTTCAGCAGGAAGAAGATCAAACTCATTGCCAGCCATTTTCAGCACAAATATATGTCACTGCCTTCAGGCAGAAGCATATCTGGGCCTTCTTTGGTCCTTCCTCAGAGGACTGCTTATCTGTGCACATTCAGCTGTCAGCCCCATGCTACTTTTAACTAAGGAATTAATGAAGAGCACATGGAGACCAAGAGCTTCCTGCAAAACATAGGGAGGTAAGCAATTGGTGTTTTCAGATTCAAGTGGTAGCTAGTGGCAATCAAATTACTTATAACTTTTCTTTTAGAATAGGCAAACAATGCTGTTGGTTAAGTTTAAAAAGTATGATTCACCACAGCAAAAGGATGATTTTTACTGCCTGTTTTAATAAATAGAATTGTTTGGGCTTGCTGGATTAGCTTGAAGAGGTGCAAATAGAACTCCAAGGATATAAAGGACTAAATTAACAAATTAAAACCTTTTAAAGAGGAACTAAGGTCTGTTCTTCAAAAATGGACATGCATATACTCATCTGCACAATAAGAGACTGAGAAACTCCATTTTTCAACCTAGAAACATATACCTGCTACTCCAGCAAGAAGAAAAGGAATAGTGTGTCATGTTCAGCTTCATGGATCTATTCTACCACTACCTTTATCTAAAAGTGTGGGATATCCTGCAGACAATAAGTAATTCAGATGCAGTTAACAACAGATAGTATTATGTCTGAAGCCTACACAAATAAATAGTAACTAAAATAAGTCTTATTTTTAGCTACTTCATTATATAGACATCATACTGTGGAACTGAAACACTCATCTGAAAATGTATCAATAAAGCAAATTGTTAATATTCAGAAAATCTGTATGTTTCTTCAAATAGTGGGTTTAACTTCTGAAAGGAATGAGTAGTTTCCCCCCACGCTTTTGGTTTCCAAGATTTTCTTCTACATTTTAGAAATCCTTTTTATTACCATAAGTCAAAAGTCTCTCTGAATTACTTGACTTCACAAGCTGCAGATCTGAAGAAACCCAACACATGGAGACATTGACCAAAATAAAAAAAAAGTCAAAAAAGAGGAGGCCTGGTCAAATTGCAGTTAAGTCCTGCAATACTTAAGAGTCCAATATCTACAGGTGTTGTTTGCAATAAGACTGGGATGGGTTAGCAGCAGAATTTGGAAGAGAACACAACAGCTTTCCCTCTTCATTAAATGTTCTAATCACCTCCTTGGACTTCCTTTGCCCAGTCCCTCAGGCAGTCCAAGTAGCCAGGTGCAGCTTACACCAAACAGAGCCTCTAGAACCTATCTCTTGTGGTACCTCAGGCTGTCTGATCTACTCTTTCCTATACATTAGCTCCTGTGTTGACTTACATGGGTGCTCAGGAAAAGCAATCTGAATTTGTAATTCAAGGAGGATCACCAATGCCACATTAAACACTTATGTGGACACTTTAATTCAGAACTAAATTTGCCTTAATGAATTAAAATAAAATGAATGAGTTTATGAACTGCATAAACACCCACCCAAGGGTTTACGATGCTATAACTAATCTGTTTCATATTTATGGTTTAAATAATTCAAATTACAATGTATAAACAAGTCCTAGAATAAACAAGACTTAGACCTAGGTTTCTATGAAACTCTTCTTCATCAAGCTGTCTTTGATTTCCAGTTCATAATCTGTGTTTTCCTATCAAACCTCTCTATATAGGGCAATCCAATTTCTCTTTCTAGAAACTATTTATTATTCCTCAACATACTAGCCCCAGCATTCCTGGAAAGAGCTCGTGAAGCTAATGGTTTTGTCTGGGTGATTGCCATCCATGTTTCAGACCCCCGCGGACCTGGAAGTCTCATCTCTGCTGCCAATACCCTATACATCTAACTGTGTGTGCCTTTTTAATGCAGCTCATGGACATGGAAATTAAGGGAAACTACCGTGATTAAAAAATCCCATCAGATTAGAGCCACTGGGCTTCAGGCTCACATGACCATACCAACCCATTTCCCAATCACAACACGGGTCACATGTCACAGCAGGACTCGCTTGAGGTGCTGCCATGCTGGCCTTGGGGATTCCTGCTTCATTTCCCCTCTGCGGGAAACACCAAGCGAGAGCAAAACAGTATTCTAGGAATAAAGCTTCCTCAACAGCACTTCTCAGTGAAAGCATCATTGTGAAGACAAATTTCCTCATAGCTTCATGTCACTGTGAAATGTTGTGATTTTCTCCTGTGCCTTTATAAAGGCAGTGAAAACTCAAAGAACAAAAGCCAGTGGTCTGAGAAATACTAATTAATATCCATGCTTCACATGCAATCTAAAAATAAAAAGCAGCACACATTTTGTTGTTAAATGAAATCATCCTAAAATAACCTGAAAGCAGCCAGTCTGATGAAGACTCTCCATTAATGAGTCGTGGCAATAGAAGCTGAGGATATACAACAACTTTTTACACAAGAATGAGCTTCTTCCAAACACACATTCTCTCTCCCCACAGCCAAATTTTCCATTATTGCTGATTTGTTGCTAAAACACTTAAAACATTTCCAATGGAGGTTGTTCTCTAATCCATATACCATGAAGAAGCTTATGCTATTAACAGCATCTATTTTCAATTGTCACAATTTGTACTTTTTCTAATAGATTAATTGTATTATATTATTTTAACATGAATGCACTGTTGTAGAATTATATTTTAGCATTACGGTTTGGGTGGCCTCATGTAATCTTCACACAGCAGCTGGAAATGTAATTAGCATAAAAACCAAACAGCCTCATTAAACGTGTTCTTCCTGTAAGAAGGGACACATTTAGAGGCCTCGTTTCACACGTTCCATTACAGCTGGCACGGGGCTAGAACAATCCCCAAACGCATTTCTCAGTCCAGCTCAGCAAAGCCCACTTCTTAAACCCTGGAAATGTTCTGCAGCAGATCTCAGGAAGACACAGTGATACTGCTCTGTAGTGGAATACATGCTCCTGGGGGAGTGATTGTTTCCCCCATTTTTGAACTAGGAGCTTCCAGGTGGCAATTCAAGTATAAAAATAGACAACTACTTTCACTGCCTTCCTTGTACAAATCAGATCTGCAACTTCTGAATGCATTTCCATTATTTTAATCTCCTTAAAATGACAAATCGGACAATGCTGATAGTTTAAAACACCAGCAATAGAGAGGCAAACATCAGCCATCACTTTCCCTTGCTATAAAGTGTCTTCTGCCACCCCAAGCTTTGGGCTGTTTATCTAATTGTGAGGCTGAAAATGACCACTGGCTTTAAAAAAATCTCCGTGAGTCCTTGGTTCCACAGCAGGAAGAAGATACACAAGATAGTTTTGCTCCCTCTATGGAATGGCAAAAGATTAAATTTTTAAAAAGTTATCTAGAGTTTTGCATGAATTCTGGTACATTTTTCTGGCCAATTTCTCAAAAGACATTAAGAAAATGTCAGTGCATACAAAGAGAAGTTATATGCAATCCTAGATTTTTTTTTCACTTTCAAAATTCAGAATATATCAAGTGTGTAGTTTTGGATCAATGCAAAAAATAGAACTGCATATGGATTTTAATTTTTATTCAGTCCTTGAACACAAGCAGTGTAATACTTCAACAGAACTAAGATATAAATGCTTTCCTGTCTACCAGGCCATTTTGTATTTGAAATTCAGATTTTTAACTATACTAAATAATACCTAGTTCAAATTTCAAACAGAAAGGTAAGTTTGCATAATAACTCTTCTAAGATTCATCTAGAAAACACTGAAATATAATGAACTTATTTTTTAAATTTTCCTTCATGTAAAAATATTTGCTTCATTCAATGTACATTCAGGAACAGCCCAAGCTCCTGAAAAATGCTGCTTTTCTTCAGACAAAGATATCTTGTGCTTCCCTCAAAAAATCACAAACAGGGAACATAGCAGCCTTTCTAACTTTGAAAAGTGGCTGTTGTTTTTTAATAAAACCAGAGCTCCTTTTTTTTTGCAAATTTGGACTGAGTTTTACAACAGTGCCATTTTTTCTCTCTTCTCTCAAAATCTTGGAAATTATCAGTGATTTTCAGCAATGCCTTAATGTTCTATAAGCTGCTCCAGCACAGCAAAAATACGTGGCTTGAACTAGCGTCCATATCACCTGCTCACTGTTTCACTTCAAAAGGGTCCCTGGGGGTTTCACACAGAAGTATTAACAGGCTTTGTCATGGAGGAGAACAGGAAGGACTCTGGGGTATTTCAGGCTTCAGGGTGACTTCAGACTCAACTACCCTGGAGAAGACACCCTGCTCTCTCTCTCGCTCTCTCTCTCTCTCTATCTGAGCACTGATTCAGATTTCAGAATTATATTTCCAAGCCATCAGAATATGAGCGTCAGGGAAGAAAAAACCATAATTACTTCTGTTCTCCATACCAAAATCTAGAGACAGCCTGGCCTGAAGTATAAGAGGAACTGTAACTGAAATATTCATACCTTTCACATGGGATCACAGCAGATATTATATAAAATTCAGAAGAACAGAATGGGACCATAAAGTGCTTTAAAAGTTATCCTTGTTATACAATGATCCAAACAAAAGCACTCTTTTCAATGAAAACAGAACCTCTGCAGATATATATCAATAACCTGGCACTTGGGAAAACCACACCAAGTCTCTCACCCTGTAGACCATCTCCCCAGAAGTGCAGGCAGGGGCAGGCATGTCTGTAGGCTGTGCTTCTACCTCATTTCCCCAGGCAAAGGTCTCCCTTAAATAGCATGAACAGTTTAATACCCTAAGGGTTTTACATGAAAAAACACAAGAGGCAATTACTGGCAAGGCAGAAGGTTTAAGAGAAGCATTGGCAACATATAATTGAATTTCTCCCAACTGGAATATTCTGGAAAGAGAGGTTCAAAATATTTACCTGTTGTAGTTTGAAATAATTACCAGTAGGAATCAAATGATCTGGGTATGGTTTACAAATAATAGTTTCTTTAATTGAACAGCTTTACCACATTTTGTTTTCTTCTTGTTAGTCATCAGAAGCACTGAAAAATCCTTGGCTGTAAGTGTTGCCAATTTAAGCAATCCCCTTTGCTGTCTGGAATATTTAACTTACATAAACCCACGGACATATGATTTTTTTATAGAGCACCATTTCAAAAAAATTCTGGTTGGAAAAACCAAAGCACCAAGGCTTAACAAGTGGAAAAAAAAGATTTGGGCACAAAATTAGTATCTGTTTTAAAGCAGTTTTGGGAGCAAGGCAGCTAAAGGTTGGATGAGTCAACTTTGTTGTGGCTTACTTATTATCTTTAAATGGTATAAGTGAGAGTGAAAGCAAATGGAAAAGCATGTTATGCCCTCCCTAAAAAATAAACTGAAAAAATCCACATGCTCCCTTTTGTGGCATTGTCTACACTATTTGGCTTAAAACTTTAGATCCAGAGTGCACCTCATCTATTCCTATTCAACAGAGTAACTACTAGCAAGAGAAGACTGTCATCCTCTGGACAGATAACTATTAAAAGAATCTTAAGGCCCTTAGGCAGCAGATCAATCCACAAACCTGCCCTGAATGTCCTTTTTCCCCAGGCCAACTGATGATGCTTGGCTCTTCTGATATTCTGATCTACTTCAGTCCCAGTCTTTATTCTTTCCAGCTCCCCAGTTCTACACCTTGAGACAGGTTCTTGAACACCAATCTCTACAATTTTACCTAAGCCGATGAAGCTGTAAATGAAACAGCAGCAGGACTTCCCTATTGTCAGGAGGGTACCCCAAGGATGAGGCTAGAAAGTCACAGCTGTGTCTTTCTGTGGTTACAGAACAGGATGTGGTTCACTAGCTCACCCATGGGTTTGGGGATAGGAACTGTGGCACCAGAGGACTGGTATGTGATCACTGCCCTGTGGAAGAGGATTGTAAGCATTTCTAGGAAGGGAACCTGGGACACAAATAAAAGGAGGCTTCAATGTGCCTAGGAGGAAAGGCTGAGTTCGAAAGATTTCCTTTTCTCTCTTTAGTATTACTGGTTGTCTCATACAACCATCTACTTGGCAACAGAGCTGCTGAGGAGCTTTCTTCTGACACAGGTCTTTCTCTACAGGGTATCAGTGTACCTAACCCAAACATTGCTGAATCCTTTGCTCTCCTACTTAGAGATGAGCTTTCTTTACACCCCTTAATTTCTCACAATTTCCTGCTTTTCTCTTGTTATTCCAACCAGTGTCCTTCAAGTACAAGTTACATGCTTCCTTCTCCCTTTTGCCAGAGCACTGCAAATCAGGAAGCAAGGATGGGGGAAGACAGACACACCAATTCTTTAAAATGAAGGTCACCAGAAATGGGAAATGACAAAACAAGACATTTTTCTCTACTCAAACTCCTCCAAGCAGCTGAAACACTTTTTTTCTGAAAGGTTGCAAACAGTTGGCTTTTGATGAAAGCAGTGATAAAAAGCCTTAAATAATATCTCAAGAAAGTGCAGAATCTATTTCCCCTCAAGCTTCTTTATTTCAGAAGCAGTTCCTTGTCCCAAGCATCTCCAAGAAATGACATTTCAGCATGTGTACAGCACTGCAATAAAACAGCAACACACACAGGAACATTTTTCAAGTTCACAGCAAGACGAGCAGAAGAAGATCAAGGTATTAAAAAAAATGCCAGAGGTCTAGCAGAGGAGACAGTCAGCTTGCTCTCTTGCTATCTGCATTGCTGACTCCCAGAGAGCCCAATGTGGCTTTTAAAACCTTGACCAGTCTTCTAGAGCCAACCCAGCTGCATCCAGCTGAGGAAATGTGCTCGGGAATAGAAAATTCTGTTTCTTCCTGGCTTCTTCTGCCATAAGTGAGACTGCTCCTTAGCTATAAGGAACCATTCTCTCAACAGATATAATCTTGCCATTTAGAAGTTTATCTGTTCTCCCTGCTTTATCATACTTTTCATTTTGGTAAGGGGGCCTTGGCCCTGCATGAAAAGAAATGTTTCTACACATTCTGTAAAAATCTTAGATAAATTTAAAAAACATACAGCATACTTCTAACTGTAGCATAAATAACAGTGTGGCAGAGTTTGATTTATTTGTCTAACTGCCTATATACAGAACTTCAGTGTCAGGAGAGTTTATGTTGTACTGAGGGAGTCTCATCACCCATCAAGGAACTTTCAATAGAATGTTCGGTGATAAAATGATTTGTGGTCCTGGCACTGAAAACCACTTTGTGCTGGTGAGAACTTCACTTCTATCCAGGAGAATTACTGTGAGAATTACTGTGAGAATTACTGTGTGTTTCTGTTCCTGCAGTGGTACACTGGTGTCCCTCACACAGTGTAATCTCCCTGTTTTTCTGAGGTTGAGCCTGTTCATAGCCAAAGACCATCTTTCATTCACAGTACACATTCTTTACAAGAACTTAACACATCACCTTCCAGCAGAAGAGGTTGCTCAGATCAGACCCCTTGGCTCATCTGGTACTTCCCATCTGAAAACAGATCACCCTATCCGTGATCTTTTCTACCTGCTCTGGCTGCTTTATGAAATACCGAATGATGATCTCACAGAGAGACCAGTTGCAAGGCAAAGGCACGAGATGTCTGCATCAAAACCCAGGACTCTTACCTTCATTACCAAGTCAGCACCAAGGCAATGTCAGACTTTGGACCCTTCTGCAATGTCACTACACAGATACCAAAACCAACATAACCTATGAACATATAAACTCTATGAAACATGAACATCCTTTTGACCTTCTGCTTGTCAGCAACACTACAATAACAAAGACTTGTTATGCTCAAATATCACAATTTGAGTACTGATGTGCTGAGAGGACTCATATATAATAAGCATAACACTGAGGTCCTCTATCAATTCAATTACGTACTGTCTCACCTTATGCAATTACCAGGTGTCAGAAAACAACTTTTCCTATTACCTAAAAGGTTTTTTTGCCCATTGACTGCTGAACTATATATTAAACATTCATCTCTGAATAAATAAGCAGAGCTTTTGGTCTGATAAAGATATGGATACAAAATGTTAGCACTTGGAAACACTAAGATAAAGGGAACCTTTAAACCTTATATATCAGCCTGACTCTCTCTTTCTTCCTGTCCTCTCCCAGAAAAGAACCTCCCAACAATTTCAGAGGAAATTTAATCAGATTAGGCCATGTGTTTTGACCCTTACAACTTTTGACATTAAAAATAATTGAATTCATTGTTGCAGCAAATAAGAGCCTCATAAAATACTTGTATTAGTATCTATTTTTTGATAATTACTGATGTTCTATGCAGGTGGGAAAGCTTGGGTGCACGCCTGTAGGACACTAATGGGAATTTTTTTCTTCAAGCGTCACATTTATCAGCGCACTAGAAGAAAATAAGTCTGTATTATGAAGTTTCATGCTGGCTCTCATTATGCCATCTCACAAGCTTGTCCTTTGATTTATTATAAAGATTAAATATATTTTCACAGTGAGATCAGAGGTACTAGACAAGAGGTCATGGAAATGCTGGAAGAAAAATGCTAGTTTTTCATGTGTCAAATCTTTTGTACTACACATCCAACGTTCAATCAATGCTTCTTAATTGCTGGGGGTCTTGTAGGATGCTGGTGGATTCCTGTTCCCCAGGGTTGGGGATGTTGGAAACTGTGAGGTCCCAGCTCTCGCACAGCCCAGAAGTAAAACTCTATCCTTGCCTTCTACAGGGTGCTCAGCAAATTTGATATCCTTGTCAATTTTGCTGCAGTTAGTAGCAGGGAAGCTGACAGTAATACTAATTTTGCAGAGCAGCTGCAGGATACTGTTAACTTACTAGAAATGAAAATTTTTCTAAAAAAAAGAAAAAAAAGAGAAAAGTTTTGGATTCAACTAAGATCAAAACCAGCACTGCGACTGACAAACGTTCCTGTAGACCCAGCTTTTAAATTAGTTTTTCAGACACTGAACTTCCTCTTACTAGGGGAGAAGATATGCTGGCACGTCTGGTAAAACTTCCTATTCCTCTGGGAAGAGAATATATATGTTTTCATTCTGGTTTTAATCACTGTGTATTTTCCAAATATTTTCATAATGGGGCAAATCTAAGCAATACTTCTTGTAATGCCCAGAGCAGACTATGGAGCCATATTCCATCCAGCCTCAAACTACTCAGTCTAACCACAGCAGCATGCAGCTCAGCCTCCAGTTTCCTCCTCTCCTGCTGGAGCTGGAGAAACCAGAAAAATCAACAGCAGGCAGGCTTTGGCAACCCGTAGCACCTCCTGAACAGCCATGGTTATTCTCCTAGTGGTAACCAACTAAGCCAGCATGCTGAAACTAGATTCAAAGCAGTTGTCACCACAGTGTCAACATATCCCTAAGAGCTACATGGTTTTCATGGAAATCCTGCTACACTACATTATGGTTATGACTGATGCAGAACGTGAAAGACAAGTCTTTTGTTTTGCAGAAAGATGTCATTTTTGATGACAATAGCTTCTCAGCTGTCAAGTCAAAAAATATGATCATCACTCAGAGTGATATAGCCATCCATTCCAGTTCATTAGTTTTTGGCTGACAAATCAGAAAGCAGCCTAAACAGCACACAGTAAAGAATTCATCCAGTTACAAACCCTGAAAACACCTATTCTGCATTTAAACTCATTCAAGAATTCACATTTAGTTAAATGAGATGTCTCACCCACTTGTGAATAGACAGCATTTGGGGCGCCACAGGTATAACCAAGTAGTGCCTAAAAGCTTCCACTGTGCAATACACAGGGACAAAAGTTACTGGGCTGTAACTCAAGCCTTTTGTGGCACTTGCAGGAGCAAGATACTCACTGCTTTCTTTCTGGTTCTGCTGAGAACAATAAGAAATCCTGAGAAACTTCATGTTTTCTCACAGATAATCCAGGTTAAAGAGTTGCAGAACCACATGAAATAATTATTGGCCATCATGAAAGAACAAAGAAAAGAAACCTTCTAAATAGATTGCAAAGCTTTCACCACATGCATCAGTGTCTGGATCTGGGATTTCTTGCTTAGACCAATTTACAATATAAACCCACATTTTTACAGTTTTCCTTATTTTTTTTTAATAAAAAGGGGTCTTGAACTAGAAGTGTGAGAAAGTGATGGCAAAAGGAGGGGTGTGGCAGGAACTTAGATTTGGTTTTCTCAAAAAAACAAGGGACACATCACTCCTGCCCAACAGAAAGAATAATTTCTAGTTATGCAAATTACTCAACACAATGTCAACTTCTTTGTCTTGTATTTTTCTCACTCTTCTATTAGCACTTACAAAAGCTTAAATGTGGCTAAATCGACCACTAGCATTATCTTTTCATACTGCTTTTTCCTTTATTCATAATCTGCCAAATCAATATTCAAAGATTTCTTCCAGGTTAGGCTCTAGGTCTAGTAGCAGAACCTGAAAATACAGCTTTGGTGAGCTGCTGCTTCAATTGTAGTGCTTCAATGTGTTGCTTTGGGTTCTTTTAAAGAAAAAGTTGGTAACATAGTTAAAGATCTCCTCTTGGAATCTGATGAATCTCTCCAAGCCAAGCTTCAAGAGCTGAAATACATATAAACTGAGGCTGTATTACACATTTTCAGCTTTGATGAGCAAAGAGTTCCAGATTAGTAATCTGACCCCAACGTGACTGTTACCTGCTGAAGTGTGCTTGAATTTTTCACTCTTCTTCTTCCTCCATTTCCATGGCTTAAAAAGTCTCCCGAGAGTTGCAAATTTGCTCCTTCTTCTGATTGGAGGCGTGTGAGTCCCAGGTACTAGAGAATCTGAACGCATTGCAGCCAGTCTTTCCACCTCTTCAGCTGTAATTTCAGCAAGAAAAAGAGAAAAAAACAAGGAAGGTGGGAAGTGAAATAAATGCTTGAATAAATTATCAGAAAACCACACAGATGACCAAAATTTTTCATGGACATAGAGAACCGTAAGAAAAGGGAAAAAGTTGTAGTCCTTATTATTTTAAAGTTATTTTCTTTTCTTTTAGTGAAATCATTAATCTACTGTAAAGAATAGTAGTTACAACAAGATTCAATATGAATATGGGTTATTATGTTATAAAAGTTAAAATTTTTAACAGATTGTTCTACATCAGTCTAGACAGCTGGCAGTTCAGCCATCAGCCATTCCTGGGGAAGTGTGACAGAGACTGGGGAAGAGAAAGCTCTTTATTCTTATATCTTATTCATCTTATTCATTCAAAGATGAATAAGAAAGAGCAATATAATTGAAAAGAAATATTACTTTTTTTTTTTTCCAATGGAAAGAGACTTTTCCTTTGACTAATATTTATTTAAAGCAAGGACCCTGAAAAATAATGACCTTTTGGTACCGTTACCATGTCCATTAAAATTGCTTGGGTTACAAAAAAAGGCTACATTAGGAACTTTCTAGTGAGAGACAGGGTGCTAAAAAATCATAGAATCATTCAGGATGAGAAAGACATCTAAGATTGGGTCCAACCATTAACCCAGCACTGCCAAGTCCACTCCTAAACCACATCCCCAAGTGCCACACCTACACATCTTTTAAATCCTTCCAAAGATGGTGACTGCACCACTTCCCTGGCAGACTGTTCCAATGCTTTATAACCCTTTCATGAAGAAATTTGTCCTAATATGCAATCTAAAAGCTCCCCTGGTGTCACTTGAGGCCATTTCTTCTAGTCCTGCCACTGGTTACTTGGGAGAAGAGGCCGATCCCCACCTGGCTACACCCTCCTTTTAGGTAGTTCTAGAGAGTAATAAGGTCCCTCCTGAGCCTCCTTTTCTCCAGGCTGCCTCAGACACTCATGATAAGACCTGTGCTCCAGAACCTCTACCAGCCCTTCTCCCGTACCCCAGTGTCTTTCTTGTAGTGAGGGGTCCAAGTCCAGTCCTATTTTTCTGCCCACTCACTGCTTAGCTTTTAACATTTAAACTTCTACTTTTGAATTTTAATACTTAAACACTTAGGGTTGAATTCCCCTGAAGGGGAGCTGAGCTTCTGTTCTTAAGATTTCAGTTATCTGCAACCTTTATACTGTAATATAACACGATAGTCTCAATACTGAAAAAAAATGGGAATAATTTAAATGACCCTTCCTTCCTGATGAGAACAAGAGAAGTCTGGGGATGGTCACTTGTCACAGTTATATTGCATGATCTCCCATGTCTCATATTTGCAGGGAAAAATTTATGCTGATAGTTTTGGAATATAACATCCCTGTGATTAGAGGCATAGAGAGAGGGAAGCCAGGACCACAAAGAAAACACCAACAGAGGGAAGGTAGCAGCAGTCCACAAGAGAGGCTGTCTCTGTGCCACAGCTGCCAGGGATGCAAGAGGGTCTCCCTGCCCTGGTCTGAAGCATGAAGATCTCTCCCTGAAAAAAGCATCTGCATAGTTCAGTCAGTATATAGGAGGGGGTTTTGTGTGTGGATTTTTGTTGTTGTTGTTATTTTTATAAGTTGTTGTTGTTGTTTGTTTTTTGGGTTTTTTTTTTGTTTTTATAAGGGATGCCATTTCCCAGGCTTGTCTTGTAATGTGACACTGCCACTTAAAACTGATTTGAGTGGTTTGCACACAAAGTCTGGATTCATAAAGACAGGATGCAGATTGTCACCTCTCCTGCTCTGAAGACTACAGCCCAGTGTTTCTATTCACCTCTAGTATATTAAATATTAAATATTAACCTCAGGCATAGGCATGGGCTGAGGAACCTCAGCAAGAACACTGCTTTGAAGGGATGAGTACGCCCACTCCACACTGACAGAATCACCAGAGATTTTGGCTGGCAAATTTTTTTGTATTTCAATGGAAATTTTTTCGAGGCTTTAAGTGAGCCAAATTTAGGTTGGTTTTCATGGGAACAGCCAGAGACGCATTTCTAACACAAAGGAGGTTTTGTTATCAGAGCTCCAACTGAACTACTATTTGAGTCCCTCAGGTTTTTGAAAGAAGGTTTGTTATTTTGTTATTGCTCTTTTGTTTGTTTTGAATGTTAACATGCAACACAATCCTTTTTCCTGTAAAATATCAATGCCAGATACAGCAGCCTGTAACTTTCTGAAGAAGAAAAGGCTAGCCAGCAAGATAGAGTGAGCCCAGATGTTTCAGTGGAAATGGTTAAGAACTGCTATTCTTTGGGTTAATGGAGAGAAAGACAGACATTTCTGAGAACATCTCTTTTCAATTTAAAGCAGAGGGAATAAAAGATAATCCGGCCAAAGCATTTCATTTTGTTCCAGCTCTTTTTGCCTGACTGCCTGGAGAAATACGTTCTTATCCAAAGAACCCATTACAAAGCTCTGTCCTGTACAGGGGCTGGGAGATGCTGTATCAAGGCTGGGAATTGCCTGTTCATGCTGAATAAGCCATTCGGGTAAAAAGAAGAGGAAAACAGAAATTTCCTTATACTTTCTGATTTCACTGGAACCTGTTGAGCCTTGAAGACCAGCACAGGGTACAGACCATTGCCCTCTATATGCAGATCCAAAGGGACCACGCCTTTTCCTCTTCCTCCATTTTTAAGATGCCTCTAGTTAAAGCACGTAAGATCCCATTGTGTTTCACTGCTGTGATTTTTTAGAGATGCTGCTAAAAGTAATGGGCTGGTGTTGTCTTTGCTGCCTTATTTGGGGGATACAGGAAGTGGCCCATTGAGCAAATTGGGAATGACACACTACTGTTGCTGCTGCCGAATTAGGCTTTCTGCTAATAAACCTACAGCTGAAACATATTGAAATTCCTCTTGCTGCTCACCCTCTCTCCTCTTCCCCATCACTGAGCCAAGATCCCTGCTACTCACGTGCCTTTGTTATTAAATCTCAGAGCTGCAACAACTTCTCTTTATAGCTGGTCCCAACTGGTATTGCTGAGGCCATTCCCTGGAGAACTGACACCCCTTAAAGACACTCTCCTCTCACAACATGCACACAACTCTGTCCCACACCAGCTGTGCTTTCACTGCCCCTGGGGAAGCTTTTCCCACTCAGGGTTAATGAGTATGGATTTACAGTCAGGCAAAACTAACATTGGAGTAAAAAAGAATTTACCCACAGGGTGGGTTCACTGAAAGCCAAACACAGTGTCAAAACCATTTCCATATTTTGACTGCTTTTCCCTGAATTTCAGTATTGTCTCACACACAAATCTGTGGCCTCAGAGTCCTGCAGTGCCTGGCATCAGTCATGAAAGTGTCCCTTCTCCTTCATCCTCTCCAAACACACACACAGTTCCAAGCAACTGCAAGTAACAGCTCTTTTTCCTTCTCATTCGCATTTCTCAGAAGGACATGATTTTTTCATGAGAAAAGCTCTCAAGAGCACTGCTAATTCAAAGCATAATAATCACTGGCTAGGAATAAACCACATTAGCATAAAGCCATGACAGTTTTAATACAGCAAGAATAAAAGCAGACCATGATGCAAGAAGCAAATGCCAGAATTCTGCGCTCTTCTCTGCTGCTGCATCTTTTGCTCAAGTTGGCCGGATTTCTCTGCCTTTTTGGCTCATAATAACTATTGACTGGCTGTGGGCTGTGACACCCACTGCTGACAGCAGGCTCCGTAGGCTGATTTCACACCTTTGCTGTTCCCAAAAAAGCTGGTACTTGCAGGAATGGAAAGTAACCCAGACCTTGCACTCTTTTTCTATTTTTTTTTGCCTTCAAAGAGGAAAGCAGTCCCAGCAGTCCCAGCCTGATCAGTCTGCTGAACTGGGAGAGGGAATTGCTGTGTGCATTAGTACCTGTAGTCACACTGCTGAGATCTCATCTTGACGCTGGTGCCACAAATGTGATGTTTACAGGTTACAGTTGCTGCTGATACTCAGTCCTTTTGGGAACTTGTTCTGATTTTTTTCCAGGATCTGAGAGATCTTTCTGAGACACAAAGAAATGCTGGGACCTGCACTTATGGCAGCACTCCCCTCCCACTTTCTTCTGTCCAAGCTGTCATTTTGGAGCTAGCAATGGGGAAACGAAACCTGAGAGTTCTTCATAGGCTGTTAGGCCATGAGACAGCTGTCAAGATTTTACTGTAGTTCTTAATACTCCTGAAGTTCATATAGACTTTATACAGGGCTTAAGCAAGACTTGGGGTTTTAATGAAAAAATTCTACCAGAAACAGAAGTACTTTCCATCCAAACAATATTAAAAAAAAATTACATGTTTGAAATATACTACAAAGAAAAAAAGAGGCCAGGCCATCTTGGACCTGTTCTGTATGTTCTTATGATTTTCCCACATCTTTCAGTAGGGTGTTGATTTCTGGAAAGTCCAGTAAGAAACAACATAGGGGTCACCTACTTTTCATATTTGAGAAGCATAGCATGCAGATCAAAGGCCCACCCAAAGACAACATAACTTAAGAAGCTTTCCTAGAGAATGACAGCCAGTTTTGTCATTCCCACCACTGCCTGGGAGTCACTTCATCTATTAATGTTGCTGATACGTAATACCATAATACCCAGCTTCCATTTTAGGGAAAAACCCACTATTACTGCATTTGGGTACAAAGAGCAATTTCATTGCTGAAGGCTGAAGCCCAACCATCCCACTGGTGGTCTTTAGTATTACCTTCCTCACTGGAAATCACACCAAGTTCTCTCTCAGACCTTTTCTCAACACTCATTTTTCATAATCATGATTATCTTAACAGGCGATTTACTTCACAAAGTGGGATTTTAAGTCTTCCTAGGAAGCACCAATGGCTACTTTGAACTTTTTGTTATATTTGCACAAATATGTAGTAACAGGCTGAAAAATTATCTTGGCCCTAAAGAAGCAATTAACTAAATGTGCCATATTTTTTAATGACAAGAACTCTATATAAATAAAACCCCCAAACAAACTCATTGCCAATCCACATCCAGTCTGTATTCTGCAGATAAGTTTCCAACAAACTCCTGTTGCAAGGCTTCCTTTGAACTTGCACCCCAAATATCCTTCACTTGAGACTGCATGGACCTTATTCTAGCAGCTTTGTTCAACACAAGATGCAGACATACCATATATCTTTTTGAAATGACAGGAAACCTGAACAACTCCTCTAATTGCTGAGCACTTATGTCTACTCTTTACCCAAACGGGAACACTTTCAATTAAAAAACCGCCTTGTTTTTCTTTCAAGAAAATGGCTTATTTTCTATTCTTCTATTATCTTCTGCTCAGTTATTTCCCTTTAATTTCCTTTTGCACCTGGAATTAATTTTCATCAGCCTTGCCTTTACTATGTGAATTGCCCATTTAAACTTTTCCTAACTTCACAAAGGTCTGTTTTCCAATGAAAGACAAGGCAAGGCACGCTGCAGCCTAAATGCAGTCTTGCCAAATGAGGATGATTACCTAACTGGTGGAGAACAGCTCCCACTGGATGCACGTATTTGCAGTGGCAGTGAGTTGGCCTTGTGGTTTTATGAACCCTGAAGAACCTGTCAGTAGCTTTCCTTTGCATGCTAAGCAGCACTCACATGTTCCAAACCCCTGCTAATTATTCCCATTCCCCAGGTGTGCAGCACTTCGCACTGTGTCTGTAAACTGAGTCTCTCATCTCTTAACCTTGCCTGTTTCAGCACAAGTACCACACCATGGTACAGCTCTGCTTTCAGCTACAATCTCTCTATCTCAGTCTATTTATTTCTCTTGTTGGCACAGAAGTGCAAAGAATAGTTTTGGAAGTCTAATCCCTCTAGGACCCTGCTTTTGACTCATCCCCATTTTGACGTAAAATGTAAATTATTCATGCTGATTGCAATCTGAAAGCCATTTTTTTAACCTCTGAAAACTACACTGCACTGAATACATCACTCTAAGCATGTCTTTATTGATATAAATTCTCTCAAAACACCAAGTATTTTCTGCATTGTGAGACAGCACATAAGATTTTCACTTGCAACAGAAGTACTTTATCAGGTTATGTCACCAATAGCTATATAATCTCTTCCTAAAAACCCTGCAACTATAGAAAATGAAGATTTTCAGATTTCTTTGATATCAACTGTTTTGTGTATCCTTTATTGCTCTCATTACTTACCAGGTTTTCCATCTCTTATGCATTTATTTCATATAAATTCAAGGCTAAATCAAACAAACAGTACTGTAGCTCATCACTGTCATGTGTCCAGACACTGAAGCAGACACCACAGGTCTGTCCTGGGCATCACACACAATATCTGGAAATTCAGCGGCTCCGAAACAGATCAGTCACTACAAGTGGAACACATCCAAAAAACCAACCAAGAGAAAAACAGGGTCAGCAAAAGCAGAAGAGATCTCACACTGTTCTTGGGGCTACAGTTCCATAGGTACCAGAAATTCCTCCAGTAAAAAGCTTCAGCTTGAAAGGAAGGGATATTTTACCCTTCCTAACTGGCAAGTAGGGAGGAGATGCACAGTTTGCATTTTTAAGAAAGCAGAGGAAGTGGGATGAGATGCAAGGACTTCTCTGTTAGAGCAGGCAGAGAACTTATTTGGGAGAAAGGAGAATCATGGGGTCACTTTCACCTTTCCCTTGAAAAGGCTCAAGCCCACATCTCCCATTTCCCCTGGGAACACTACTACACTTCATACCACGATGGATGAAGGAGAACATCTATCCAACAAAAAAGTGTTATTCTAAAGAATTCAAGACTGACTGGATCTAAAAGAAAGCATTAGTGATAGGGCACTGATCTGCTAGCACAAACACCCTTCTCCCAACACCATTCCTGGGCTTTACTGTGGTTTTGTTACTGCTTCAGTTATGGATTGAAAGAAACTACTGTTCACAGCTGTGATTTGTTGAGAGCCTGATCCTGTTCAGTTCTGTACAAATGAGAGTAAAGGGGAGTGAAGATACTGCTTCTCACTGTCCCCTTTTTCCACTTATGGTAGGGGATCTTCTGTTTGAGGCATGAGGGGAGAGGTGAGAGAGGTGAGGTGCTCTTTCCTACATCCTTTCCCCAAAAAGCAAAAGCAGGAGAGGACGGACGGGTAGATGGAGCCCTGTTAGCAGAGCTTGCTGGGCACCCAGTGAGAAGGATCCATGTTTCAGCCTGTGAAGAACTGCCATAAAAAACTCATGTTCTGTTGTAAATGTCAGCTACAAGCAGAATTTCCCATCTAGGACATTGACTCCAAGGTAATCACACTAAAAACTCACCAAGCAGAGAGCATCAGAAAAATACTACTCTTCAAACCTCCTCAGAAGGTATTTTGCCAAGAAGGAGATTAAATCGCACAACATCAAAAAACTCAGAGGAGAAAGCTGGGCACAAGCCATACCCACAGAACTACTGCAATTCAAGGCTCTAACATTATGTAAAACAAATTAAATGCTACCAGGCAAAACAGCTGCAGTGGGGCTTGTGACTCTCACCTTACAAGCAGCCATCAACTCCTCCAATACATGTTGAGCTGGTTTGGGCTCGGATAGAGTTAATTTTCTTCTCAGAAACTCATATGGAGCTTGGTTTTAGATTTGTTATCAACACTGAGAACAGCATTGATAACACAGGGATGCTTTTGCTGCTGCTGAGCAGGGCTTGTACAGTGTCAAGGCCTTTTCTGTCCTCACATGGTCACAGCAGCAAGGAGGCTGGGGATACACAGGGTGCTGGGAGGGGACACAGCAGAAACAGCCAACCCTGACTGACCCAAGGGGTATTCTAGCCTGTACAGTGTCATGATCAGCATATAAAGCTGGGGGAAGAAGAAGGAAGGGGGAGATGTTTGGAGTGATGGCGTTTGTCTTTCCAGGTCATTGTGGTGGGGCTCTCTTTTCTGAGGATGGCAGAACACCTTCCTGTGCATGGGAAGTAGCAAAGGAATTCTTTATTTTGCTTTGCTTTTGCATGCAGCTTCTGCTTTACATATTTAACTGTCTTGATGTCAAATCACAAGTTTTCTCACTCTTCTCTCTCTCTCATCTGCTGGAGAGAGCACTGGGGACAGTGAGCGGGAGAGTGTCTGGGGTGAAACCTCAACACATGGGGACAGGACTAGGCACCATGGCCCAGGAGTCCAAGACAGATCCCTGCAGACACTTGGGCTGTAAGGCAATCTGATTTGTGTTTCAGTCATACCCAAACTCATCAGCTAGAGTTAAGTCTCATTCACCACAGCTCAAGCTCTTCCTGAAAGCAAAGCTAAGGAAAACAGAGAAGCTTTCTTCCTTCCAGCAAATCTTTAACCCATTCAGCAAGAAAAAAACAGAATTGAAGCCCAGGTACCTTCAACTCCTAAATATATCCTGTTAAAGAAACAGTGTATAACATTTTTTCCTATGCTTGCTTCAGCTTGCTAGTGATTGAAATTGTCTTCTTGAAGGAGCTGGTAATGATTACATTTTCATGGTTGGATTTCTCTCTTTAACCAGCCTGAGTTGCAAATTCTACTCAGCTGCAAAATACAAAGCAATCCAAGAAAAGGATCCAGTCCACAGAAGCCCATGGGTTTGTTGCTCACATTTTGCTAGGCTTTTGTTAGTGGGTGACAATTTTCCTAACTGCCGTGTGGACAGAGGAAGACACAGTTGTTCACATAGCAGAGCACCTTGGCTCTACCAGTCCTCACTGGGAATCAAGGAAGTTCTTCACCCTTCTAAAAATAAACCACTAGTGCAAAAAGCTAGCTGTTTATTTTGAGAAATTCCAGAAAAAATATTTGAATGCTTCTAAATTTCTTAGGGGATTTTTGATGGACTAAACAACTTCTGATCTTTTTCTTTTGATGTCCTCGTCAGTAGGAATATCCAATATTTTAACTTTATTTTACTAAAAAAGTGTGCTTTAGAAGGCATATCTTTATATTTTTCAGAAACCTGAGAGAGGCATGTCATCTTACTAAAAGTAATCTTATTCAGAAGATGGCATTGCAAACATTAAACTTCTAAAATACAATGGTACCATCTCACCACAATCATCATAAAGATAAAAAATTGAGATTTTCATTACTGTAATGACTGGGGGAAGAGGAACAAAGTACCTCATTTAAGAGCTAGAATGTTCAAACCATCCCCCTGTAAAGTCTGTATTCCTTTCCTTAGGAAAAAGAAACTTCTGCTTCTGTTCTTCAAAGAAGTTGATAGGAAGCTGGCCAAGAGGAAAGGAGTAATTATACCAAATGGCACATTGAAAATGAGCCTAAATATGAGTTTAAAAACTTCCCTCAATGACAGCCTAGAAAAAAATGTTTTGTTGGACTCTGAAAAGAGACAGTCTGTATTCATGTTCAGGAATTTACAATAAGTACTAAACATTTTTGCTTTGAGTACCTAAGTGCAGCAGTATTTATGGTTTTTGCTGATTATCATTATAATGAGAACTTTTTTGTTTATTCAAATGATAGTTAGTTTAGACCCTTGGCTGTGGTGAAATATCTGTTTAGGCCCTTATAGTAGAGGTTTGAGTTTCAAAGATGAATACTCAAAGGGGACAAAAACATCCACAATTCCTTTAAGGTCACGAATAAAGCATGGCAAGTTGCTGGCTAAAACACATGGGAGTATTTCTGTGTGGTTTTCATAGCTATGATTTCACTTTTTTCCCCACCATCTTTTTTAGCATTAAGTTCTAGGGTGTCTCATGGCTGCTGAGCTCTGCAGGATATTGCTCTTGCTCAATAGATTTACAGGAAAATCTCTAGTTTCTAAAAAGCTACTGCTGCCTTGAAAAGAAAAGAAAAGATGCCACCCATCAGGTAATCAAATTGGTATATCTACCTAAGAAATGTTACAGTCAAAGGAAGGACCTATGCATGTAGCTTCAAGCTCATGAATTATTCCAAGTCCAGCAATTAGAAAGAGCTCAAAAAATGAGAATGGGCTTAGATCAGGGCTAAGGAAAAAGATACTACAGGGAACCAAGAAAACACGATCACAGAAAAAGCACTGAAATACTTCCAGATGCTTTACGCTCTGAAATAATGCCAGCAGAAAGAAGTGAATGAAATCCTGATTATAGCACAGTGAACGACAAAGGTTGCAAGGAGTCGAATTACCTTACCCAAGCCATCTAGTGACTGGCCAAAGCTGCTAAAGGGTCCTTTCCAGAATGCTAAAATTTACCTTAAACAAACTGGTAGAGAAGACATGACGACATGGTGTGTGACCAAGGGCTTTCCGCTGTGTTGATGGGAATGATGCCTTTGTGTGGTGTTTGAGAGAGGAACCAGTGGCATGTTGTGAGCTGCAAATGCAAGTAGAACACTTCAGTGCCCTGGGATGCGCCTATACAGAGTCACTTGGCCATGAAATTGGCAGCAAAGTTCATTTTCTATATCATGAAAGTGACTGTGATAGGCATCTGCACAATGTTTCATTTCAATCCAGAAGAAGGATGAAATTCAATCAAACCCTGACATTTCTTACCATTAAAACAAAGGGATCTTTTCTCAGTCCTTCACTGCTGGTACTGGACAAAGCAACAAACTGATGAAATTTGTCTTACCTACATGCTGAAAGTTTCCTTCCAAAATCATCAAGATTCTGCTACCAAGCAGATGATAAAAAAAAAACCAGCCACCAAATCAAAACAACAAACCACAGCAAGTACAACATAAGCCTTTCTAAGCATTTCTTGACAATATACACTGCCTCTTTCTACATAACCTGTGGGGAACACATTCTCAATTTTAAGTAATGTTCTCTTTTAGGAGAATTATCCACATGACATCTCACAAGTATCACAAATTCCTTTCTGTCAAGTGAAATGTCATATGCTCTTCCAACTGAGCAGGAGTATTTGCCCCACAAACCTAATGTTCAAAAATCTCTTTAGTTAAACAGCATTTTGTTTGAATTCACAAGTCAGAGACTGACTTGAACTATGACATCTGGCTGAGTACACCAAGTTTTAAAAGGCTTATGGTGGCATTCAGAATGAAAATTTTCCCAAGCATTTAGTTAAAAAGGGAGAAAACAAGAAACAAAACAGGTATGTGACTGCAGGTACTAACATACGAGCATATAAAAATGGAACCTGGTCTACATGCAATAATAATGCAAAAATCTGAACTAAATTAATCATAGTAAGTGAAAGAACCCTGCTTGGTAAGCACAGGGAACAGCTGCACTAGCTCAGAGTTGCTGAATTCTGCAAGTAATGCCCATCTTTATATAGGTCTGTAATTTTTAAAAAATTATTTATCTCACTGGGCCAAATGGCCAGAGAAGGCTGACAGAATGAAAAACAAATGAAAACAACCCCAAAGAAAAATATCACCAAAAAGTGTCCTTCTTGAGCCTCTGTGCAATGCCAGCAAATGTATTAATGAACTGATGCCTGTCTTGCTGTTTAGTGAACTGGCTGTTCTGCCAACTTGAGATGAATAAGAGAAAAAAGCATCAGTTCACTGGAACTACATGATCTCCCTATTTTCTTTTAGGCTCATGGATTTCTATGCTCAGCACGAGCACATTGAGTTCACAAGAAAAATGGCATTTGACTCAGATGACAAAAACACATAGAAAACCAAATGCACATTAGTTACTAGAGTCAAATAGTGCAGGAAAAATGCTGTCTTTATTTAATGAGACATACAGAAACAAAGAAGGAAACACCTCCTGAATTCTAGCTTGCTAATGCGTGCGACTTAGGGGGTGGACTTTGATGGAGAGGAAGCTACACAGCAGAGCCTCATGAGTCCCTCCTTTCCTTACCATTTAGGCATCATGTCTAATTCTCTTCCATGGCTGCTAGAGGAGCCCAAGTTTGGCAGCTACAGAAAGCAGACAGTCAGATATTGCTTTTCTCTATTCAGATGCTGGAGCAGGCAGCATATTCTGTCTAAAGTGCCACAGCAGATTGCTGGAAGACAACTACTCACCCTCATGACTATAAACCTGCAGACAATTATTTTGGGGCTGTGAATATTAACGAAAGCTTTACTCATCTCACTCCTCTACTTCTCAACAGGGTGCAATTCAGAGTCAAATAGGCAAAGTTCCACACAAGTCTCTGCACCTGGCTTTCCCTTCAGGGTGAACCCAAATTTTGAAAGTATTTATCCAATAAAAGCAGAGTGCTAGCATAAGGAAAGCATCCTGTTTTGCTGGTGTACGGGAGGAGAGGGATGAGGTCTTTCAAATTCTGGATTCACTTCTGGTTCAAATAGCTTCCACTGTCCATCCATCCATCCATCCATCCATCCATCCATCCATCCATCCATCCATCCACATGTCTGTGCAGTTATATTGCCTACTGTTCAGTCTGTGCATCTGAATTTTTATCAGTGTTGACATTTTAAGCAGCTTGGAAAGTAAAATGGGGAAGATAAGATTCTATAAAGCACTACAGCAGCATGATACACATACTCTTTATATGAGTTCAACATCAGATGAAATAACATTTCTATTTATTTTATTTATTTACTTACTTTACCAAAAGCAAGGTTGATAGAGTCTCCATGTTAAAAATAACATTGGAGCTGCAGACATACAGTTTCAGATGGTATCATAATATTGGAAATGTCAAAGTGACTGCACCCAATGCATGAGGTAAAGCAAGAGAGATAAAGCTCGTGCCATTATCTTCATGTCATAGACTGCTGACGTTAGGGACCGTGTCTACAGTCCATATGGATGTGAACATATGGATCATCAGTTCTTTGGAGAAACTTGCTAATACATAGACTATGGATGCAATAGACTACAGTGACATTTCCAGGCCTGGCTCATTTGTCAGAACGTAGTTAATGAGTATTCTAATTATTTATCCCAAGATCTCCAATGCATTCAAGTCTGCTTACCAACATTTCCATCTATTTTTATTCTTGAATCTGTATTAAAAGGATAACTAGCACCAAGATAACACTGACTGTGTTGCAGCTGAACATCCCTTAGCCCATAACTGAAGATAAAAAATAGTTACCAAAATTTCTAACAAAACTTAGACTCTCGTTTCTTGCAATGACTTGAGTCTCAGTATTTCCATCATTTCACTTCTGTGCTTGCAGAAGATTTAAAATACCAGTAATCTCTGTTTTTTCAAACAGATAATCAAGTTCTCTTAGAAAGCAAGGTGAAATAAAAATCATTCTCTGCTACTTAAATCTCCCAAGATAAATTAAACAATTGAATCCCTTTTAATTTTATTCCCTGTGCTTCTATTGCACAAAGCCATTAGACTAATGGCCTGGAAGATGTCATGCAAAAGATGACAGAGGGCAGGATCCTTCTCCTAAGTAGTGATAGGGGAGGGTGTCTACTGAACTGTAGCACTAAACCTGTCATTCCAGCCTTGGGCTACACAACCCAGGGCAGGAGGAAGGAAAGGGAAGATTTGAGGCATGCCTTACATCCTTTTCAAAATGACTCAATCAATAGATATGCTGGGCTCTCCCTGCACAAGAGGCTGTACATCCTAAATTGTAATCCTTGGGATTTGGAGATTCAGTAAGTCATGAACACTGAACACCTCTCCTGGTTAGGGGCAAAGAAATGGGCACAGTAATAACAAACCACATTACACAAACCAAAGGCTTGGAGCCTGCAGGTCTCTCATCCCAGTTTATGTCCAGACTAGCACACTATGAATCATAAATATGCAGAAACCTGCTCTCCTCTTCTCTTTGGACACTTTGGACACAATTTTATTTTTGGGGAAGCAGCGGGGGGAACACTGGAAAAGGCTGGGGAAATGTTTGTCTTTTATTCCTGAGACATATTTTCAAACCTTAAAAGTTTCCACTGCCTATGCAGAGGAAATATGCAGAGGCTGTCAGTCAGGTCTGATCGACTCTTATTTGTGGTTTTTCTCACTTGGGATGCAGAGCTTCCTTTCAGGGAGGAACACTGCTTGTCCATGAGATCTTTCAACAGCACAGCTTAATGTTGGCTGATGGGCACTGTGATTTTGGGCATGTTTCAGGCAGGGTAGCCTGCACACTACCAAGCCAGAATGCTGTGTCTAGTGATTCCAAAGAAGCTACAGCAGGTGATTTTATAGTGGTCAATTTTATCTTTGATTTAAATTATACCATGTGCTTACTGTTTTTCAGAGCAACAGAAATAACTCATCTTTTGAATCTAAGAGTCTCATCCAAAGGCAAAGGCTCTGCTCGATTTGCCTTATCTTCAGTAAGCTTGACTAGAAACCAGAAAAGTCAGCGAGAGATGACAGTGACATGATCAAACATTACCTTATTCCTCTCCACCCAATCCTTTCTGAGACAAGGAGACTAAAAGCAACAGACCAGTGAAGATTCATGTCACTTCACAAGAGCAAAAAACCAGCAAGAGGACAGTTTTCCACCTCACAGGGATGGCAAGAACATCATTATTTTCTGAGAAGCGTGCAAATCAAAGTCACAAAGGAAAAACAGGGCCTCCAAGTGTGTCCCAATTTCACCCCTTCGCAGCTTTGCTGCATTCATTTAGATAATGGCAAACATCACAGTACCCTCTGGTTTATAAGAAAGCCACTGAAACACACAGACAAAGCTGGCTTAACCACTGGACACTCTGGTGCTGCCCCTCAGTTACAGCAGTCCCCTGATGCTGGGGTTTGGCTAATGGATTTGGGACAGTATGTGAGACCTGGCGTGATCCATTAAAGAGACTACAAATATATCCAATTAATTTTAGACATCCTGGCAGACTGTTAGTAAGATGGTACTGCATATACTTACTCTGTGCTCTTGAAATTAGAATCTGGCTAATTGTGGGATGAACAAGGTGTCAACGACAGGAAGCCAAATTTGGTACTGTCTGATTACAGACAAGAAGATCTTAGAGGATACAAAGGAATAGCTATGCATTTACTACCAGTCACAGAAATAGATCAAGAAACAAAATCTTATAATACAAAAATTGATGTAGAAAGCCTACCTCCTCTGCTGAGGAAGCAGCAAGGAATGAAAATGTCATAAATACAACAGTATACTCAAAGGATAGGTTTTGGTCATCAATCAAGGAGTCCATAAATGAGCTCTGTTGCTTTCAATGATATGATATATAACGAAAAGGCAAAGAAGAAGAGAAGAAAGGAAGTGACATCACATGGCAGAATATTGAGTCTTCTGATCTCTTCCCTACATACTCAGTATTTCTCTGCTGTTTAGCTTTGACAGGCAGTGACAACATTAATGAATGAAATTCCAATAATGGCTGTGCAGTACTTCCATCTATCTCATTTTCTTCTAAAGAATTGCAAGTTTCAAAAAACTAAGAAGCCAAATGAGCAAATCACCCTCTAAGAGAAACATCTCCAAGCAAGTAAGAGAAGAAGAAAAGACAAAACACGGAAATGGAATCCAGCTGCCCACCTGGGCAGGGACCAAAGAATAGACTAGGACATAGGGGTGATGGATGAAAAAAAGGCACAGAAAGCCAAACTTATTCAGTCAGGTTGATATCAGGTGGTTTGAAGTGCTCTGGCAGTAACAGAGTAGAACATGTCCCTCCATGATCTATGCCACCATCCACATCTTGCCCCTTTGCTACAAATTGCCTCCATACTTTACACATGGAAAATCTGTAGCCTTTTATGGTTTATCAAATAGTTCTATATTCTATTTCTGATGTATGTAACTTGATACATAAGAATCAAAACCAGGCATATTAATCAAGATGGCAATTCATACTCAGAGCAGATCATTACTACTAAATACAGGAAAACCACTGCATTGCTTTCATCATATTTAAGGCATTTTATCACCTTTTTTGAAATACCCACAAGGAAATTATTTTTTATTGCATGTTTGGTGTTGCCCCAATCTTTGCATTTAAGAACCTTACATATACCAAGACTTTGAACTCGGTTCTCAGATAGAAAGCAGGATGGTAAAACACTATCAAAAGATTACAACTGAGTTACAGCATTGAAAAGGGGAGAAAATAATAAAAGGAGGCAGAACTGAAATAGACAAATCGTCTGCTCCCTAAAGACGTGAAGAATTGAGTTGTCCTCTTATCTGTGTCATTATGTCAGCATTGTGTAATAAAAATGAGGGGGTGCTGAGCCATCGTAACCAATTCCATTATCTTTGTTGGTTTTGCTCCTAAAACTCCTCAAATCGATGACACAGATATACAGAATTCTCAGAAAAGGTGGCAAACATTTCCCCATAAAAACACAAGGAGTTTTCACTGGAAAACAAAGAATTTAGTCATCTGCTTGCATAAGCTTGATCCAATCTTGTGTACACTTTTTCTCCTCATGCTATCTAATTTACCAAAGTGAAGACCTTGCTTACTACCTATATTTTCCCTACAGTTTCTGTTAATAATGTAAATCAAATTGCAATTTTGGACAAGGTATCTTCCAGGGCACTTCAAAGTAAGCCTGGAGCTCTGCTGGGTGACAGCCCATGCAAACCTGGCTGTGAATTTCCTATTGCCAGCACAGTGTCACCTGGAATGGTACACAACTGGCTTATTTTGTGGCCATCAGCTTTTGCTACAGGCAGTTTAACAGGATACGAGTTAGTCACTACAGAGATGCACGTGAGCTCCAGGCTTCATGATATTTCTTCAGCTTTATTTTGGGACATAAATGTCCCTTCTTCTTTTTCCCCATCCCTTTCCTTTTCTTTTGCTGCAGACTAGCCAAGTGAAAGAATTGGCAGTGTTTAAGGAAAGTCTCACACATCACTGGTCAGCCACTTGCATTTGCTACTGTTGGCAAATGTGTAAGCCAGGAGTATGCCCTCTTATAGCCTAAATTGACCTTTTTTGTTCCTCTTCTCTTCCTCCCCACTTTCCTCCCTGCCTGCAGGCCATGCCCATCTGCAGCAGCACTAACAGAACCCTGTTAGTCTCTGATCTCAAGTCAAACACACAGGCAACTGTTGAGTTTTTGTTAGTCCCTGATGTGCAAGACCAAGTGATGGGAGCAGAGCACTGGGACTTTGTCTGCCCACTGCTCCTTTGTAAAGGAAAGGTAAAAGATCATGTCCTGGCTGCCTTGGGATTTTGCCATCTGGAAGTTACCATGAGTAGGCATCATACCTTCCTCCTAGAAGGCACATTTATTCTCAGCCTGCAAAACACCAGAGGCTTGTATCTTCCAGAGCAGAAAGTGATTCTGGTGGAAGCAAAGTGGGCCACACAGCTCACCAGCAACCTGTTAGGATGTGGAGCATCTTTGCTTGATCTCATCATCTTTCTCTAGCTTAGCACCACATTCACCCAAATCAAATACTACAGAGTTCAACTGACAAAAATATATCAATTTTGTTCTATGATCTGTTCTGCAAAGGAGACATTTTTCACGCTGCAGTGAAGCCCATGCCTTTCCCCCGTGCCTCTTTCTTTAGGGTAAGTATCCCTCAGGGACTAAAGACACACATTGCATAATTGTATCAGCTGTTCAAACCTCAAACATATTTTTCAGCTTCCCAGGCTTCACAACAGGACCAGGTACACTGGTTTTTCACCTGTGTTTCCATTCTACGTAGTCAAATTTTTTCACTCCAAAATATTTTACGATTTTTGACAGGTACCATTGTAAAAGACTGTAATGCTTCACAGGGACATACTGTGCTGATGGTAATGGAAGAGCAGTTACTGTCTGAAATAATGTGAGAATTAGTGAAGTAAAACTTATTTCTATACACAGCTCTTGCAGGCCTTACAGTTTGTCTAGAAGATAACTATTTAATTTAGTAATTACTTTTGTGGGAAGCAATACAATCACCTCAGAGACAATCTCTTAAGTGATGCTAAAGTAAATGTTCTCAAAGTTCCCAGATAAAAAAAATAAGTCTTCAGTACCAGGTGGGAATCACACATGCATACACATGCACATGCATAAGCCCCCATACACAACCTTCCCCTTTTCTATTTGAAAAAAGTGGAAGCTCTAAAAGATGGGCAGTGGCAGAAAAACATTTGTCCTAATTCCTAAGGCAACAGTATCTCAGTCCATGCTGATTTTCATGCACATATAAGATCTTAGAATAATTTCTGCTTCAATAGCTAAACCATTAGGTATGGGAGCACATAATAAATAGACTGAATATCAGCTCTGAATGAAACCTTTAGGGTATGTTAATACTTAATATTATTTGTACTTCCACTACACTTCAACCTAAAGACCCTAAAAACCTCAAGCCCCACAGTCCTTGGCACTAGGAATGCAAATGGCAAGAGACAGACCTTTCCTGCCCCTCTCTACTAAAGGACTCATAATCTATTTACAAACCAGCAGGTAAGTGGAAGGAAATCCCACTATCTCCATTTTACAGACAAGGAGCTTGGGTATGGAGTGATACACAATGGACATGCCTGAAGTTACCCAGAGATACTCTGCAGAGAACCCTTGAACTGAGAACCCTCATCTCTCAGTAATAAAAAACCACTTTGCTCTGTGAATTCCTTCTCTTCCAATACATTCTTAACTGCTTTCCACTTAAGTTTTCCTGTCAGATCCTCTGCATAAAAATCAAAATTATCCCACTTCAACTGTTCCACTTACTCTTTCTGTTAGGTCATTTCTGGGTATCTTTGTAGTCTCTACAGTTCTTTCTAAGCCACACTAAAGTAGAGATGTGTCTAAACCATGTTCCAGAGCCAGGTTCAGAATTCAGGACACTGAGATTTGCAGTCAGTTTTCAGTATAAAATAAATAAACACCAGCCAAGTCTCTTCTTCCTTTACTTGTTTCCCTACCTACTGTTCTCTTGTTCATCAGTCACGTCATCTGCTATGACCCAGCACTACCACAGCCCTCCCAGAGACCACCAAAATCAGCACACTGAGAAGCAAGCGCTCTTTAAGTACCAGATGTTTAGCACTGCAGTGCACCTTGATCTCTAGGTCTTGATCTAGGTCCTTCTGCTCTACTGGATTTTCAGTCACTTCTCCACATTTACGTTCAGAAAGCATTTTCATTCCCCTTCATGCTCCTGGAACGACTTGTGTTGTCTCCTCAATTCTTGTCTGCTATTTCTTGGGACTTTTGCAACTCCGCCATTCTGCTTTGCCCAACACCTTCCTCACATTCAGAGCTAAGCCCTGATTGCTCCTGTATTCCCGGAGGTGACTCATATGTCTCTACACTTGACATCTCCCTTTTGGTTCAGTCCACCACGTCTGATTGCCTTTCTGGCATTCTGTCCCGAATATCTCATAGTCACACACCTTATTCTTCACTCACATACAGTTTCACTACTCAATTTTCAACACTGTTTCTGTTATTCTGTCACCGAACCTTTCAGTATTGGTGCTTTTACAGACCTCTCTCATTTTCTATTTTGCAACTACATTAACATTAAATACATCCATTCTTTTCAATGGTTAAAGCATCTCCCATGTCCATCTTATTACTGTAGCCTCCTGCTTCTCTTTAACCTCCTCACTTCTTATTTTTTACCTCATCAAAATGCTGCATCCACATCAACTCCTTTTACCCCTACTTCAGTGAGCTGATCTGCATCTCCAAATTCCTTCATCGACTTCTCTCCAAATTACATGACCTCCCTTCCAAGATATTGTATGACTCAGTATCTGCTTCCTTTTCTTTCTTCAGTTTCATGGCTATCTCTTTTACTTTGTCCTAGTCATGACTTTTGCTAGATTAGCTGGTGGTCTTTGAAGGATTTCTCTCAGTTTTAGCATAAATTTTCCTTCTCCTAGAGTAGTAGTACAATGAAAATGAAGAGTAAGACAATGACTAGAATCATTTGGAGGGTACTTCAGCATTACATCAATGTATCCCACTGATATACCTATGCCATAGGGACGTAGTCTTTGTACACAGTTCCAACAAATACAATGGCTGCTCAGTTCACAGGATTCACAGGACATTTGGGTACACTAGAGCACTTACAGGCCTGCAAGACCATATATAAACTATACATGATTTGAATAGGAGGGTGGGGATGCTCACACTGCAAAGTGTTGTGCATTTCCCTTATAAAAAGTAGTAAGTGGTCCCCTTTCTAAGTGCTCTGTAGGCTGTGCTACTGTGAGGATGCACAGACATCTTGAGATCCCTACAGGTTTCTCTGGATCTGAGCTGGTTACATATTTTTACCTGATCTGTCTGATATGATCATCACATAATTTCACTTCATTACATCATCCTTTCCCTCCAAACACCAAAAGGCCTAGAATCGGTTTTCACCGATTTTTCAGAAAAAAAAACCTGGCATTTTTCACTACTGAAAAATGTGTCAAATCAGTGAGTGTGCCCAGGCAGCATAGCTGGGACTACAGTTTCTTTACTTTCTGAAATAAACTCATAGCTGTGCATGCTGGTGGGAAAGAAAAGATTAAGGCTGTACTAATATTAGATACTTTTAAAATTATGATCTTAAAAGTCATTTGCATGCGGCAGAATGAAATCCTGCCCCACAGAAAGAGGGGGCAAAACCAGACCGATGACATGCTCTGGAAGCCTGCTGTCTGGGATCCTCTCTGCTCTATTCTTTGCCTCTCTAGGGTTACTGGATTATCTCCTGCCATGAGGCATATTCTGTCCTCAGAGTGTCTAATGGTTTGAAGCTAAATAACCAAACACAGAAAAGGAAGCAAACTCCTTAAATACAAACCTATTAGTCTGCTAAGAGGTACAAGTAACTGGAGTTATACATTCATGCATCCATGCATACACGTGTGTCTTAAAAGGGAGGAAAGAATATTCTTTTCTTACAGTGCTAAGATTTCAAATACAAGGTTCCAAAAAACCCCAGCAAAAGATGTTGATGCAATGGAGTTTTAGGTCAAATCAATTAATCTAGGAAAGCATATTTTTATAAATGGTTTCATTTACTTTTAAGGATAAATAAACTACACTAATAGTGTAAAGTAACTACTACTGCTGGACATAGCCCTTCGTTTAATATCTGTGGGGCTTGCTGTCAGTAGCAGCACACAACAGGAAAAGAAACACTCAACAATTTACATAGTATTCATCAGCTTCTTCCCTCAGCTGAGTGGCATAAGCAGAAAGAGTGCTTAACCCACTGTGGATTTCCAGGCTTCTCAGGATATCTTCTCCCTTTTAACCGAAAGCAATTCTGTTCAGCTTTAGCTGCTTTTTAATCAAAGAAACTATAATCACACTAGCAAGACGCTAATTTTGAAGAGACATTAGAAAAACCATGGTTATCTCGTTAAACTGCAGACCTGTGGTTGACAAAGAACCATGAGATCCCAAATAATATTTTGTTCTTTTGCACAGAGCAAATGAAAGCAGAGTTGGTTAATTAAAATATTATTATTAATAACAGTAATAATACTAACCTTAATGACAAAAGCTGAAAAATGAAGTGTCAACAACTACTAAGAACGTCAGCTCAGAAAACTATAACAATTTCATAGTCACATTTATCACCAAAAAAAGTCTTTGCCTGACCTTCAGAAAATGAGATCTGTCTACCACATCAGTTAATAGGGACCTAAGTCAAGTGCCTTCAGTCCTAAGTAACATGCAAATCCACACAGCAAAGCAAAGTAATACAACATTGAGCAAGAATGTGGGGTAACATCTGTGAGGCTATTTTTTGCCTGAATGCTGTATGCTGCTCCTAGTTCCCAGCTTCTCCTAATTGCTGACTTCGGCAAAATCCAAAGAATTTGTCATTGTTGCCTTCAAATACTTGCATTCCTAGAAACATAAAAAGCATATACTTACCTGTAGCAACACCTGTGATTGATTACACCGTCACTCTCTGAATACCCTCTAGAGATTTTGCTCAGTCCCGAAAGGAGAGGGGGAAGGGATGAGAACAGTTGTCTGAAGAGCACTATATTAATTCCAATAAAAATACTATTTCCCCCATGCATTTGACAGCATGATGAAAATCACACTAGTGGTATTCCTGATAAACCAGACATTCCAGATACTCAGTTGAGTCAAGCAAACTCTATTGCAGCACGACAAGGAAAAAGTTGATGTATCAAGGCAAAAACCCCTGATCTAAAATTCACAGGAATGGGAACAAAACACGATCAATACAAACAGCAATTTCTACAGCAACTAGGGGGAAAAGGGAACGGAAAAAAAAAAGAAGACTTGGTGCCTTAACTGTTAGCAGAAAGCTTCTGTGGCAAATGAAGGGACCTGTCCCTTTTGGCATCTCCCTGATCGACAGGCTGAATCAATGCCCAGCGCATTCCTCCCGCGCTTCCTTTCCTCTTTCCCTGGGATCTGTGGAGGAGCAAGCCGAGCATCCCAGGCTCCGACGGGAGCGCACACATGTCCGCGCACCCCCCAAGCAAGCACACGCTCTCCCCTGCTTCGCTCCTACACCCACAGGATCTCAGCACTCACCGTCACGGGCTTCCTCCCCGCGACTGCAGTTGCTGCAAATGTGTTTGATCTCCTTGCCTATGTGATATTGTATCACAAACGAGACATTGTTGTTAGTGGTGCTGGTGGGCTCCTTCAGTGGCTTCATCCTCACTAGATAGAAAGCTTTCTTTTTAGGTTTCTCTCCACTCATCTCTGAAACCGAGCCCTGCCTACACTCAGTAGAAGGAAAAGCCAGCATCCCAGGCTGCCTGGCGTGCGTGCAATCCGCCATCCGCTGCCTCTCGCCTCGGTGTTTAGCTGCCACACACAACAGGGATGAAGGGGAGGGCTGGGGGAGAGAAGGAGGCGGGAGGCAGAGCAGGCAGAAGCGCTGCCCGAGCCTTGATGCCTGCCCTCCGCGACCCCGCTCCTTAACCAATCCCCCGGGCTGGGCTGGAGGATGCTCAGCGTGTCCCCGCTCCGAGCCTCTCCCTTAGCCGCGGAAGCCGGACACATTTGGCGGCACGGCGGAGCCTGGCACACCTTTGGCTACCTTGCCGCCTGCGAACACCCAGGAGGCAGAGCCTCCCTTCGCTTCCCGCTCCCGCATCCCCTTCTCCCACGCCCTCCCCCGTTCCTGCAGGCCCCCGAGCGCCCCGGGCCGCGGCCCTGCGGGATGGCGGGCACAGCCCGGCTCTGCCGGCGCCGTCCTCCGGCCTGGAGCGCACCGCAGCAGGGGCGGCAGCGCAGCCCGTCCCGCGGCATTAATGGTGTACACACAAAGAACTGTCCGGCAGCGGGCTATAAACCCTCCTCTCCGGCTCTCCATCGGCGGCTGCGGCTCAGGGGGCACGGGGCCGCACCGCTTCAGCTGCCCCAGCAAAACCAAACCCCACCCGCTTTTCATTCTCGATTTTTCCCCCCTTTGCTTCTTATAAAAGCCAGATAAAGTGCTTGGTCCTGCTTGTGCAGGGCTTGAGAGGGCAGCCATGGACAATGGCTGGCACCGCCTGGTGACTTCGGCCCAAGAGCCCCTGCAGGGGCACTGCTCCTCCGCGGCAAAGGCTGACCCACAGTCTGTGCCTGCTTATCTGGGGGATGAACTTCTTTGTCTCCCTTGTCTCCTGCCCATAGTGCAGCTGCTCCAGAGAACAGCCTGATCATTCCAGGCTGCCCGCATTTCCAAAACTCCCCCAGCCTGAAACGGATTATAATCCCCGGCCAGACACGCTGTCAATCCCTTGCTGTTCAGCTGCCCCCAAAATGCTGTGTGTTTTCACGGCATGGTAAACAACCCAAGCTGCCCAACCTGCCGAAGCAGCAGCTCAGGACAGTGCCTATGACACAGAGAATGAGAGGAGTGGTGGTGAGGATGCTTGCTTCTTGCAGGTTCTGGGAAGGAAAGTCTGAAGAAGAGATGATAACCTCAGCTGCTCTGGCTGCTATTACAGGAATGTGAGTGCTGGTTCTTTAAATCTTCAGCAAGCTATCCGTTTGGCAGGCACTAAGCAGAGAGAGCAATTGGGGCAGATGAAACACGGCAAAGAATAACACCATTCTCTTTATTTTTAGCCAAAGCCCTCACTCACTGTTAGAAGAAATCCACTCATTCTGCAAATCTTTACCATTTCCACATATTGTTGCCCCATGTTTTACTGCAACAAGAGGACAAAACAGCCTTGATTCTCTTCAACTACACAAGAAACAGTCAGTGAGACTTTTGCCTAAAGAAGACAGAGCAGAAACTTAAGGATTCAGTGCCATGGTCTTCCATTTTCTCAAGTTCACGCATGCACACACACACACACACACACAGAGGCACACAGAAGATGCATACAATGAAACTGATGACCTACTTGTTCTGCGTCATTCTGATGCAGGTCTGACTTCTCACCTGGCACTCCTGGGAGTTGGAACCAAATGCAAGGCTTTACTTTTCTCAGCAGAGTTCACAAATCAGCCTAGGTGCTATCAGATCTCACAGAAATACGGATTGAAGCAGGTTTTTCAGCAGAATTATACTGTTCACCAAGCCACACAAGCGTCCTACACACTGGACTATGTATGTGGGTTTATGCTGAATAGAGTCAGTCACCTCAGGTGATGTGTTGCCCCAAAGGACTTGATTTTGCATGTATTGCTCATCTAAAATTCCTACCTATTTCATATAAGTGGTAGGAGAACAGGGAATACAGAATTATTCAGGAATACGCAGGTGAATTCCCCAAATGTGCGTAGCGTGTAGTTCTGAGTTAATGCACTGCAAAGCCAACCCTTTGAAGGCCTGATGCTGAGATACTGTTTGCTATGTTATGCATTTGGAAAGTAAAGGCTGCGAAGAGTTTGATTCCCCCAGCAGTCAGACAGCAGTTCAGACACTTGCAGTGGAATTCCCTCTAACTTATTCATTGCCTTTGAGAACACCTTCAGTTTGGTTGTGATTCAGAAAATAATTAGGTGAGTGGAAGACATGATCATAATTCACCTTCTGAACTTGCTCAGAGTTCACAGCTGTCACTGGTACTCAGTACTGTTGTATTATGGAAATGGGTCAGGAGAGGAAAGCACATTCAAATGCCAGCTTCTCCAAATCTGGGAAATATGAGTGTTAATGAAATGCAGGGTGAACTCAAAACTGGAATATTGTATCTGTGGTCTCAAGGCAGTTTTGGGGTGTTATGCCTCTCCTGTCTTAAGAAAGAAAACTAGAGTTATACATTCAGAAGAGCTGAAGACCAGCAGAGCTGGTCTGGTAAGGCAAACGGTCCTGTAGTTCAGAATTGGGTAAGACTTAGAGGATGAAAAACTGGGTCAAATCATCAGTCTTCTGCAGCCTCCCTCTGTGACCTCAGACAAACTATTTACAACCTCTTGATATCTCAGCTCCTTGTCTAAAGAACAGTGATGTTGATGTTTCTGTTTTTCAGACAAATTTTATGAAATCATAATCTAAGGTTCTCTGAAAATGTTTGTATATCAGAGAGAACAAAACCAGACTTTTCAAATACAGAGGCTTACTGTTTATAGCAAAATTAGAGAGGAAACAGAAAAAACATGTTGCATCAGGCTTAGCCCAAACAGTTCACTCACTCCAGACTTAAGTTTTGGTTTTTTTCACTTGATTTTATTTCAACAGTATTTATCCCTCCTCATGCAACTCATTTGATTCTAAAGCCATAAAATTCAACTTGGATCTGAAAATAGACTTCATATCCAAACACTGCATTTAATGACTCTGCTATTATCTCCCCATCCCAAACAACTTTTAGAGAGGGACAGGAGCAACTTCTTTCTCTGGCAGAGACTAGAAGATTATCACCTATGTTCTAGTCTAGATTCACATGTATTCCATTCTGTTAAAGAACTAGCAAATACTACCAGAATGGACTGAGATTTTACAAGCAGATCCCAGGAAACTGCAGAAATCCAGCTGCTCGGACCTGTTTGTGGATGATTGGGAATTAAATAAGTGGTGAATAAGAACCCCAAATCATCATGGAGGAAGTCCAGTGCATTTTTGCTTGCAGGTGCTATGTATTTTGAATGCAAACAAGTCCTGAAGCCATCTGCTAGTATGTCTCCTGTAACATGCTCTTTGCTATAACATGCAAATTACCTTCATTCCTAAGAGCTGCCTTACAGAGAATCTGAATTTGCCACAGCTCATAAAACAAAAATATCTTTAATTATGATCAATTTAATTATGGTGAAAGCTGCCACTGCTAATCAGTTCCAGGACAAATAATGTAAAATGAATGTACTACTGTAGTCCTGCAGAAAAGGACTTGCTTTGCCTTGTTTTTAAAGATAAGTGAAAAAAAAAGTCTAATACCTCTTTCACTGCCTCAGTACACAGCTACAAACCTTGACATAATTTCATTGCACAATGGACAACAAAAATCAATGAACAGGATGTCAGATAATTCGTTATTTGACAGTGAATCAACAAACTTGCATCCCATTCCCAGCCCACGTTTGCTTCTATAAGCTTGGGCAAATGCTTGTACCTTCAGTTCTTTCCCCCCTGCAGCCTTTGCCATTAAAGAGAGTGCCAGTTCCATTGTCCAATAAAGAAGAAATGAAAGCAGCATCCCCTTTAAACAGATGACTACTTAGATATCAGTTCTTACTTGCATCAAAGTCTTTGAGGCTTGACACTGTCATACCATTTTTCCCCTCCTTGACCATTTCTTCCCATGTCAGAGATCACATGGCTAAGAGTCTTTTTTTGGGACACTGTGCCCTCAAAGAGCAGGCAAGTTTTCAGCTGCATTCTCCACACCACAGAAAAGAAGATTCCCTCTTACTTCTTCCTCTAAGGTGTGGCATTGTGCAAAATGCCAGTCAGGACACCCCTGAAATGTGCCTTACAGCCCTCAGCTGAACAACATGGAGGTTTCTGTGTGGGCTGGACGGGCTCTCTCTTCCAGCACAAATAGGTGGACAGAGAAATTGCGTGGAAGCCTCTGATCCTTGTTTCTTCAATAGAAATGCTGTCTTGGAGAGCTGCAGTATTCCCCTGAAGAAGCTATGGCTACGAGAATGGCACTGTCCATCTGAAAATGCTAGACAAATGCAAATCTAACAAGGCAGCATCACTTCTTCTCAGCAGTTTAGTCTTTCTAACCAAAACACCATGATTCATGTTGTATAGTCTATTTAGGCAGTGATGTTTCTACAGGGATGCCCTGGTACTTGGCAGTTTTTAATAAATATTTTACTTTCCTTCCTATTTCCTCTGCTCATGGTACTACACATCCCAGTGAGAATAAGAAAGAGATAAAAGATTAATAAATTAATCACCAGCTGCTCCGGTGATTAATGCATACATCAATACTGTACTACACATAGTGATACAAACTGATCAGCTGGAGTAATATGGGAGGGAAATATGTACAATTTGATCACTGACTACAATACGGGAATCAGCCCCTAGCACAGTATTTCCTTTGGTAACATCTTCAATTTACTATCAAAAAAATGCCCTCAAAACCACCTCAGGACACCTGTCATTCATCAAAGGAGTTTGTTGTCAGGTAGAGAATTTTTCTAGTTGCAATGCACAACTCAAACCTGGCTACCCAAATATTTTCTGTTTGCCAGGCAGTTACTGCAGCTGCAAGACTCTGGTCCATGGCAGGGGCTCCAGGGTGCTAGGCTGACAGTATTTCTGCTTACTACGTGGCACATCAGCAAAAATGGGAAGGCAAGGAGGAGGGAGAATCAGCCTGAGACTCCAGCAGGCCAAAATAGAATATGACCTTTTTAGTTTTGCAGCTATAAACACATTCTTAAGCAACAATCCCAGCTACTCCTGGCAGTCTTCAGCCCAAGAGAGCCAGGCGATGAGTGCTGCACAAACAAAAGCAAACTGAAGGAAGAAGAAAGGAAAGAAAATGCCCCTTCATGGCTTTTCTGCATTCAGCAATACTGCTGAAGCATCACACGTCTCATTGTTGCTCTACCTGCAGGGCTCTCCACATCCTGTGCACATACTTTGCCATGATGGAGTCCTCTCCTTATTTAGGAGAAGCCCTGCTTTATTTCAATGTGATGCCATATGGTGTGATGGAAATGAACAGGAAAGGTTACACATAAAAAACTACATAAGCTTAGGAACACCTGTTTGCTGCAAAAGTGAAGAACCACTGATGGCAAAGGCCTTCTAAGGATAAAAAGGAAGATGCCATCCAACCTAGTAGGACAGATGGAAAGTTGAGCCGCCATTTGAATGCCCAAACATCTATGTCCAATTAATGCCCAAAGGCCTGATGAAGCTAAGAGTAAACATCAGCAATGAACCAATATGGGGTCTGGAGTTCTAAAACAGCTGAGCAAGCCCATTAGCATTAGGTGACGCTGATGAAAAGACAACCTTTATGTTGAAATAATAGGTGAAGGTCTTGCTGTAGCAGAGTTTACTGCAAGCCCTAGCACCAGAGCCATTAGTCACTACAGTCCTAACAAGGTCATTACCTCCCATCTTAGAAAATCCACTCTCAGTTTTTGTATCTAATTTTGATGTGGCATGCCCTGCAGTTTTATGATCAATTAGGAGCACACTGCACACCCTGAATAACTTTCAGAGGAATAGAAACCTCTTTTACCTTGACAATAGGCAAAGGATAGAGCAGAGGCATGAATTGAGACTTGGTATGATCTAACCTTGCATGATCTAAACTGAGAGTTTGATATAGTTGCCATCCTGAAGTTAACAAAAAGTGGTTCCAAAAACCTCACTGCAATAATGAGATGGAAACCAAGGAGGAATCTGAATTAAGTCCTGCGTGGCCAATTTAGTCATTCCATTTAGGAAGGATCATATTTAGTGCTGATGTGAGCATATACACTGCAGCCTAACACTGGTAATTGCTTTGCCCCATGTGTTTGGAACTGCAGGAATACACTCTGCTACTAAGATTCACTACAAAATATGGGCCTGACCCAGTGCTTATTCAAGTTAATTGGAATTTTTCCATGACATTAGCTGCACCCCTTAACCTATACCAAAACTCAACAATACTGGTGACTTGAAGACTTGCATCATTGCAGCAGCTCCCTTGCTAGTTACTCCCTGCTTGACACTGAGAGAAAAAAGTACAATATACTCTGGATCTTCACACCCCACACCGCCCCAAAATACCTTTTTCTTTCTGTGCCTAAATAAAGAAACAGCTCTCCACCTTCTGCTTCCCCTCCATCAAACCCAGAGCTATCTTACATATGCATGCAGAAAAATATTTTTAAAAACCTCACAAAACTAAACCCACAGTCAGGTATCAGGCTGCATCTGTAATTCCTCACAAGGTTCTGTTCCCCCACAGCCTGCTAAAAAAAGCGCAGTGGGAGGAGATGTCAGTGTGTCTGTGTGTGTACCTGTGTGTCTAGCAAGCTCCTGGGGGAAAAATCTGAATATGACTTATTCTTGTCAGAAATGCTCCTAGACAGCAAAAAGGGAGGGGGAAGGTCTAGAGGAGGAGTCCAAGCCTCTGGAGTAAATAAAGTAAAGTAGTGGTCACCTCTGGCTGACAAATAGGTAGAACTGCTCCCACACCATGGGTTAGTTTTATACTGCTTCCTATGGGTATAGAAAACCAGGCACTTACGGTTTTGTTGGCTCCAAGTAAAACTACATGTTTGAAAAGCAAAGAAAAGAAGGCAATAGGAGGGTTCTATAGCTGTGCATTAGTATTGTTTCATAAGGAGAACCCAAATTTGGACAAGATCAACTGTTTCACCTAAAGTAACAAGGAAAATACAGCAGAACCCCTGCATTTATAACATGCAATAAAGAAACTTGAAACTTTGTGGAACCTAACAAGGTTCTACTGTGATAAACTTATGACTTGGAACAGCCTTTTCTGGAGACTCTTGCACACAAAGAAAACTCAGTAAAGCAGGTCACAGCCATCATCTTTCAGGATGCCACTATGCTTTTCTCCCTGTTTTCTCAAGAATTACACGTCTGAAGATAAGAACAAAAGAAACAATGCTGAGAAAAAAACCTACTTTTCATTGCTAGTGCCTGGAAATCCTGAGTGATCAACTTCAGACACCTGAGAAAACCTCAGTCTTCCTAGACCTGCCACTTTGGATATCCTGAATCTCTATCCCTTTGAGAGTGTGTGGGACAGACATGAATATCACAAAATCCCAGAAGTCTAGGACTTTCCTGTCACAACCACTCAAGGACTGAGCTATACACTGTGCTCTGTCTGCCCTGGCTCCAGAAAAGTCTGAGTCATCTGGCTTCAAGGAAAATTTCAGAAAATAGGTCAAACTGAACTTCCGATCAAAGGCAATTGCAGTGAAGTCACTCAGCTTGCACAAGCATTGCTCTCAGCACAAACTGCCCTCATATTTCTGTCCATATAACTAATCGAATTAATTCCTGATCAGATCATATAGCATAGCTTCCCCAAGAATGCACAGACTAACACTCCCTGCTGATAATCCTTACTTACAAAAGTTGCTTCTCAGGTCAAAATTACGGAGAAGGATCACACTGCAGGAGTCTTTGTTGAAGTAATACATCCAAAGAAAGTAAGAGTGTGGCTTGAAAATGCTAGACAGACCAAAAGATTTATTTCCACACAATTAAATGGATAGTTATTATCTCAGAAACTCTCTGTTGGCTACTGAGATCACCAGCCTACAGCAGACAAAGTTACAATCAGCACATAATAAGGATGACTGGATTTTTTGCCTTTATAAATGACTCATATTAAATCTGTTGCTTGCAGTTCAGAACAGTTTACTTGAAGGTCAGGGATATGACTGTGCATGAAGCACATTAATTTAGGGAACACTTTCACACAGAAGAGGAAACAGCAAATGAAGAAGAATATGTTTGACAGACCCGGCCCCAAAGAGCTCATTTGCAGTAACACAGTTATAGACTCCTACCCCAACTTTCCAGGTCAATGGACTGAGACTTGTCATGTCTCTTGCATGCCACTGGGGCAGCCACACAAAACTAACAAGTTTTAATTTCAGTTTTTCAGCTCACTATGGTTCCTATGATTTCCAGTACCAGTGTGTTTAAATTACTTCAAGAAAGTCACAAAATGCAAAAGATTTGGGGATGCATGGGGAAAGCCAGACAGCAAGTCCAGTAGAGTCAAACTCTGCCCAAGCTCAGTCAGAGGATGAGGCTGAGCTGGGAGAGCAAGCAAAAGGTTCATGACATTTAACAGAGGTACAAATGAACAGACAGACAGGCAGAATCAAGTGGGAACATGAGATGAGGGGAAGTAATATTCAGTCAAAAGAGAAAGAATATAAAGGGAAAGAGAAGGAATAGAGAGAAGATTAGGAAACCTATGAACACCCCCCTAAACTTTCAGGATGACTTTTAAACAACAGACTCTCCCAACATTCAGAGCCTTCCCCACCACTGAAAAGCACATTGCAATTACACATGAACAGTGCAGGAACCAAGAGTACTGAGGCAGCTGCAAAGGCTGATTAAGGTACGAATGCTAGCAAAGCTGTAGGGAGAAGCTTTCTTAAGCACCTGCCTCCACAGGGCCTGACAGCAGCACACACTGTCAATCACCTCACTTCAATAAGTGCTCACATTTTTCTCAAATTAGAAATTAAGACAACACAAATCCCTAGGAATAGCATACCATTTCTATACATACCACCCAATGAGCTAGCAGTGTGACATTATCACAAGCATCTTTTTCAGTCTTTCCTCCTTCAGCATAAACATGGGGTCCTCTGAACAGTACAGAAACCTGTATGAGGAGCTTTTTATTTTCACCAAAAAGCAGCAGAAGAAAAAGGTTCTTACTCTTCTCTTTTTAGCCCCTGTTTACTGTGGGCCAGTCATTTTTCATCATCAGACCCCTATCCCTTAGTTGCTGCTTGTACTTTCAGTGTGCCCTGGTATGAAGCACAAAGCACGGAGGGAGAAGTTTGGCTTTGCATCAGTCCCACTTCATCATTCTCCTGCTGTCCCTGGAGTTTAACACAACAGACAATGCATGCACCATCAACAGGTCTTGCTGACAAAAAGCCATATTAAGCATTGTCTGCCTCTTTAAAACCTTGAATAGCAGTCAACACAAAGAAGCCGTGGTGTGCTAAGGGATCTGAAGAAATAGCTGTATAATCAGTTTTTGCTGAAATCCTGGAACATATTTTTATGTGAATCTTGCCAAGCTCTTTAATGTCTGCCCATTGGTTAAAGCCTCAATTTCCAGGCTAGATTTTAGTAATTTTTTAGGGGCATTTATAAAAGCAGGAAATATTAACAGCTAAAATCTAATTCAGATTTTTCAGTGATGCACTGCCATAATATATAACAACATACCTATAGTACTCTTCACAATCTTAGCCATCATGTGTGTAAATTATTCACAAGAAATAAAAACTTACTCCTAACATATGCTAATTTTTGGAGGTTTAGAGATTCAACTGCTTCATCTGCATGATCCATGACGTCTATCTGTCAAAACCTAAGTCTCCAGGGAACATAGGTAGCACAAAGGGCAAGGATTTTGCTTTCCCAGAGGTTTAAACTGGAGAATGTGTGACTGAAGGCTGAACTAGAAGGACTGCAGTACAATACACATTTCATTCACAGTGGAGTGAATGCAGCAAAACAGTGGTAAAACCCACTGCAGATCTTTTTTTATTACTTTGCATTACAAAAATTCCAAGGGGCCCCAGCAGAACTTAGGACTGCAGTATACAATGTACTCTGACATTTTAACAGACTTTTTGTCCTAATGATCTCCAAGTTTCCTCTAGAGTAGTAATCCTCTGAGCTTAAAGCATACTAGCTTCAAGACTTGGTTGGTTCAAGACTTTGGAAAAGCTCTAAGTGCATCATGAGGCCAATAGCAGATGGAAGTTTTCAATCACTTTATGGGTTATTGCTGGAAATATATCACCAAAATGTATACTAAGAGGTCAAACACATCTGCGTTCCTTACATCACCATGAACAACTAAGACCTTAGTGTTCATAAGCAGTACTTGAAGACCATGCTGAGAAAAGATTCACAAGAGAACACAGTTTGCATTCTTGTGATGCTTACACTGAAGCACACGTTTCTGCCAAAACAGATATTTTCCCCTCCCCACAAGAGATTAAGGTTTAAAGGTGAGACTGCTAATTACTTACAGCCAAGCATAAGACCAAATTGCCCAGGAAGGTTGTCTATCTGTGCTGGTTTTCAAGGCTGGAAGGGGCAAGTCCACAAGCAATCTGATCTAACTACATCTGCTTTGAGCTCCATCCAATCAAAGTTTTTCTATGATTCTAAAACATGCAATCAATAGTTTCTTCCTCTGACTTGTACACCTTTGAGGTAACAACCAGAGGCAGTCTAAGCAGTGTGTGAATGTAATTCTGCACTCTGCAACTGCAAGTGTCCAAGCTTTCTTATCAGGGTAACAGTTCTCAGCCACTCTGACAAGACATTTGAGTGGGATATGATCATGCTACAGCCTTTGGGTAAGAAGCTGGTGAGTTGTGCTCATGGGAACATACACAGCTTTTCAGTTTTCTCCAGAGAAGCTATTTGGCTTTCTTCCTCAGGGAACCTGCAGTTTTCCTTCTTGAGAGATCTCATGCACTTTAAGCTGCAAATAAGCTTTTCATTCCAAGGCACTATTTTTTATCCCCCCTGGCCATACTTTGCCATTTTTCTAGCTGTTTTGAGAAATCCAGAACTGTGCATATTTTGCAATTATGCCTTGTAACCTAAAGGTCCCTCCATCACTTCCTAGCCACCTCCATTTGAAAGAATGCCACCTCCACAGGCTGGTTGCCAGAAAACAGCTATCCTGGGAAATGCAATGTGTTAAATGACAAAGGACTGCTCTGCCTGCCTGAGGCATTACTCTTTTGATGTCTGCACAGAAACATGCTGAGGGGGAAATGAAAAGGCTACCAGCCCTGACAATACAGGGCACTACTTGCAACTGCAAGCGGGAGAAGAACAGGAATTCTGTAAGGCCAATCTGGCCTTCAAGAGGAAATGCAGGGACTGTTAATAGGGAACAAGTGTTTGCTTTGCTCTTTCTCTTGTTCTTCTGACCAAAGCAGGACTAAAAAGGGAGACAAGGTGAGAAAACAAAGAACATGGGTTCTAGAGAATGAAGCTGCTTATTATAAAGCTATTATGAATAGTTGGCTTGATGCTTAGTTAGGGGATAATGAAGTTAGCAATTAGAGATGATGAATGGGTGAAGGAGCTTTATAATGATATGGAAAGATTTTCATCTTTGTATCAGACAGGTTGAATTCAGGTCAAGTCAGTACCTACTGAACATGAATGCCATCTGATTTATTTCATCAGGTTTTGTGGAATAAGCTGGGTCGCTTGTAAGCTGTTTGGGACAAAGGCTTATTCATAAGTAATTATCTGCAATAAGCACCTCCACTTGAATGAGGCAGGGCTTTAAACAAGGTACTATTCAAACAGCCTGGCTTTGAAAAGGTTACAATTCAAGTAGATAAAACTGTAAAAGTATTACTTAACTATGACAAAGAGAAAGATAGCATTGTTTGTCCAATGCTTTACAGAAAAGATGTGCTGGAGCTTTATTTGAATCTATGTTCAATTATGAGCCAGTTCTTCCTGCCTGGGCATTTAGAAATTGCACAGTGCCTGTTGGGCAAAACTGCAGTTTATATAAAGAAGCAAAGAACATAAGGTGCCCTTTACTAGCCACCATGCTCATCAGCATCTTTCAAGAGTCTGCTTCTGCTCTCACAAATCTCCCCGGTGAGAAAGAGAAGGCATGTTAGTTAGTACCAAGGAATGGTGTCAGCTTCTGGCTTGCTAGCAGAGCTATGAACAACATTATCTTCATAAACTCCTTTTCTACTGGGTCACTGTCAGAGCAGCACTGGGGGTTTGCAGGTCACAACTTGCAGGTCACAATTTTTGGCAATTCAGAATTACAAATTCTCTATTTGGGATATAATATATAATATATCTATATAAAATATAATATATCTATAAATAAATACATGAGAAGAGATTAGAGGTATTGGAGAATGGAGACTTAGTTAAGGGACAAAAAGAGGTAGGGAAGCTGGAGGAGAGAAGGAATCTAGGAAATGGAGTTGATTCTGGAAGGAGAAAAAAGATAAAACAAGGACAAAATACAGAGAGCTAATACACAGAGACCCCAGAGAAACTGCAGTGACCTGGCCCATCAGTGGGTTTATACTGATGTATATAGTGATGTCCATTGGCATTGTCACTGATTTAGCACGGATTTAAAATTCCATGCTCCATAGTGCCTCATCTAGCACACCACTTAGCAATGCTACTCTGCTGCACGTTCTACTTTGAGTCTGTGCGATGGGGCCACGTTAGGGCGTTTGCAGCAGTGTAATCATGTTGAGTAACTGGACTGTGCAAACTTTTTAAACATCAATTTCCTCAAGCCCATAGAAGGACTAGTACAAGACTAATGGTGTGGAGGAGAGTGAATGGGAGGTTAACCAGTCTTCAGCTCCCCATTCTAGGCTGCACTGTCCATACAATTAGATTTTGTATTTTGACAATTGTACCAGAGTTAAAGTAATTGCAATTATATGAAGTTTGAAGCGTGGCATTTAGGGCTAGGATTTCCGGAGCTGTGAATGCCTCCAAGACAGGAATGTGCTTATTGAGGTACAACCAAGTAATATTAAATCAAGGCATCTGAGAGAGGAGGTGGAAGGCAGTGTCTTCATGGCTAGGAAGAAAAAGCACAACTTTGTAAGGAGAGACAAAGGGATTCTAGCTTTGGATGGCACAGGAGGTAATCTCTTTTCCTTCATTTCTTTCTGTGCTTTCTCCCCATCCTCTGAGAACAGACAGAAACAGGCATTTTGGACAACAAAGGAAAGAGGAAGGATTGCAGCTTGATTCTGGAGAGAAACATTAGGAGCTAGATGAGGTGCTAGATCACTCAAGAAAATTCTTTACTCTCACTTAAACTACTGTGTACTATTACTTTTTCTTCTGATGTTTTCTTTCATCATTAAAAGCCCATGGATTGAATAAATCTATTGCCTTTAGATTCTGTCTCCTGGCATATTTGACTCTGAACATGTAATAGCATTTTTGCTGCACAGTAATGGTGACATCGGGATGATTTTACAGACATTGAGATTTCCAGTGCATAGCCCCAGATATCCAAAGGCTTTGAGCTGTCCAGTGTCAGAGCTGGCCATGCTAGGTTTGACAAAATGACATCATTCAGGGACAATTACCAAGAGAATGCTAGCTTTTAGGGAAATACTAGGGAAAACGCATGGTCCTGAGGTGTGAAGGACAATGCCCATAACCTTTGTTTTTTATTCACATGTTTTGAAATTGAGGGTCATTATTCAGATATAGAACACAGATCTCAACTGCATCACAGAAGCAACTTAGAAAATACACTTTGCCTCTGCATAATAGATGTAAAGTTGTAAAGTTTAGGGTGGTTCTTCTACATCTCAGTAGACACAGGAGGTGCTGCAAGCCTGACTCATTTGCCTCTGTTGACAAGAACATGGCACTGTTTGAGATGAGAGGCACTGTAATATCAGTGTCTTTTAGTTCTAAGGTCTAAAACTGTCTGTCAGCATTCTGTAAAGTAATACCTTCCAACAGTCTACTGGTTGGGAGGATGAGCAGTTGTTTAACTATCATTTTACTGCAGATTACTGAGGGTTTTTTAGTAATTTTTCAATTATTTCAGACATTGCTTGCTGGTATCTTTGGCCATAAAAGGTGCCTGAATGACAGGTCAGATAAGACACAGGGCTTTTAAAAATGTGAAAACATTTTTCAAACAGTGTTGTGCTGATAAAGATTTTTGATAATGCAAGCCTTGCAAAAATAGGTTTCCAGGAAACAATGGATCTACACACTTGGGATGACTTAGTTAAAACCAAAACAGCTAGTCACAATGCAAAGTTTTGTGTTTGGATGGTTGGTATACCTTTATAAATTTAATCTCTGTAGATTAATCATTCTCTGTAGTTTACCGTGCTCACAAAATTAAATACACTGAAATTCAAACCAAGGATCCTGAAACAAACGCAGCCCGAGGCATTAACAATGCTCCAGTGAGTACGCTGGCACACTTTGATATTCCAGGTCAATGAAGCTTGTACTAAGCAAAACATCTGGAGCACTCTAAATCCAGCTTGCTTTAAAATCTAAATCTATGCTGAGCTTCTCTTCATTTCTTTAAGATGCCTTTTAATTACAGTCCTGATCAATGCCATTTTGCAAAAATAATTTCCTGTGCTACTTTCCCCATTAACAATTAAAATGACTGTTTTCTCTCATTCTACTCCAGATAGCTTCTCAGAGCAGAGCATTAAAATCTTAATTTCTGTTCATTAGCACTGATTTTTGATCCAAATACAGAATTCTAATGTTGGTATATGGTCTGAAGGTTTTAGAATTTAGTCATACCTTCCCCTGCCTTTTTCTTCTCAGAGCTGTATTGAAACAAACAGGGCATTTAAGGTGAGATAGAGATGTAAGGTAAGAAAAGGAATCTTCATTGCTTCTTAAGACTTTTTAAAGGGAGTCAATGATATCAGAATTGAAATGCAAGGAGTACTTCCAACCCACTAAACTGATAAAGAGTTATTTAAATAAGCATTCAACAGATTTTGTCTTTTATATACATGTATTCAACCAAGTAAAACTGGGCACCGTTGGAGAATGCACTTTCTTGGCAAAAACCTAATGCTACCAGATCCTGGCCAAAGGATTCTGGCCAAAGATTCCACACCCTTCCCCTCTGCCCCCTTTTTCTCATGGAAAAAATACAACCAAATAATATTTCTCTGCCATTTAGGCCCCACCTGCAGCTGCATTCTCAGCCTCAATGTTTGAGAACATCTATGTCTCTGAGGCTATGCTGTGAGTCTTTTTTTGTTTTGGTTTGGTTTTTTAATTTTTTTTTTTTATTTACCACAATACTTTGAGGCCTTTCCTAAAACAGAAGTCCCAGACCATTTTCTGTTTGATAACTCTCCTCCTGTAGACACTGAAATTTCATTTTGGCCTTGTCTTATGGGAAGAACATCCCACTGAATCTGTGTCAACTCCTCAGGAGCTTTACCTTCCCCCATAAAGCTATGAAAAGACTCCTATGAAGTCAATGCCCAGATTAATGCAGAATTAAACTCCCCCGCCATGTTAAGCTGAATGCAAATACATGCAAATATTGCTGTAAAATGCCTTCTGCATTGCTCAATATAAGGCAAGGGAACCCATGACTACAGATGTAATTTTCAAAGGACTAAACACAATTGGAACCTCTCTGGCCACACTATGGTAAGTTCTCTTCAAAGAGAATTATTTCCTTGCAGTTTATATTTTAAAAAGGCCTTTTATATGTCTTAATTTAGATATTAATATTGTTTTATGGATGCAGAGTGAGGAAAATAAACTACTCAACACTAGTAAGTCTAGCAGAATTCAGTCCTTATGTAGCATGACCCCATTACAATGGTGATTATTAGGGCATCATTGACACAGCAAGATCTTCCCAGACACACCAATACCTAAAGCAGAGCTAAACTGCATAAACAAACACAGAGCACCAGAAGAAAATCCTACTTTGGAATTGTACCACACTGACTTCTGGAAGCCCCTGTAAAGCTATGAGGCTTAATCACTAAAGAAAAGACTCAGAAGAAGCTCCTGTCCCATCACATGCAAATGTACTTATCCTGTGGATAAGTAGCTGAGAAAAGCAATGTCTTGCACAAATTGACTGCATATCTGAAGCAGAGCTGCAAGATACACATTAGAAGAGAGTAGCTTATTTTTAATGATGGCTCCAGTCACTCCTTGCAGACATATTCGCTTAAAAATCTCCCAACATCTTGGCAAGAAGTGGCTGCAAGTTACTACTACTCCTAGGCCTGGGACAGGCATTTGCTTCAGAAGAGATATATCCACAGAGAGCAACGCATTGCCACAAAAGGATGCATGGAGCATGACATATTATCTGGAAGAAGCACTGTGCCAACACATTGTGCCATGCAGACGCTCTGTTAACTGGCTGTGAGAAGAAGAACAGGAAAGAGCTGGTATTTTTCAGCTTCCCCAGGATTTGTGGTAAAAGCTAGCAACTGCACTGCCCATTGAAAAGAAATATCGAATGTGCGTGGGTAGTGTACAGGCTCTTATGCCAAGATGCAGAAGCAGCATCTCAGGGGTGGCTTTCCAAGCTATTTGTTTTCTTTTTTTTGTTTCCTCTTCTAAAAAAAAGAACTACTGAACCATATTCTGGCACTCAGAAGACTCCCAAAGATGATTTTTCCAGTGGTATATAGACTTCTTTGCTATTGCACAGACCTTTGTTTTTTACATGTTTGCAGTAGCATACATGCATTACATATAAGAATGAATACTTTGTTTACCTAGACTGTCCCTAAGGGGGCTGAATTATTGAGATCTGAAATATCTCCATCCTTTTTCCTGCCCTGGGGCTGATTGCTAGCCTGCATCTGTCAGTCACAGAACTGAAAGTTAGGTGGCCAAAAATAAAAAGCTACTGCAAAGAAAACATATTTTACCGAAGGAAATATGAAAAGAAAAATCTATAATTATCCAGTCACATTAGTGACAGTGAGGTCCTCCCAGCTTTCCAGCCGCGTACAATTAGCAATTGTTTTAAACAATGAGTTAATTACAGCACTAACCTCCCATTACATTTCACAGGGAATGTATTATTTGGTGGAGTGCATTAGAAACTATAAAGCAGCACTTTCATTTAAAAGACAAGCAGAAAGAATACCAGGGTAAGCAGTGTATGCCTGAGTCCTACACGACTTCCCAGCAGCATTCCTCTCTGCAGTGTCAGTGACTCCTTCCCTTTTGGGGCTACACTTTTTCCTCATCAAATGAGACCTGAAGCCCCAATCAGGCTCAAAATGTTTATCTTCCTGCACACAGAATCTTACCTACCCACCCAAAAAGCACTCTCGGTGGTACAGAGCACACAATCTAGCAGTGCCACTGCCATCTACTATTCTCTTACTCTAGGTGACACATTCAGATGTGGCTTAAAAAAGACAGGACTCCTGTCAGAAACCACTTTTCTCTTTGAACACTAAATTGTCAATATGTTCCTAAGCTTTTTTTTCTCTTTTTAAAGAAGTTTCTTACTAGCAAAGATTAATGACTTCACTGTCCCTGTGAAAAATGGTGAGGGAGGCACTGCTAAGCACAGCTACAATTTATCTATCTATATATAAATCCTACTGCTTAGCTTTGATTTGCTGCAGAAACACAATTTTAGCTTGATATGAGATACTCATTTGCATCAGAGCAATTGATAAATTGATGCCTACCACAAGAGCTGGCATCATAATCCAGTACCTCGAGCTTTTGTGGTTCATTATTATCTCAAGAGTGCCCAGGTCTGCATTCAATTACATGTTTCCAGAATGCAATTTCAGTTTCATGGAGTGACTGTACACTTCTAGATTCTGCCCAATAAAGGCAACAAAAATATTCCTGTTGAGTTTCAACTGGTGTCTGGTTCCTTGTCCAGCTGGCAATTGGATATTTCATTACAAGTTGCAGAAATCTGCATTCCTGGGACACAGGTGGAAGGATCCACCCACTGCTTTCAGAAAACCACTGCTGCTTTGATAAAAAAGCAACTGCTTACATGCATTCTGGACTCTTAGTTTCCAGGCTGGATGGAGCAAGGGCCTTCACCAAGGAAAGAGTCACCTCATTCAGATGCAGGGAATGCATTCTATTTTGGAGCTCCAAATGGCAAGCCTGTTGCTCAGAGAACATACATTCTCTCAGTCCCTCAAGAAAAGGTAAGCCAGCTCAGGAAACAGCTAGGGCATGCATCAGGAAAGCTATAAATGCAGTGTTTCTGTCTTCCTAGCCCTAAACAAGGCTGAGTAATGGCATGTCATCATTCTGCTTTGGAGATGGCCTTCAGGTATGCTACTACCTGCTTGGAGGGAATGAGATGAAAGCAACCCAGCAGCAACCTCTCCTGTCCCTTCAAACTTGCTGAGCATCAGCCACACTCACTACATCTTTGCCAACCTCCAGTGCCAAACCCGGTATCCCACTCCCCTGGGCTACTGCTTCAACTTCCAGCATTACTTGGAACGAGTTATCCTCCCCAGTGCTTTGCCAATTACAACCTACAGATGCTGGGAGGCAAGGAAGGCACTGGGAATATGTCCTTATGCAACATGGACATTCACATAATGCACAAAGTTGGCCCAAGAAACAAAGACACACACCTGACACAGTAGTCCATCCTAGATCATCTGCCTCTCTTTTAAGAATGATAAAGTAAATCTAGTTAACAGAACAAATTTAATATTTTGTTGCATTCTTGAAATGGCCATTGTTTTTCATTATCTTATCACATTTAATCTCTGAGGTTATGACACAACGCAAGTTTCCTTATAACAATTGCATAGAGACTTCAAAAAGAATTTTGTTTCCCTAATGAAGTGTCACCTAATGAAGATGATGATTAATTTGTCTCTCCCTTGAGGTCTCAGAGAAAGAAGATTTATAAAAAACCCAACCAAATGAAAAAGGCTGATCTGAAGGTTCTTGTTTTCAAATATGACTAGTGACTACATGTGCCTGTCTCAATATGCACTGAAGACTTCCAAAAGCAAGGGGTGAGAATTTTCTAAAAGGCAGTCCCCTTTAAAATGCGTCCAGCCAGCCACATTAGCAAACAGACAAAAGCACAATTGTTTGGGAAACAAGCTTAAACACCACCAATTTCAATCCCATCTTTAAATACAATTTCTGAAATGACAGCATGGACTTTACAAGCAGAGAGCAGAGAAACAGCAGAGAATGACTCCTGCAGACACAGTCACACATACGACAAAAGCAGGGTTGCAAGTGCAGCAATTATAACAGCACTTCTTCAGGGAAAAACAGCTTGTAAGCAAGAGAACTCAGGCACAAAACAGGTCAAAACCACTCCAAAATGACTCAGAGGTCTCAAAGGCTGAAAACAACAGGTCAATTTTAATGACTGCAAAAAAATCCAACACTGTTCTTCTGGGAAGTTATGCATCAGAAACAAAAGGAAGAACACAATCAGGGCTGATTTCCAATTAATCACTGCTACAAAATATTCCTGGGTAACCTACACTGTGGATGGACACAATCCTGATCTAACTAGGAGGGAGTGTGGCATCCAGCACAGACTGTGTCTGATTTAAACATAAATTTGCAGATTCCGACTTGCAGTCCATCCCTTAGGACAGTCTGGGTCAGTCTGTGGACTTGGTAATTAGCTTTGGTGCCTATAATGAAGGCCATCAGAGACTCAACCATGGTTTCTTCATTTCATTTTGGTCCCTGCAAGAAATGTTTGTGTTCAGCCACTGCTGATTTGATTTTTTTATCAGATGATTTCCCCTCACCCACCTCAGCCTGCCAGCTTTCCAAGGCTGGACATTTTAGTGGCCACTCTAGATTGGTGGTGCTGGATTCATTTCCTTTATTCCCTTTTTCTTTGAGCAAAACTATCGACAAATCCCTGTTCAACACCATGGCATCCAGACTAAATGCCTCTACTTGCTTCTGGTATTTAAGGCATCTGTAAATAACTGATAAGGATTACTTATCTCTGCAGATGGCTTATGTTTTGGCAGAAGGGGGAAAACCTATCACCTCAGGCCTAAAGGAGGATTCTTAAGTAGAGTTTAGTCACTTCTGCTGCTCATGACTGTATGCTGAAGCCTTGGAGCTACTGCATCTTCATGGCTTGTGAATGGGCCAAAGCTTCTTTCTCACTGTGATAAATACGCAGAACACCACACTAATTAGCTCAGTACACTGCTAACGTAAGATAGCATAAGTCTATCAAATTCAACATGGCTAAACTCTTTACTCTCACTTGTGATGTGACTTACAAATAGGAGTAATAAATAACAGCCACCTGAATGCTAAACCTGTCTCTACCCTCAAAGAACTACATTTGTGTTACATCCTGTGCAGATGAAATATCCCTGGATCATCTCCTCCATGTGTGGTGAACACTGAATCATAGAAGCATTAAGGTTCGAAAAGACCTCCAAGATCAGGTCCAATCTTTGACTGAACACCAACATGCCAACTAATCCATAGCACTCAGTGTCATCTCCAGTCATTTCTCGAACACTTCCAGGGATGGTGACTCCACCACCTCCCTGGGCAGTCCGTTCCAATGCTTTACCATCATTTTAGTGAAGATACTCTCCTTGATGTCCAACCTAAACCTCCCCTGGAATAACATGAGGCTTCTTGTCCTGTTGCTGGCTGCCTGAGAGAAGAGACTGACCCCCACCTGGCTACAGCCTCCTTTCAGGCAGTTGTAGAGAGCAATAAAGTCTTCTCTGAGTCTTCTTGAGGCTAAACAGCCCCAGCTCCCTCAGCTGCTCCACATACGACTCAGTCTCCAGACCTTTCACCAGCTTATACTGGTTATAAAGTATAAGCAGTTACATCATGTCTATGAAAAACTAGTGCAAAACAGGTAAATTTAAAGTATGTGTGGTCACAGCTTGGGCACAGCAGCAGAGTGGACTGGCCTCTCAATGCTAATGATCCCACCAACTTTCCTTTAATGACCGTTTCAAGCCCTGAAGTTTTCCCCAGGAGATGTAACTCTCATCTGGGTCAGGTCTCCAATGAGTAGATTACCTTTGCCTTTGGGAAATAGAGAAAGTACATTTGGCTAGTTACATCATTTAGATTTTTTCACTCTACTCTTTAACTGCTTAGAGTTGCAGAAATGAAAGGAGAAAAGCCATTACTTCTTTATTTAATTTCTTGCCTAAAAATGTGATCCTTCCCCCCTCTGCTTCCCATCCTTATTCTCAGTAATTTTTTATTTTAGATATTTAACAAAGATACAATACTATTCTCAGGTTCTGTTTGGTTTTTTAAAATTAAAAGGCTGAAGAAGTCTCATACACTTAAACACATGCCTATTCACTTGTTTCAGATAGAGACAAAATACTTAGCAGAGAAGTAATCTACTGTTCCCTCTGCCCCCCCACCTAAAAAAAAAAGCAAAAAAGCCAGTAAGGCATAGGTGAACATAAAATAATACAAAATTCTTAGCTGTCTAGATCAGCAGCATGCAGGCAGTAAAACTGAAGGAAATCTCATTAGCATGACATAACAGTCAATTATAGTAAGCAAGATTTAATGTTAAGTACTGCAGCCTGATTAATCAGCAGATATTCCTATCACTGAAAATGGTGCTCTACAAGTTTCAAGTTTTAGCTCACTGCACCACATTAAGCAAAAGGTGGGAAAGGTACAAAGGGAGACAGATTCATCTTTTGTGTAATTGTGCTAACTCCAAAAGCCGACTCCATTCTTGGAAAGGCTCTGACTTGATATCAAATGCATGCACACTCAGAGGGATTCTCCTGATCATCATTTCCCAGTAGGATATTAAAGGGGTTTTGCTTTTTAAGGGTTTTCCCAACACATTTCTAAATGTATATCAATTGACAAAATGAAAAAGACAAATGCTTCAAAACACTTTGGGTTAGGTTCACACCTGAGAAGTCACACCTGACGGGCAAAACACACCACAGAAAGCATGTGGTGGGCTTGAAGCCCAGACTACCATCACATCTGGAAAAGGCGCAGTATTTGAGAGGTTGTTTTCAGGAATGCCTGGCCTTGCTGTGCTCAGTGAAACTGAGTTTCCCATTGCGTAAGTTTAAAAAAACTACCTCAAACCAGAAACACAAAGCTTTTACATAAAGCTCTTACTCACATGGAAACTCCCAAATCTCTTCTACAGCTTAAAAGACTCACAATATGATTATTTCAAAGTTTTACCTACTCTTATACTGAACTGCTACGGAATGAATGACCATTTTAACATTATATCATTGAATTGACCCCCCCCCGACATCCTGAAATCCCTTCTGATCTAAATTACACTCTGATGTTAAGTCGCATTGATATACTCAGAAGTGAATTTTGGTAAACTGGAAAATAATTTTGGGAAAAATAGTTTATCTCAAATTCAAGATCCCTAAAAAAAGAAACTTTGAAAAAAAATAGCATGAAAACTTGAGAGCAATCCTACAATTTGTTTTGGTACTGAAAAAATTCTGAGCAATCACATGGGACTTCTTTTCTATTTCACTGCTCTGAAACAACTCAAAGTGTGACAAAAACTATTTTCAAGGAAGAATATTATTTACTTCATAGTATGGGCTTCCTTTCTTGTTCTTTGCATCTGTCATGAGGAAGAGGAAACAACTCTTAAACAACACTTGCCTCTCTAAAAAATGCTCTCTCTTTCTGAAAAGAGGTTTTTTTTATCACTGCAGCTGCTCTTTCAAAAGTTTCCAGCATTTTCTTCGTTTGCCTTCACTGTGAATCTATGGGGTTCTGACAACTGGTTAAGAGAACTAGAAAACCAGACACATTTTGACATTTCTTACAGACATTTTACATGGATCTATCAGACCAAAACTGTGTGAAAGAAGAATTACTTCGAGGCAGAAATACTGCAGTGGTGGTCAAACTCACAGCTGCAGCTATAGTTTGCTCTGCACTTCACTTGTAAGTGGATTCTGGGTTTCCCCTAGTCATTGTATCTCAAAAATACAACCTCCCACAGATTTTTCTGGGTTAGTTTTCATTTTTTTTGGCTATCTTTTGGGTTTGCTTGTTTGTGGGGTTTTTTTTTGTTTGTTTGTTTGTTTGGAGTTTTTTTGGGTTTTTTTCCTTTGGTTTGGGTTTTATCTGGTTTTGTTTGTTGCGGGTTTTTTTTGCTTGTTTTACCCTCTCAGGTTAATAAACCACAGAAATTCTAACATTTGCTCCTTTATCAGCTTGATAGGCTGTTAAAAATGCCAGACACCTTCTGTTCTACTGTCTGAGAGTGGTAGGCTTAGAAAGTTGGAAAGCATCTGGACTTTACTCACATACCTATTGCAGTCTATTGCTTGAAAAGCAAGGAAAAAATAACAAAGTTCAAGACTGTTTCTCAATTTGATATATCAAATCCTAGCTTCACTGTTGAGCCAGAATTTTTCTTCTAATCAACATATGAAAGATTGTGTTGGACCATTTTCTTTCTTTGTCACCCATCACATGGAGCTTCTGCAGAAAAGTTCTCATTTGCAGATTGTTATTCAATAAAGCATGATGACTCCTTCAGAGATTAAAAGTCTAATCTTTAGTAAGACTGACCACCCCTTAAGAAAACTATTAGGTCTGTGCTTTCCTACCAATTTAATAATCCCTCTTAATGCTCTCATGGAGGTAATGCATAGAAATAAGTGTGACTGTGCTGAAAGAAGTTCCAGTTCATTCAACTTCTGATCTCCTGAGATTGCAGAGCACAGATTTTGTAAGAAGACATCTGAATTATGTCTTTTTTTTTCTTCTTCAGTATCTTTGAAGGATACTGTAGTGATATGCTGTAACTTAGGACTATCTAGTGAGCTTTCTTGATAGCTGTGAATGTATTTGACTACCCAGATGTCCCCGATAATATCATGGAGCAACAGCATTACAGAAATGATGAATATAACCTTTAGTGCCTACCTGGGGAGACTGCCCTGCAGAGATGACATTCTGTGGTCTAGGTCACAGGAGAAGAGACATTCTCCTGTAGCTGCACCTCAAGACAAGACAAACTGCTTCTTAATTTGAATTGGCTGTGGTCTGTATTTTGGGAGCAGAACAAGGAGGGGCTGCAGTCTCAATAACAGAAGTGAGTTACAGAGACCCGGCTCTGCTTCTGAAGAAGGCCAGTGCAGGAAGTGTAGCTGTGCTAACACATCAGCAAGGGCAGTGGAGTTATATCACTGCTAGTTAAAGTCTGAATCTGTTGTGTGATTCCAGTGACAACTACAGATATGAAAGATGCCTTACACTTATCAATGTTATATCTGAAGTCTTTTTACTGTGGATACCTCCACTGAGCAATAAATTCAGGAAAAAGATTTGGCAAACACTGTTAGCACTGACAAACCTCTGAACACGCAGCAGTTAGCAATACCACTATTAGGGTGGACCAATAATCATGTAACACATTTTACAAACTTATAACAAAGATTACATTACCCACCACTAAAATCTTCCCCTCTTAGGTGTAGGTTTACACAGACAACACCATAAAATAAACACTATAACAACTTCTTAAATAAAAAGTAGAACAGCACAGGACAGTGCAACTATCTAGGCTAGCCTAAGACCAAGGTCATGCCCTGCCAGGAAAAAGAAGAAACAATAAAAAGAGAAAAGCTGTTATTTTGCTTTACTGGAATGGATTAGTGGATAAAATGCTGGGGGTTTGGTTTGCATTTCCAGTTCTTTCCCAAACTTCTACAACATCAGCAGACTTGTTTAGTCTTCGTAGTCTCCATGTTACTATTTTTCTAATTAGATGTCTTTAGATGTCTAGCTTCATCATGGATGGCTGAGTTTCAACATCTGTTTGTATCCACTTTAAAAGACAACACAGAAGTATGCAGAGCAGAATACCCATTTTGCTCCATGCCATAAACACCTATGTATTTACCCAACTCTAACACAGGTCTATAATCACAGCACCCCATGCCAGCAAACAGCTTCCTTCTTCCTGGCTGTGTTTTAGAACAGCTTAACCAGAAGCCCACAGGACACCTCCCATACTTCAATTCCTTTGTGCTAAGTAAGCCAGGCAAATATCCCTACTAATGAATGGAAGACCAATTCCATACTTCACATCTGTGCTAAAAGGTACTAGAGGAATGCCTAGTCTCGGCTATGAATGCATGGCTTTCTTCACCTACAGTAGAAGTTTTTTCTGTACATTTTCTTTCCACTCTCAGGTCTCAGTTTGTTCCTAGCTCCTCTTTGCAGCCTGACAGCTGCTATAGTTCTGCATAACCACAAAGCACAGAATAAGCATAAAACTGGCTCAAAGTCTAAACTCCATTTCCAAGTGAATCCTCCAGCACCTTTCTGAACAAGCCTTTTCTTACGTCTCCACCTTTTTCTCCCCCTCTCCCACTCGCTTTAAGATACAGGCTTATCTTGTCTTCATGCAGATGTAAAGACACTGATTTTGGTAGCCATCAGGTATTGGTAAATATAGCTGCATTTTCTATCATCTTGTAGTACCTTCAAAATCACATCAGCAACAGGGTTAAAAATAAAAAAATAGCAGCATAATTTCCCCCTACCTCAGCATTTTCTCACCCTTTCCTGAGCTTCTTTGTGGCTGAAGGCTGAGAAAAGTACCACTAGGCCATTGCAGGTCTTCTAAATAACTTTCTATACCACTTCCACTGCTTGTGCTGTTATTCAGCAGTTACTGCAGATCTCAGTTTCAGTAGGATTTGCAAGTCAATCCTCTATCTGTAAATCCCAGATGGCTCACTGATTTTTAGCGCAGCTATTGATCTCTTCATTCATAGATACTGGCTTCTGGGCAAACACACCCAGCTGCTCTCATCAACCCTGCCTGACTGACACCAGCAGAAAAGCGGACTTTGTGAACCCAGACATTACCCACTAATAATACTGCCACTTTGAGTAACAAAATTAGGCAGGAATAAGCATATGGTATGCACGTTTGCCTACCTGATTACAAGGCTGCTGCCAGGCTCCCTCCCTTGCTCTGCAACAGCTGTGCTTTTGGCAACTGAGCAACAGCCTTCCTAAGTGTCATGCTCTGAAAATGCACACACTCTACACACACCCATCCAGCCTTGCCGTGCCAGACAGCCCCTTCTCCGCCGTCAGCCAGCCGAAAAACAAGTTGCAATTCAATGACCAGCTCCCGCATGAAAGGAAGATACAGAGGTCAGAACAATCAATGCCATTAACCGTTCTGAAAACAGCGCAAGGCTTTTTGTAAGATGGGAACAATTGGGTTTTATCTGCCCTTTCCCCTCCTCTTATATATTACCTATTAATCAAGAAGGTCTTCAGCAGATTGCTGCATATTTGATGCCAACTGCTCTATCTTTCTCCTTCTATCTTACACCACTACAGAACAGCCACAATGGATTTGGGCTCCCTGGTGGTGCAGAAGGCAACTGCTCCTTACCTCCACGAGGCAAGGAGTCCTGCCCCCTCACTGAGACCTCTGAGGAAGGTGACAAGGAAACAAGCCAAAGGTCCAGCTAGCCTTCCCTCCCCACCCATCCTCTTCCCTGCAGATCACTAAGCTTGCTACCATAAATCAAACCTCCACATGGCTGAGGCACCCATAGGAGATTTCAGGCAAAGTGGTATGGTATTTTATACTACTGCTATTCGTTCACATTTTGAATGCTGTTTGTTGAGCTTTGTTACATGCAGTTTTTTCTCCTGCAGGGAATTACTCAGCCAGGCAGTCACATGGCTGCAGCAGCATAATTAGAGGATGCAAAGTATGCTAAGCTCATCTGGAAATCATATGAGGTGGGGAGATAAACAAACCCAAATGATGACAAGGAACATCTCTGTGCAAGTAGCAGCTTGTAACCGCCCCAGTGTGCACTCTCCCAGGGCTTGCTCTCAGAAAAACTCACAGAAAAACCCTATGAGTTACAGAGTAATGTAAACCTCCCATAAGTTTGAGAGGAGCCCATCAGTATATGGAGTTTAAAATAAGCAGGCAAACATGCAGCAACATGCCCTCAAGAAGGAAATGTGTACTGGGAAGAAGAGGATATGTATGAATGTGAGTGTATCAGATCTGGGGGGCCAACTGTTTCAATAGTAACAAAATAGTGAAAAATTTAAAATTCAAATTCAGGTCCAACACATGTCTTCTCCAAGGTTCAAAGGAGAACACTGAAATTCAGAGTTTCATAAAGTTTAAAGGATTATGATAAAAATATTTGAATATGAGATTTTGGGTTAGACTAGCTCCATCATAATGTTTGGGAAAATATTATGCAGGAGACAAGAAAATTCAAATGTTGTTTATAAATGCAAGAGAAGCACAGAGAGCTCTTGGACTTTGTCATGGTGGGATCAACAATGGAATTTACACTTGATTTAAAACATAGCCCAAGATGGTTCTTCAACTGCCCCGACTGAGCTTAAGGAACATTTCATTCATTGCTGTGGTGCATATGAGTGGTGCTTAATGAGAGACTCTGCAGCTAATGGCTTGGATGTTCCATCTGCATGGCCAGGTGTGGTGCCATGTGAGGCTCAATAAAAAGATTCCCATTTCTGGTGGATGCTGTCCATGTGGTTAAGCATATTCCTTAGGGTCCCCTAAATCCTCAGAAACAGATATGCTTTCCTGTTTCAGTTGATAAACTGCTTCTAGATGACTTTCAACTTCTTTCACAAATTGTCTCTCATATTTCTTTCCTGACCACACTTTTGATTATTATTTGTTTTCTTTCTATTTAAGTTGTGCAATGAGGTAGCTAGTTTCATTTTTACCACTTCACTGATTTTACAGTGTAATGTAACAGATTTGTGTAATTGTCACTTCTTTTTTTCCCAGCACTTCCCTTCCCCTATGCCCCACACCAAATACGTATTGCTATCAGCAGCCTTGTCTCTGCAGTCAAGTTTCTGTGTAACACAGCCCTTGTTTGTAATTCTCCTTATGGTCAGGACTATTACTGATGCTGCCAAAATGCATGCAAGAGCCAGCCAAAGACCAGAATCTTGATGGAAGAGGCACTGACAGAGGTGTGCAGACCTACACTGGGAATGGACAGCTTCTCACATCTGTGCTATGTGTCCTTCTGAAACTTTCTTTCTGCTCCAATCCAGTCTGAAGCACTTTCAACTACAGATCTTTCAGCTTTCCAAAGTGCTCCCCTCCCCAATCCCTATGTACTGCTATCCTAAGAGAGGAGGGAGCTGAGGAGTGGCTGACAGCTGTGACCAGAGAACCACAGAATATGCTGAGCTGGAAGGGATTCACAAGGATCATCGACTCCAACTCCTGGCCTTGCACAGCACCATCCCGAAGAATCACACCCCATGCCTGAGAGCTTTGTGCAACTGCTTCTTGAACTCTTTCAGGCTTGGTGCTGTGACCACTTCCCTGGTGAGCCTGTTCCAGTGTCCAAACACCCTCTGGCTGAAGAACCTTTTCCTGATATTCAGTCTAAACCTTCCCTGACACAACTTCAGGCCATTCCCTTGGGTCCTGTCACTGGGCACCACAGTGAAGAGATCAGTGTCTGCCCCTCCTCTTCCCTGCACCAAGTCTCCCCTCAGTCTCTTCTTCTCCAGGTTGAACAGACCAAGTGACCTCTGCTGCTCCTCATACAGCTTCCCCTCAAGGCCCTTCACACTCCTTTCTGCCCTCCTTTGGATGCTCTCTAATAGTTTAATATCATGCACTGGAAAATAAGATTCGGAAAAAGAGGTGCTCCTGGAAGGAAAGGCACATGCCTGGCCCTGCCATTTGTGTGAGTTTTTTGCTCATTTTAAGCTGGTGACGCTTGTGAATGTAGTGATACAAATGTGGGCTGATCTCCCAGCACACAGCAATTAGGCAGGGGCCTGGCTGTCTCTTGGGATTGATGCATCCTTTTTTTCTCTCTGAAATCCTTTCCACTTGGGTATGACACCATGCTGACACTTGTCTCTTCAGCAAGCTGCCCTTTCCTTATCCATTCCACTTATCCTCTGCAAAGCACATGCAGGGAACCCTATAGGAAATGAATATTCACAATAAAAACAGAAAAAAAGAAAATGATGTTGAAGTCCACTTGGGTTGCTGAATATTTTAATGTGGGAGTCCCCAGACTCGGGAGATATTCAGTGATGGGATGGATTTGATGTTGGACCCTAATTTGATTGAAAACTGGCACATATGAAAAGGTGTAGAGCAGAAAGCTGACAGAATATACTGATTTCTGTGATTTTACTGTCCTAATACTATTAACCTCTGGAAGGAACATATAATACTTGTTTAACTTTGTATCTCATTTTTCAACAGAAACCTTTACAATAAAGAGAAAAAGGGGAGCTTAAAACCAGAGTAAAATCCATCCAATGGAGATCTGAATCAAAATCTATTACCTGTCTTGTGAAAAAGACAGCAGTGTGTACCAGTTACCCCCTATAAATCACTAGCTGAAGAGGAAGCAGCAAGTCAAGTGGATTGGTGCTACTGAGTACTCTCCGAACAGTTTAGGAAAGCAGAACTTAATGGTCATCTCATGAACATCCTTGGTAACCTGACACAAAGCAGCGCACAGTTTCATCTTAAACTTGTCTGTGCTTGTCTGCTCCAGTAAAGAGTTCTCCCTTCAACTGAATTTTTCAGTCTCTAGCCTCATCTAGGTTGTGACCCAGGTTACTTGCTTATAACAACAGCTTGGAAATACATGGCAGACCCTCATTAAGGAGATCAACGTTTACAAGCAAGAATCAGATGCTTTCTCTTGATAGTTTCATCATGTGCAGTGTAAAAAAAGAAAACAAAACCAAAAAAACAGATCTTAGATTTGAATATTTTAAACTCAGTAAAAAATATAGAAGAGCATTCTGTGCAACTGTTCTTTGATTCGCTATGTGTGGTTGGTCTATTTTTTTGCCTTCCATGCTTTAAAAATAAACCTCATCAAACAATTGTGATTCTAGCATGTTCACATGATGTGAGGAGCTGGGATCCACGAGAATAGATGAAGTTGTGGTGCTGTGCTCCACACAGAAAGTCTGAACATTTTGGGTTGCCATCAATCCTCAGTGCAGGTCCACCAGGTTCACTGAACTCAGTACAGTGTGTCCAAACCAAGTTCCTTTTGTTTCTGTGTGGTAGAGATAAATATGAAAAAAATCTCATTTCATCAAAATCGTAAAAAAGCTTTAAGACCTATCAAAGTGGGAAATGGACAAAGCTATCTTGTGTCAAGCAGAAAGTGAATGTGAAACAGAGACAGCAATACATTATTCTAGTTTTTTAGACAGGCTTACTTTCAATGGTGTATCTCTGTGAAACATGTCTATCGAATTTTTTCCCCCTCAGTAAAACACATAAAAAAATGCCAAAACCTTGTCTACTTCGAAGTCCCTAGAAATAATGTGAATGCCTAGCAGAATTTTAAAGACATGGAGAGATTTACTGCAGATTAATTCGATTAAGTATTGCTAAATAACGAGGCATTTAAAGAGACTGTAAGATATTGAGGGTTTCTGAATTCAGTCTTTTGTCTGTAATACTTTGAACAATTTATTAATAAAGTTCATATTATGTAGTGTTTCATAGAGGCAAATTAAATGCATATTGTTTCAAAAAAATGTCCACAGTATAAGTATTTCTAGCATTAAAGTGCTGTATTTCAGAGAAAATTCACAAAACAAAAATGCTTTAGAAACAATAGTAATACTTTCTTAGCATCTATCATTTTCCACAACATTCAACAGAAAGTGTAGTAAATTAATCCTTACAACACTCCTTTGAAATTCAGAGATAACTAATTCTTCTTTTACAGATAAGGCCCACTGAGGTAGGATGGTAAAATTGTTTGGCTAAAGGCATAGGGAAAGCTAACACTAAAAGTTAAAGGAACACTGACAGATAACATGTTTCCAGACCAGCATCGTACATTCTTCTTAATGAATAACCCATCATTTAAAAAAAAAAAAAGGGTAGTAGCTCCCTCTGTATTGAAAGGCCACATAATTCTAGGAGAAGGAAAATAATTCTGTGTCTGTGTGAGGAATAAGTACATAGTTCAACCATAACATCCTTTTTAATACACAGCTGTACTAGGGGAAAAATACAGTCAGAGTTGCTTGGCTTGACAATGCATAAGTCTCCCCTAACCAATCAATATGGACGTTTAGCCAGAGCCGTAACAAAAGCCGGAGAATGAAAATTGCTGGTCCTCAGTATCCTTTAAGAGAAGGGCAACAAATGTGACCAATAGCTCTGTCAACCACTATAAAAAGACAGGCTGTAGACTCACAAGGGCCAAGCAAGTGGCGTTCATTAAAAACAGGAGGAAGAAGCAAACATGATGAGATTTGGCTTTAAGGTCAAATCTAAACACAGTGGTAGAAAAGCAGTTCAAGCCACAGAGAGAATTCATTACTCCATGGGTATCTCTACAACTTTCCAAGGAATTACAGCCAGGACCTGATGTCAAATTTAACCCTTTGTGGATCTACTGACTTGTGTGGAATCTTTACTGAACAAATTTCTAACAAAGCTCTGGGATGGCTACATAAAGCTCTTTGTAGTGAGAGAAATTTCAAGAAAATCCGCATTACCCTAACAGTGAATCTAAATATAGACTGGATTAATTTGTTCTTATCTCATTGAAGGTCCAGAACTGCCTGTGCAAAAACACATGTTAAACTTTCTCACCTTAGCTGGCAAGTATTCCATGGGATTTTGGGCTGTCAAAGTAGTGAATGAGTGAGTGAGAGAATGGCTAAGCAGGAATGCAGTGGTCATCTGGAGCATCTCAAATGACAGTATAGCTGGTTTTCACAAACAGCCTTTTCTCTCACATCCTTTCAAGGTATGGTGTTCTTAGAACTTGCTGCATGTTAAAGAAGAAAGGTTTTAAATGGGATCAAGGGTAAAACAAAGCAGCCGAAGAGAGCTGCTCATGTTTTTGAATGGTGGCAATCCAACCCAGTGAAAATTATCTACTTCAAAAGGCAATGGTAACAGGTGAGACTGGGAAATTAAATGGTTAATACAGCCTAGAGAGAATACCATGAAGCGTCCACATTTTGCCTAATACAGCTCCCTGAAGTCAAACAGAATAGAATTCCATGATGACTGCCCAATGCTCCACTCCATCTCTCTGCAAGGACTCTGTGTTTCATATCATCAGCAAACCTAATAATGGGGCATTCAATTTGTGCCTCGAGGTCACTGACAGATATTTTGAACAGCACTGGCCCTGGAATTGAATGGCTGGTGACCAGTCCCCAGCCAGATGTAGCCTCATTCACTGCAACCCTTTGCATCCTGCTGTTCAGCCAGCTCTTCAGTATGTAACCACTCATCCCAGAGATGGACAACTTGTCCAGAAGGATGCTGGAAGGGGTGGTATCAAAAGCCTTACAAAAATTCAGAAAAGTACATCCGCCACCCTCTCTTCTCCCACCACGCAGGTGACCTTATTGTAGAAGGATATCAAACCAGTGAAACAGGACTTTCCTTTTGTGAAGTCATGTCGACTGTGTCTGATGCCTTTAAATGCCCTTCAGTACAACCCAGTTTAATCTTCTCCATAGCTCTTCCAGAAAGTGAGGTTAGACTCGCAGGTTTGTAGTTGCCTGGGTCTTCCCTCACGCCCTCATTGCATATACAGCAACTTCTATTCTAGGCAAGACTAGGGAGAAGAGCTGCATAACGCACATCTGCAAAGCACACAGCCTCACGTGTTAGCCAAAGCTCTGTCCTGAGGGCTTAGGAAGCCACAGAGACAAGTGAGACTTCAATATAGGTTTTAAGTTCTGCGCATAGTGTGGCACTCAGGCAACCTCAATATTCAGTGCCTGCATACATCTCATGCCCCCAGGGAGAACTGCTTGTGAACTTTGGCCTAAGAAACCTGACAAAGAGCTGCTGGCATTGAAAGGATCAGTGTTTCACGGAGCTGGAATCAGGTGGGTGCACAGCAAAATTACTGTTGTCTTAGTTGTTTTTTTTTAAGAACAGACAGAGACCAAAGAAATAATTTTTTTTTAACTACACATTTAAGATTGTCAGAAGACATATGCAGAAGATGCCTCACTTCTGCCATTCTGAGCTTCTTAAACCTAGAAAGTACCCCAGGACATCTAGATTATTCATGAAAAATGTTTGTGCAAAAATTTTTTTTTTTCCTTCTAGCAAATTCATGAACAGAAGCTACCAAAAGCCAAAAAGTAATCATTAACTGGACAGAAATAGGTATCTGAGCACTATAAATGGGAGATTTTAGAAAGCCATTATGTGGCAGTGTCCTGCTTTTGGAACAGATAGAACCAATGGAAATGTATTTGAGTGTTGCACTGTCTGAGTTTGTTGTCACAAACAAGCCCGAAGGGCTGGATCTGAACTCCAGTTTCAGAAGGTGTGGATTTGACTAATACCTTAGGGTATTATATCCAGAGCCTGCATCTGATCCTACAAATCTGTATGCAGAGGGGGAAGCATATGCATGTAGGTAGGGTTTTGAAAAAGTCTGCAGGCTCCTCTGCCATTTTGCTCAGTTGGATTCAACTCCCTAGAGCAAAATCTATCACCTAGTACACTTGCTATTTCCATTGTATGTACCTCTTAAACTGCATTAAACTATCTTAAATGGCCATAAGTAATCTCCACGACAGTCAGGGTAACATTGAGCAGAGACTTTTCATCATCCTACCAAAGAGCCATCTGAAAGACTCATCTCTGAAATGAATAACCACACTGCCACTTAAAATAATTTACCATATCAGCAAAGAAGAAATAGGGAACTATCAAAATTAATAATCATTACAAAAATCCTTTCCAGTTATGTGCTGTGGATTGTGAAAAAGATCTAAAAATGTTCAAAAAAGAGTAAGCCTTGCGACAATAGGTGGAAGAAGCTGAACTAGCAACTGACACTACCAAGTAGAAGATTAGAAGTTCGATCTTTTAGAACCAAGATCTAAACTGAATTCTTATTCCAGCATTTTTAATACATTTTGGTGTAGTGGTTTGAGTTCGCCAATCTGAGTCTCTGCTTACTAACTTTTCAGAGAAATGCTTTTATTCTCTTATTCAACATGTGAGGGAGCACAGACTCAGTATTTGCAAAGAGATAATGAAAAAAAACACCCGACATTTGTACACTTCAAAAGCGATGCTTTAAAGAACCCACACAATTTTTTTCCACAGTAAATACAAAAACCTGTCACAATACCAATGGCTCACTTCAGATTAATGCAATATAGAGGATCCAATTCATGTTGAAGGTATCAACTTTATAAATATCTTCCTCTTATGTGCTTATGGACCACCCCAAGAACACAAATACTGCTTTCGGGTCTGAATAGCGGGAGATGAGGTTCCCCTTTTGTCCTGCTCTTGCATGTTCTCTTTTGGTCCATACACCTTTGAGATGTGCAGTCACACTCTTAAGGTTGCATGCAACCCCACTATCAATACAGGCTGAGGGATGAAAGGATTGAGAGCAGCTCTGCAGACACTTAGAGGTGTTGGTGACTAAAATATTGGGTATGAGCTAGCAATATATGCTCACAGCCCAGAAAGCATCAAACAACATCCTGGGCTGCATCAAAAGCAGCATGGCCTGGAGTTCGAGGGAGGGGATTCTGTCCCTCTGCTCTGCTGAGACCCCACTTGGAATGCTGCATCCAGATCTGGGGCCCCCAACACAAGAAAAACCTGGACCTGCTGGAGCAGACCCAGAGGCTTCAAAGATGATCAAAGGGCTCAAACACATCTCCTACAAGACAAGCTGAAAGAGCTGGGCTTGTTCAGCCTGGAAAAGACAAGGCCTTGGGGAGACCTTGCTGCAGCCTTCCAGTACCTAAAGGGGCTTATAAGAAAGATGGGGGCAGATGTTTTGGTAGGGCCTGTAGTGATAGGACAAAGAGCAATGGTTTTAAACTAAACGAGGGTACATTCAGATTACATGTAAGAAAGACATTTTTATAACAAGGGTGGTGAAATAGGTGACTCAAACAGGTTGTCTAGAGAGGTTGTAGATACCCCATTCCTGGAAAGATTCAGGGTTTAAGGGTGGACCTGTAGTGTTAGGTTAAATGGCTGAACTTGATGATCTTAGAGGCCTTTTTGCAACCTTAAATCCAAGGTTATTCCCATCTTCATAAAGGACAAGAAGGAGGACTCAGTCAGCCTCACCTCCATCCCTGAAAAGGTGATGGGACAGACCATTCTGAAGGTCCTCACCATGCTTGTAAAACAAAAGATGGTCATTTGGACTAGTCAGCAGGACTCACCGAGGACCTGGGAGCCTTGGTGGGTGATAAGCTGACCATGAGCTGGCAGTGTGCCGTTGTGGCCAGGAGGGCAATGGTATCCTGGGGTGCATCAAGAAAAGTGTGGCCAGCAGGTTTAGGGAGCTGATCCTGCCCCTCTGCTCAGCTCTAGTGAGGTGTCCAGTTCTGGCCTCCTTAGTGCAAGAGAGACAAAGAGCTACTGGAGACAGTCCAGTGGACACAAACATGATTTAGGGTCTGGAGCATCTCTCTTAGAAGGAGAGACTGAGAGTGCTGGGCCTGTTTAGTCTGGAAAAGGGAAGACTGAGAGGGGATCTCATTAATGCATAAATATCTCAAAGGTGGGCATCAAGAGAATGGTGCCAGACTCTTTTCAGTGGTTCCCAGCAACAGGATGAGGAGCAGTGGCCATAAACTGAAACACGAGAAGTTTCACTTCAACATAAGGAAGAACTTCACACTGAGGGTGGCAGAGCACTGGAACAGGCTGCCCAGGGAGGTCGTCAGGTCTTCCTCTCTGGAGACATTCAAAACCCACCTGGATGTGTTCCTGTGTCACCTGCTCTAAGTGACCTTGTCTTGGTAGGGGATTGGATTAGATGATCTCCAGAGGTTCCTTCCAACCCCAACCATTCTGTGATTCTGTGAATCTATGGACAGATTTGATGGCACTCTGAATGACCTAATCTAGTTGAAGATGTCCCTGCTTTTTGCAGGGGAGTTAGACTAGATGAGCTTTAAAGGGTCCTTCCAACCCAAAGCATTCTGTGATTCTATGGACCCTTGTTTAGGTGTTGAAAGTCATCCAACTTCCCTTATCTGCTATGTACAATCAGAGCACAATCCAGAATCTACTGCTGTAATTCTTTTGAAATACTGTGTCAAAAAGCTCCAGTGTCAGTGGGACTGTATTCATCACAGCAAGGATCCCCCTCAGGAATAGTACAGCTCTTTGGAAAATGTCAAAGCTGACTAGCTTGACCTGTACTCAGACATCATAAATTTGTCCATAAAGCTACTTTTGCAGTGCAATAAGACCATCTTGTCTTCTGTATCCTAGAAATTAGCAGCCTTTTTGCTTTTGGTTTCTTAAGCTTATTCAAAGAAATCAAATAAAAAAATCCAAAACTAAATTAACTCACACAAAAAAGGCCAGTCAGCTAAATTCAGCTTCAGAGCTGATGTCTAAAATGTCACAATTCAATGACAACACATATGAACAATTCTCAAAGTGTCAATGAAAAGAAGCCACAGTTCTACAGGAGGTGCAAGAAGGAGCTCTAGAAACCTCACTGAAGGGATTTCCATAGGATTTTATTCTACTCTAAAGGGGGTTTTCACATGATGTAGAACTGTGTGATGCACCAGTAGCTGCTATAGAGCAAACCAAAGGTCCTTGTGCACCAACCCTCCCAAGTTAAATCCCAGCCTGGGACCAAAGAAAGAAGTCACAACTATTAAGGACATGAGGAAATGCAGATTAATACAACCAACCAACCAGATAAATCAAACAAAACAGGAATTTGAGAGGTACCAAATTTTTGTTTTAAAAAACAGTAACAGTAAGGACTTCAGCCTTTGAAGTCTTGTCTTAGAGAAGGTTCTTGCCTGGCAACCTTGCCATACACTTGCACATCCAGCCACAAGAGAAATATGGACCCTCAGGAACACTTTAAAGTCAAGGAAGGGTAGTGAGTTATTTAGGTCTTTTGGCAAAGCCTGAATCAGTTTATAGCCTCAGCTCCCACCCTCCACCCTCTTGTAAGCGTTCACAACTGAGAACGCAGAGCTCTGTACTCAGTGACATTGATTCTGCATCCACAACAACCCAAAGAACCACCTTCCTGCCCTCACAGCAAAACTTCAGCTTTATGAATTCCTGTACTCATCTTATTGCCACAGGATCTCTTTGTTTCTCATAAAACAGAATTGGGTTTATTTTAGCAGCAGAAGTGACGCATAGTCCGAGGTGGTTGCCAAAACTGGGTAATAGAACATTATCATACCACAGTACCTGGAGGAAGAAAAACATATCAAGAAAAGAAAAGCCTCTCCTTTTTCAGAGAGAAATAAAATTAAGGGACTACAAAGAAAACCACATCAAAAAGGTTTCAGGTTCTCCACTGTGCTTTAAAGGGGCATAGGGTGGATTGTCTAGTTAAGACAGAGAGAAGTTAAAGTACCTCCACAGCAGGGGATGGAGAGCTCACAGCAGCAAAACCATGATTTTTTAAATCTTGAAATCTCTATAGCACTGCAAGCCATAGCCTTGGTCTCAGCAATCCTTTGTGGTCTTTTGGTGAGTGCTTCAGACAGCCTCATGAGGACATAATTGTTTATATCTGTGCTCCATAGTGCCTGTATTTCATGAAAGCTTCTTTCTGCAGCTAGCATGAAACATCTAGGCCCTATGCTGTAGATTTTGGTTTTTTTCGAAGTCTGCATTGTTCTGTGGTTGACAGCAAGTCCCAGACCTTCCTGCTGCGGAGCATCTTTCACAGTGAAAGGCTTCCCCTAGCCAGCACTTAGCAGAACTGCATCTGAGTGAAGGATATTGGAGCATCAACTCTTCCCATTTCTGATGTGTAAATGCAACACTGAGAAGAGCCTGGGGGGTATGGAGGGAGAGTTTATTTCAGCTTGTGGAGGTTTCTTATGGATGTTTTTGTTGTGCCACACAAGACAAAAACCAGTATTCCATTTCCCAAACCCCAATTTTCCACAAAAAAAGGTGTTTTACAGGCAATTCAGAAAAAAATAAAAGGGATCGTGGGTCAGAATTTTCCTGTGCACATTTGTATCTCCTTATTTACAGACACATGTCTGAGGCAAATTATGCCCTTCTTCCCCCAGTCAGGAGGGCCAGGGGGTCCACTCTTCTCCTGTATGCTCTTCACCCTCACCTTCAGCTGAGAGGATAAATTATTGCCTAAACAAGAGGATAAATTATTGCCTATACACTGAGGATGTGCCTGTCGGAGAGCTGGGGAACCAGCATGGCCAGTGCTCCATGCTCTAGGCTCCTTTAAAAGTCAGGTCACAGGGTGCTGAGACACTAGGCAAAGGAAGTCTGAGAGATTTCCAGCAAAAGTTCACTTGCTTTCTTTTCTGTTTTGAATTCTGTCCAAAGAACATTGTAATTTCTTGTCTGCTTTGAATTCTTTCCAAAGAACATTGTAATCATTGTCATTCTGATGAATCAGCATTCGCAGGTAGGAAAAAAGAAACCATTTTGCTGGAGAGCTTCTCACTAGTCCATCATGAGGTCATGAACTTGGGATGCTTCCAGTTGGTATTACTTTTAACAAAAGTCAGTAAAATATTTTGCCCTCAAGCTAAATCGTGTATTGGATATTTCACATATACAGAAAACTCAGAGTGGTGTAAGAGGTTTTTCTGGGGGAATTACTCATCTGATTTTATGTACAAGGTAAAAGATTGACTGATACAATTTTAAAAGCACCCAGAAGTGACCCAATACAACTTTCCCATATATAAGACCCCTGCAGTTTTCAGATCTGATGCCTTAAATTTTGCTATAAATTTTACTGCTGTGTTGTAAATCCTGGGACTAGATCAGAAGGACTGTGAGACAGCAAACCTTAAATCTGTCATCAGTGAGAAAAACTGCCACCTAAGTTCTAAGGACACCAAGAAGTACATTTTTAGCTCTCTTATAAGTTAATTGGGTGACTTTGTGCAAGACACTTTACCTTTCCCTCAGCAAGCACCTCCCTTCATCTCCTTGGCAATCTTTTCTACTTAGATTGCAAACTTTTCACGGGAAGGACTCTGCTTACACTAGGGATACTTAAAGAGGCTCCAGTTTGCCAGAACTTCTGTTTTATTGTAATATTACCAGCGCAATTAATGAAGACTGGTGGATAATAACTGTACACTATTCTAAAGCACTTAGGCATGGTGCTGCCATCTATCAGCTAAAGAAAAACAGTTGTCTCTTGTTTTCTCTAACAGACAGTGCAGGCTCTTAAAACCTAATTCTTTATTCAGAATTCTAACAAATATCAGGGAAAAAAAGTTTAAGACCATAAGGTTCCATGCTTCAAAATCTCACAGTAGTCATTGTTTAACAAGGAGAAACTCCCCTGAAAGACTTTTTCTGGAATCCACTATACAAACCTTTTGTGAAAAAGGCAGATGAAGTTATTTTTAGTATTAACTCCACACTGTTCAAAAATACCAAAACTGATCTCAACTGTCCAGCATGTTTTTGTGAATCTGTGAGCAGCACAGCAGGGGCATTAAGACGTGTGACATGTCCAGATCATATCAATAAAAGAAATTATTTCCAGGACCCAGCTGGAAACCCCCAAGGGATGCCGCACAGAGGGCTGAAGAATGTAGACACCTAATGAAGGAAGCTGGCAAGGCTGCAGGAGCAATAGGCTACCTTTCCTCACAAAGCTGCAGCCTAATCTTGGGCACAGAACCTGCTCCTGATCCTTTCAGCATCTTGTGGGGAGCTTCTAGCAGAGTCCCTGTGTCCAAGTAAGAATCAGACTTTGCGCCACTTGTTTTATAGCATCAGCAAAGCTCAAACCTCCTTAAACACAGCAAAAAACCATGGTGCAAATCAGCTTCTTTGTTTGCAAGTATGTTTCCACGCAGAAAGTTAATAAAGCTGTAATTTCTGTACTTTCCTTTACATCCAATCACAAATCACAATACAACAAGAGCCTTTATCCTTCTTTTTTAATTCATTAAAATTAATTAAATCTTATTTAGTACAGTGGGAGTTTTAAGATGTCATTATTTTGCTTTGATATTTACTTGATGAGTGAAGTTTCTAAAAATGGAAACCAAATATTCCAGTTGCCCCATAGCAGCTTTGATTGAAATATTTGTTCAGCAAAATGAAATTAATTGTTATGGGTATTTTCCCTTTTCTTTTTCTTTTTGATCCACTGTCCTATCATGTATGCCTTTTGGAATGTCTTATCATAGGGATAAATAGAATGAACTCTGGCTGCTTTGCAGATGAATGATATCCCAATTAAAATTTTGTCTTAGAAATGTCTAATGGCTCTTCTTTCTTGTAAGCTGAGTGTAAGTTTAAGGTTTGACTTTGAGGATAATCATTTAGTTTTACAGCATAGTGATGTCAATTAAAGAGATTTGTTTCACACTGAATATAGAGCTCCAAAGTCTCATAAACTACTAATGATAAAAAGATCTGTAAGTCTTCCTAGAAGTGGAATGAATGTAGCCATTTGAAAATGCACAGTGCTAGATTAAATATGATGGTTTAAAACTAATTAAACCACTCATCACACTCCCTAGGGCCAATATCCTGTAAAGAATTAAATTGGACTACTTGGGTAAGAAAAAGAGCTCACTTGGTTATGCCTGGGCCTGTTTTACGTTTTACCAAATTCATGTTCTGCTAAAATGTACTCACCCTTGTATATCAGTTTTAAAAGGATTCAGGGTTTTTTAATCAAAATTAACTGAATTATTCCTACCATTTCTCTTTTAAATTATTTCTCTCTTCAATTATTACCATGATGAATTTCTTTTTTTCTTGCAAATCTGGTTTAGCGCTCATAAAATATATGTCTCCAGTGGCCCTACTAACCATCTGCCAGTATGTAGGCATATCCTAGAACCAATATGTGAATACATGTTCCCAAATTTCACAAACAATCAAATATTATACAAGCAGTGCTATCTATCTACCTTGAAAAACTTTCTCATCTATGAGTTTCTCCTGAGTGAAGTGCACTGGAGTTCAGCATGGGCAGGAAGCTAATACAGCAACTGCTGCCATCACCCAAACATGAGAATAGGCTTGGCATAAGACAATGAACATTGAAAAGATGTACACTACCTAACATGCAGTTGTTGCATCTACTGTGCATAAAGTTTAAGAATTGTGAAGAGACTTGCAGTCTTTTTTATTTTCCTTGATCTTGAATTTGTGATCAGACCTATACTTGTGTTAAGCCTGGGTACAAATCCTCTTTCTCTCTCTGTCTTCATCAATAAACACAACCCACCTTTTTACTTGCAGTGTTTTCTGATGTTGAACTGAAATCCTTAGAACCACTTACATTTAATTATTTTACACCTTCAAAAGACTACAAGACAGAGTGCAAAGAGACTAAATTTTTGTAAAAGCTTTAGCTAGTCACCAGACTTCACCAAGCAGCAGCAGTACAGCAGCATTCACTGCAGTGCCTGTGGTGTGGAAACTACATTTGTGCAGAATGTGATTTACCTGCTTGGGCCATTCACATGCTGCATGAGGAAGTTAAATACTTGTCTGTACTTATACCTATGAGAGGAATTCTTGTCTACATTAAGCTATAAGCTACATTCTTCTCATTTAATTACAATCCAGATCTCTGGCCATTGCTGATCTTTTGCTTTCTTTGCATCTCAATGTTATTTATTATTTAACCCCTCCAAGCACAGAAATTCTGTACGTAATTATCATGTATTGCTGTTAGAGATCTTGGCATTAATCTCACAGAACAGGATAACATTACTTAACAGATGTTGCCCCCTAGCAGATAACGAAGAATTACAAGTGCTGCCTGTCAGGAAACAGCTTTTATCTTATAAAAATCTGGTGTGTTAACTGAGAATTTCAGCTATTTCTTACTGAGACTACTAATAAGAAACGTTATCCCGAGAACGATTCCTCTAAAGATCTGAATGCATATGCTCAAGAAAAGAGAGATGCTATTAAGGGTCACTGTTACCTTGGGCCATGAGGGATATGACTGTCTCCTAGGGGAATCCAAGGTCTGGTTAAATACAGAGACGCAGACATGGACAGGGTTTGGGTGTGTGGAGACTTACAGTTCCACAGATGCTCCCAAGCTGCAGCTCTCCTGTGACTCTCCCAGGAGCTGGCAGCTCTCTGGTTGTCCGAGCTCATGGAACCAGGTGAGCACACCAGGACTAGATATTATTGAGTGGGGAAAAAAGGAAGGAAGTACACAAAACAAAGCCTCGGTCCTAAGAATTGTAAGGATAGCCCTGAAAATATGATCCCTTATATCTCAAACTCCAGAACACAAGTGCAAAGCACAGCAAATTTAATTTAAAAATACCTCAGGAAGTTTTATTGTCTTTTGGGGCATGTCATGATTTTGAGCTCCTGCTTCCGGCACTGCTACTGGAATTATCAGAGTGCTCTGATCACAGCCAGATGCAAGCCTGAGACTCGCTGGAGGCAATGCGGCAGAAAAGAGGAGGGGAAAAATATAGATAGAAAAGAAAAATTATGAACTGCTTAATACTTTTGAATCCCGAAAAGAGAGAACAGAAGAAAATTCTCCTTTGGAAGCTTTCCAAAATTTGTATTGGTGAGTATTTAATAACTTCATTAAGCCATGCAAAACATTTTTTTCTCAAAAATGAAAGGAATACCTTGAATTTGCATCTTCATCTTTTTGTTTTTCTATTTCCTCAACTTTAATAACCCCTTACTTGATTTTTGTTATCATCAGCTTTTGATTATTGCTTAATATTATACTCTAGCAACATTAGTAAGACCCAAATCTTCCACAATCATTTAGTTTCACCAAGTGCTGCATTTATTGGAAAATACATGAAAACAATAGGGATGAGTGTGAGGACTATTGGAGCTCTGTTTGCCAGACTGCACTTGGAGTTCACATTGCCTCCTGCCACAAGATGTCAGTGCTACAAAATCTATGCACGTGTGGCACACCAGCACATAGTGGCACTTCCAAAACACGCAGAGCTGATAACATATCTAAGCTTGAAACCTCAACATCGACACAAAAACCAGCCATGGATCGCACAGCAAGCAAATTTCCTTTCACGTGCTGAGGAGGTGGTGCTATGCTCACCCATGGGGTTTTGTCGAGCTCACTTCGCTCATTTCAACTTTCAGTTCAGGGTTGGGAGAAAATGCTACCAACCCAAGGAAATTTGCTTATTTTTAAACACTTACTGCTTTTATGATGAGATAAGAGATATAAAACATAAGCAAAATAAAGCTGATGCAAGATTATAGAAGATGGTTTCCTTTTGGGGGAGAGTAACAAGAAATTCTATGAACTACTTTGTTCTCAGCTGCTACTCCCTGGAGGTGGGAATTACAGAAACCATTCCAGATTTACAGAAACTATTTTTTCAAACAATTCTGTTACTGGTCCCACATACCCGTCTCCTGTGATGAGACATTTGTGAGATCCCCAAAATAACCAGCTGACTTGAGTTCATATGAGAGAAAGAGACAACAGCGCTCCAAGCTCTACCCTTTGGTGGGGAAGCACTCTGAAGACCCAAACAACCACACCTGTCAGCCACAGAAATATCAATAAAGAGAGAAAAAAAAAGATGATCTGTCCCTGAATGTTGAGCTTATTTTCCCTTCTGGGCCCAGAGAATCTAGGCAGGTCTCTTTCCTCTCATCCTCATCAGGAGAAATGAGCTGATCACCACACTACCATGAGGGACAAGAAGCATCCTTGTGAAAAGATGCATAAAACATCTGAACACTCACACAGCTCACCTGGGGTGGCACTGGCAGAGTTCCTGCCTGCCTTTCACAGCTCAGCAGAGGACACCACCTCTCCCTTCATCCCTGTCTTTAGCAGTGGGGAAGGTGAAGTCAGCCCTGGGTGAAATTCCTTTCTGCAGTCAGGATTAGCAGCAGTGGCTGTCAGCTGTGGGACCCTGGAGGTTATAGTGTGGAAGCTCTCGTGAGGAACAAGATCCACTGTCGCTCTGTCGGACATGAGACAAGTAGGCAACTCAGGAGGTCAGCCGGACCAAGGTCGGGCAGAGAGCAAAAGAGACCCAGCCTCTCTTTATTCTTATATCTTTTTACAGACAGTTATGGATTGGACAAAGAGGTTGCCACCTCTCAAATTCCATAGGTGAGAAACACAGTCCATCACATTCTCCACCCCAGAAAGAAGAATGAAAAACAACATCCAAAGTACAAAACAGTCCTTGGCTGGTTATAGAAACATGGATCGTTTACACAAAATCCATGAGAACCTTTGCTACAAACTATAAACACAGCACTCTAAAAAATCAGGGCGACAATCCACCAGCACGGATTTCTGACACACCCAACCAAGCCCCAGCTCCGACCCTTCTGGGCTTGCTCAAAGTTCAGAGTATCTGCTCTCTCAGGAGACAGAAAATCAATTCCAGAAGCCTCATCTGAGACCATCTAAGTGTCTGTACTCTCACACACCTGTATTTTTTGGATACACCTGTGAAAAATGGTTGTTTCCCTCTGCACTCAGCTTTTCAGCAAGTTTGTCTGCAGTCACTAAGAAGCTCTTTTCCATGCACAGAGAATACTGAGAAATGACATATGCTTACTTTATATTTAATAGGCCTCTCATTTGTTTAGCTATAAAATGTATTGTCAGTAAGTTTAATAATGCTATAAATAATGCCTTTATTCACAATGAATGTTCATAAAATATTAGTGAACAAATTTACTGGGCTAATTTATTAACACATTAGACCAATCCAAAGTCATTCTGAATGTGCACATATTTGAATAACTGAAAATCTGACTATCCCTGACTGTAAGCAAGGAAAGCTGCTGCTGAACCTGTGAATTTTTTTTAAATTTATATTCAAATTACTATGAAATGATGAACCTCTTTCTTAACTGATGATCATCCCTCTAATCTACTAATTATTCCAATTCCACAATAGACAGAGTACTTTATATTCTGATATTTCTAAATTGCTTTCATGTTCAATTACTTCTAATTATACAAGCAAGTCTAAAATTGATGATCCGTGCATATAATTATAGATTCTGCAACTCAGCATAAGCAAATAAAGGAAACTATCCTTATTATGACAACACAGTTTCTAATAGTCAGGCACTGCAAATTTAATTGCAGTAAAGGCTGGATGGTGTTATTATGTAATTAGTAACAAAACTGTTATTTCAGGATAATTAAATGATGATGTGGGCACTGGAGCTGTCTTAAAACAATCTTTTTCTAAGTTTAAGGTGAAGGAACCCTACCAGATTCAAAAGCTGAGTATATTAAGCTGAACAGTGTTTTCCTCTGTAAGTATTGCTAAAAATATCATGACAAAATGGTGCATGAAACAGTACTGATAAAGTGATTACTTGTGGCCTTTGCGCTACAGAAACTCATTTCAGGTTCTTTCCTCTTAGTTTGCCCATTTTTCCACACTAACAGAGAAAGGCAACAGAGTATGTGGTTCATTCTTTGGAACTTTGTTACTACAAGCCTGGCCTTTCTCAGAAATAGAAATGCCTCTTACAAGGGAGACAATCACCTCGAATTTTGAAAAACAAGACTAAAGGGACTTAAACCATGACTAGTGAAAACATAGGTACTACAGGAGGCACATGCAGATGATACAAGAAGGATGAAGTCACAGACAGCAATGAGGAGATAAATCGAAGTTCAATACAACCCCCCACAGGCATCTTCACAAGGACTGTTTCTTTAAATGGAGTTTACTTTCTAGGATAAAAACTGAGCTACCAGGCCATGACTTGCAATCCCCCAATAAAGAAAACAGTCAAAATAGAAAAGCTTAACAATTGTGACTTGACTTGGTGTGAGTTGTCCACAATTTTCCAGAGAGCTGTCCACAAATTTAGTATCTGTTTATAAGGGATTCATATTTACATTTTAACTTGCACGTGTTTAAGTCAATAACAAGACTTACTCACTTTAATGGTGCATGATTAGGGCTCATGGACAAGATTAATTGAACTGATTAAATTTTTTTTTCTGGATCATTAAAGCATCAGGAAACTAACTGATCTTTTCCTACTTTATTGAGTCTTCCGATGAGAAAACTTTTTTATATATAAAAACTTTTTAAAATTTGAGTCACAAATTACTGACTACACCCTCTTACTATATGGAAAGGCACATTTTTTATTTTAATCAAACAGAAAGGTAGCAGAAATTGGATTCTCATTGACACTAACTCATCTATTAATGGAAAAAATACATCTCTTTGTAGCTTTTCATGACTGCCGTGTAGGTAGTTCTTTAACATGAAGGCTCTCAAGTCACAAAATTTATTTAATTTTTAACTCTTTTTTTCCTGCATCATTTCTCAACCCATAGTTAAGCCATGAATTATTGTAGAACAGGGTAGATGTTCTTAAGTGTGGGAAAGTGAGTTTCCTTCTGTCTTCAGAAACCCTTAGAAGGTTGATAGGCCTTAAGAAGGGGAGAGCTGTGCTGGAGGAGAAACAGTGGACAGTGGGGACCCAAGGAGATATGGTTTGAAAATAGAGATCTCATTTAATAGCTGAACTAGTACAATGTCTTTCTATTGCCTAAGAAGGCAAGCATCTCTCTCCTCCTCCCTCTCTCTGATGGCAGCTCACTTGTGCTGCTTCCTTTGCACAAGTAATTAATCTGGAAAAAATTACAACCAGAAAAATTAATAACTTACAAATAACCAAGGTATCAAAATGAAGAGGGCAGGGCTTTCTGTCTTAGAGCTGGAAATAAGACAGGTTGTGAATGCTGCTTGGGTGAGAAAGAATCAATAGGTTAGCTGTTCTGCACCATAAAATCTCCCCCTGCTGTGTGATGGTTTGCCTCACTTTATCTGAAAAATAACCCCAAAACAAAACCCTGAAACAAACCAATAAACAAACAAACCCATAAATGAACCAACAAGCTAACAAACAACAAACAAACAACCCCCCCACAAAACAAAACAAAAATATGATGAAAGATGCAGTATCACATTGGGACAATCTTTAGTCTAAAATAGTCCCATACAGCCACCTCTAGGAAAAGATCGAAAAACCCAAACTCGATGATACGTGTTTTGAATAGTTACCCCATGACACAATCTGCCTTATGAGAAGGCCTGAAAAATTAGGGCTTAAAAACTGCCAGGACAGCGAGCAATCCCTCTTGCATGCAATGCCTGACCTGACCACAAGATGGAAGTGAAGTTTAAAAATTAAACTAAAATCTGAGCAGAGCGGAATTGTGCGACTGTGCAGTCACCGCTAATGCCATCTAATTGACAAGTGAGGGTTATTATCAGCTTGGGGATTTCTTAGCTCCTTGCTCTCTGCTCGGCAGCCTGGGATGCAATCAGTACAAAGTAAATATTGTACTGACACGTCACAGTGGGATTACATTTGGGCTAGAATAAAACACAGCCTTTGATTCTTGCCTTGGATTCTCGACTGCTACAGCACCACAAGCTGTGATCAGTTGTTTTTCCCCCCCCAGCTCCAGGGGCTGATTATTCCTGAAATAATTAATTGGTAGACAAGAAAAGCAAAGATCTCCTTATTCCTGAATGTTTTAAATAGTGCACCAGAAATGTCAAACTAGTTTAGGAGTAATTAGTCAACAAGTTGCTGTGCACAGAACTGGAGCTGAACACAATGAAGATTATTGCTGTGCAAAACCCCGCAGAGCTGCGGATGCTGATGCACCTTTAGCAAACAGAAAGGATCTGCAGGGGAAACAGGTTTTCCCTCTTTTGTATCCTTTTTGGGAAAGATAAAAGCTTAGTGTTAGAGCAGGAATCGTCCACAGTGCTGTGGGTAGTTCTTTCAGAAACACTGCAAGATTTTCTTCTTAAATGGAGAACTAAGGACTCCACAATCAAAAGAGTTCCCTCACAGCAAAGAGGTGGTAGGGCACATACTGAACAGGTAGAAAAACTGAGACACAGAAGGGTTAAGACCCAGGTCCTTTAATACACTGAGGTGATTTTCCAAGATGTACAGGCTGTGTCTAAAATCACACACCCTGAAAGTGGTTCCTTGGTGTCAAGTTTGGACTTAAATCTACCCTAATTCCATGGTGGGAGCCTGGTCCACGATGGGGTGCTACCACACTATTTAATGCCAGCAGAAAAGATAAAGAAGTAAGAAGCAATGATTTCAAGGCTTTTCCTAGGATTGACCTGTACTTGGAGCACCTGGTGATTACAAGTACTGATATGGTATTTTGAATCTGAAAATAACCCCAAACCAACAAAAAAACCTCTGGTTTTTTACTGTAGTATCCTTTATATTCAGCTCAGAAGTGAGGCTGAATCACATGCATTATATGCAGTGAAGACTGAGGCTATCAGACTAGAAAACATGGGCATAAATAGGCAGAGGTATGAAAAGTATTAAACTGCCTTAGGCTGCTTACAGAGTGTTTAAACAGAACAACAATGTAGCTGCAAGTTTTTGCAGATGGAGGACCATATACTGATTCATTAAGTGCCTGAGCCCAAACTACTTTTCAGAGATACCCTTCTAGGTATCCCACAGACGTGTTCTCATGTTTACCTTCCTGCTAACCAGCATTGTGATGTACAAAAACTAGGATGCATGAATGGAAATGTGGACTCAGTAATGGAGAAAGGTCTGAAACAGGGAACTTCTTGAGGACATGGAAAAATCCTCTTCTAGTATAGGAATGCAGGGAACAAAGTGGAAACTTTCCCTGCACAATGCATAAATGTTGTCTTTCACAGGCACATGTTTACAATCACCTTCTAAGACCAAGATTATTTTGGTTCACAATGTGTAAATATACATTGTGACACATCTGGACACAACCCAGAGAAGGGACCCATAAGAAGTCTGCTGCTCACACTTTAAAAACTCTGTACACAATAAACTGGTTACATTTATCAAAACCCTGGCCAAAATTGCAATATGCTTTGGAAACCATGCAGAGAATTGCCTTCCTCCTTGTAGGTGAAACTGGATGGCACAATGATCAGATAAAGTTGCTTTAGGATCCACATAATTGCTCTTCTCAGAACTGCTGAATTGTTGCTCTAAATGTTTCTCTGAGCTGGCAGGTGATAAAGATGCTAACAGAAAGTTGGTAAATAATTTCCCCACATAATTTCATTCCTCCTCTAGCTGGAAATAAACATGATGAGCAAATAGCTGGCAAGTCATAAAGGAGGACAATCCTTTTTCATATTAAACACTCAGTCTGCATTTTTTCCCCAATAAATATGGGCTGAGATAGCTACCAACATAATAAACAGAGCATATCCAGAATGCTCTGGAATAATTTTTGTTCCTGGGGGCAGAGAGGGAGTACAATTTTATGCTACCACTGATCAAGTATGCAAGTCATAAGTAGTTCTAAGTAAGAAAAAGAGGCCCCAACACTGGAAAACAGATCCCAAACCCTCAGCTGGCTTAGACCCATACACTCAGAGAGCAAAGTGTGCTCATTTTTACTGGTGAGAGATGACAGCAGCTCCCTGGTTACTTTCATTACAGATAGGTCTTGGCCCAGTGTTGAGGATCACTTTTGAACTCAAAATTGGTCCTGGATCCTCCCTCAGCACCTTCCACTGCCTCAGCTCCAGCCAGGGATGCTGATTCTTCTGCAAGCCTTTGGCAAACACCAACCTACTGCTGTCCATGTGCAGAGCCACACTCAAATTGTTTGCAAGCTTATTTGTCTTGTGTCCTTCTTTATGAGAAGGCCACCATAACACTGCCACCAACTGAAGTTCTTGCTAAAGAAGTCTCTTGGCTGCTATAGGACATTAAAGAACTAATGCATGCTCCCTTTTCTGAGAGAAAAATTACTTTAAAACACAGCTGCATAATTTAATTAAAATCATGCTTCCTGTGACAAAGCAGGCTCTCCTTTGCTATTTAAACCAAAATACATGTTTTTGCATATAGGTGCAGATAATCACTGACATTGACACACATCAATCACACTTCACAATAACCACCTCACTTGACATGTCTGAATCAGCCATCACACACAGTGGTGAAAAAAAAGGTACATCTTTTCCCCCCGCCCCAGACCCTAACTGAATGCCTAATTAATGCATTTCAGTCACTTGAAAACATAGCTATGCCTTGACAGAACTTATGCTTTAGTCTGAAGGTGTCTCAGGTAATAAAATACAAAGCTGTGAAATGTTCCATGTTGAGCAAGTACCTGAGAGCCCGAGCCTGAATCATCTGAACCTCAAGCATGCAAAAAGTAGACCACAGGCTGTTTCCTTCTTTTCTTTTTTTTTCTTTTAACCAAAATCACAATCTTCAAATCTTGGCTAAAGCTTTGAGTCTTCTGTAACTCATTTTCCTATTCATTATGCAGGAACTAAGGGTTGATCATCACTATAGCTGTTCTAATTGCAACTTACAATCTTTAATCTCTGAGCCCTTCAAAAGATGTTTGATGTACTGCATTTAAGAACCAGGTGCTGAAACAGACAACAGGCAAGGCAGAGGGGCAGGGGGGATGGAGGCAGAGGAGAGAAGGGAAGAAGAAGATAAATATAACCTTTTTTAACCAAAAGATAAATCTGAAAATCAGGACTATGAAAATCATGCTGGATTTGATCTACAGGTTTTATGGAGAATCAAAATCATCAGAATTCTCTTTGCATTCAGTTTATCTCCCTGTCAGGTCACAGCTCATATTTTGCATGAAAGTTGTGTTTCCCTATGAGAGATGAGGCCAGCTCACACTCAACGCAACAGGGATACTTTTGTGGATGAAAAAGAGATGTTAAAAGCAGCCATTGCTGAACTGAAAGCCTAGGGAAAAAAGCACATGAGGTTTTCATTAAGGCAAGCCAGGTATATGAGCAATTAATAAAATTGTTAGCATAAAGACTTTTGTAAATTTTTATAAGTAGTTAATGAGAAAAAGTTGGATTCCCTAAATACAGTAATCTAGGTTTTGCAAACAACATAAAAGTATGGAAGCTTTTCAGAACTAAAAGATGTTGTATATCTTCAAAGCTAACATGAGATCTAATTTGGTGGCAATGAGCCTGAGCTAGAAGGTTCCCATTCAGCTGTGAACATCTTCGAATGTCAAGAATCTTCAAATGCAGTTTCTTACACTGCATCTAGAACTACATCTTTAATTTCACAGGAGAGATCAATGAAAAAAAACCCCAACCAACCAACCCCCCAAAACAACAAAACACTTAGTAGAAAAATACTTAATGCAAATTGTTATTCTCCAATTTATTGTTCCCACAAGTCACTCCAAATCATGCCCCACTCCCTCCCTCCCTCCATCCCCTTCCGCTCCCCTGTGGTGGGCTGGAGAAGAGAATTGGAGGTACAAAAGGTAAAGATCATAGGCTGAGATAAGACCAATTTACTGGAAACAGAAATGAGATAAGAAAATGAACAATAAGAGCAAAAACTTTAGTAACAGAAATGTACAAGAGGGGAATGATTCACATGCAGTGAGCATTTACTGTGAGCCTGATCACACCCATCCCTGGAAAGTGAGCTGATAGAATAATCTCTCAGTCCTAGCCATGCCCCCTCCTGGCTACTGTGAAATACAAGTCTCTCCTAGTCAGAACAAGGACACAAATCTGATCAAAATGGACTGTATACTGTTAAATATACAAATTGAAGTGCAAGCTAAGACTCCTTTAATTTATCATAATCCCACAGAAACATTTACTGTAACTCAGTAACAGGATGAACAGTGTGCCTTGATGTGACCTCTCAGTGACTACTTATGAGTACTTAAGAAATGCATATAAATCAGGTCTTGATAATTTAGACTTGACTGTCTTTCTTTCCATTTCTTTCAATGTATAACAAATATAGAGCACTTCTTAGATACAGATGTCATAGCTCATTGCAGATAGCTTAGTGCCCCGGTTCTGCTCCCTGTCCCTGAAGCCTCAATTTCAGTCTTTGTGTCAGGAAAGGTTCATATTTTTCTTTTGTGAAGGTATCTGAAGCTAAAGACAGAATTTGTATAGGGGAGATTCAATTCTGAATCTGTCCATTTTAACACACTCTTTTACCTGGTTTTATTTCCCAGTAAAAAACCCAATGCTGGGAATTGCTGTTCATAGTATCCAAAATAAAATAAAGCTGTTCTCAAATCCCGTATTAAATATTAGCAACCTAAGGAAGATTTAATCATCAAGAATAGACTCACTTGGTCACCTGAAATTTCTGGTTCATTTTGCTTGGTTAAGAACACGACCTAATTGATGCAGTTATTTTATCCCTTTCTCCCATGAAATGGGTCACAATCTGTGAAAGCAGAAGAATTATGGTGGTATAAAATTGCAAGGGGGGAAAATCCGGCTTTGTGTGGGAGTAACGAAGAACAGAGAACTCAGGCATATACAAAGGCTTGCAGTACATACTGTCCACCTGTTTTGTGAACTTCCACTGTCAACCCACTGTTCCATGGGGATGAAATTAAATGAGAGCCTGAACCTGGGTAATTCTGAGTAGTCACTGATTTTCCTTGCTTCTTGCCATACGTAGGGAGGGCTTGTATACTTAATTTTTGCAAGACGTGAGTGCCATCCACGACACAGCAAGGAAAGATTTATAGAATCAACTTTTGAATGCATACAATGTGACTTAATGGCAAGATTTCACATAATGCAGGTTCTTTTATCAGGGAGAGACACATGGACTAATACTGAGGAAGGCACCTACTTAAAATGAAAACAGCATGGAATGATGGCCTAAGCAAATAACACTCATTAGCAATTGAGGGATTTGAAAGAGATTTTCATAGAGAGGAAAAGAATCCACAAGGGTATTCTCATATAAAGCCTTTAAAACCCTACATACATCTGAAAGGCCTCACTAGTGAGGTATGAGCAGATTACTCAGTTATCCTCCTTCTCTGGATGAGAGAGATGGGGTGGAAGGTACTCGCTATTTAATGAGTGCAGGCTGTAGAGAGCACTACATGTGACACTGTAGCATCAATTATACAGAGGGACCACCAAAATGGGCCTCGATGTGATGATGGAGCCCTGTGACACTGCACGCAGGGGGGCTGGGTGTGAATGGAAGAGTTAAAATGAAGATAAACACAACAGATTTATCACACAAGAGCCTCCCAACTATTCCAAAAAAGTCTCTTCCTCAAACCCAGAAGGCTGCAATGAGGGAAAAGAAGGTAAAGGTATGAAGTGGGAGAAATATTAGAGAAAATAAGGAGAAGGAAAGACAGAAAAAGCTGTGTAGTAAAATCAGGAAAGTAAGGGATTATTTGCTTCTGCACAGACTAAAAAAGGAGCTCAAGCCACATCATGCAGGGATTAGCTACCCTGTGTAATACATTAGAACTGTAAAAGCATTGGAGATCTTTCTTGGTTGTTTTACTGGAGACAAAAAAAATGTATTAATTATTAGCCTTTAAAGGTACAGCAGTGTGTTGGTGCCTAGAGAGACTTTCTGACATGCAGAGGTGCATTATAACAGTGTCCATGCATTGTGCCAGGTGTTCACAATACAACTGTAAAGCTCAGACACAACATGCAGATACAGAAAGCAATTGCAGATAATGTGCCCAAAATAAACACCATAAATTGCATGGCAAGAAGAGACCCTGTTCCTTCAATGCCCACCCATGGGTGCACACATGCCTACCCCCAAAAGCCTGATAATCAGCAAGAATTTTGCAGGTTCCAAGTAAAAACTAAGTTTGAGAGAGAAATCTGAAGGAGAGCACTAATAGTTTTGCAAAGCTTTGTGGAAAGCATTCCTAAGCACAGCAAAGAGAGGAGAAAGCAGGGAGGCATTTGATAGGAGAGGGGAGAGATGAGAGAGGAAGTCTTGGCTGCAGATGACAGCTAAGGGAAGCATAGTTACAAAAGCAGCCAGGAAGGGAGGCTGAAAATTCCAAGTGCTTCCCCTGGGTTTGCCTGCTTTTCTCTGGTGGGTGCTGTCTCCATCCCTCCTGCCTCCCTATTTCACTTTCATTACTTATCTTTCCTTGCTTCTTCAAAGCAGGAGAGCCGACTGTTAAAACTAAGCAGCTCTGCTTCAAACGAAACAGATCAAAACCATCTCCATTAGTGCCATCACATTGTTCACCATGCTTACCCACTCCTCTCTGCATCCATGTTACCATTTAACTCAGATGCTCCTTGTTATTCTGTGTTGCAAGTCCTGACCATATTAAGACTACATTTCCATGGCCTTTGGGTGCATGTAATAAGCATGGCTAATAACACATGTTCTGAGAGAGGTCAGTGGCTTAATAGAACATAAAAGGTAGCTCCAAAAATAATATATAACTTGTTGAGCAGGAAGGATCCAAAGAGTCCAATGGCAGCATAGGAAACATCATTTAGAAGAAAAGCTTTGCTTCTTTGTTAAAAGAAAGAAGTGTGGATGGTCAAGACAGTAGTTTCAAGGATGAAGGTGCAGTAGCAAAGATGGGAGAGAAGAAAAAACAAAATTTTATTGGTGCAATAATTGAAAGCCCCATAGAAGAAGTACTCTTGGGTCATTTTCATCATGACACAGACAAAGAAATTAATAATTAAATTCTTTCTGTGCATATCTGTAAAAAGAGATTTTCTGGGATGAATTTATTTTTAATAGCTGAATATTTCTATTTTCTCTTCTCTTTCAAGAGAAGACAGTCTTTCTGTATACTAAATCATATGAACATTTGCTGGTTTGTTCCCTATCTCCAGACTGGGGAGAAAATAACACAGGAGAAAGAATTAATCAGAGAGTTGAGCAGAGACAGAAAAGTTTGAGTAATTTTAAACTTGTGACATAAAACCATAGTGACCTGTTAGGATATTTGTTATGATGAGTGCCTGGCAGGCTTCCCAGGCCCACAAGAGGCCATTACATCTGTCACAAGCCAACTTAATCCTTTAAATACTTTTTAAAATTTTTTTTTTGCCAACACTGCAGAATCTCTGTATGATTATTGCAATTCTGCCTGAACTGAACTCTACTACTAAACACGCTCTGTCAGGTCTAATGAATTAAACATACTTAAAACCAAAATAACTACAACAAAACACCAACTAGAGGAAACATCTGATTCAATTAACAAGAAAACCCAGTGGATACTCTGTCTTCTGAACCACTTTGATCATTATTGTGTTATGGAAGGACAGCAGGGTGGACAAATGAGTGTGGTCATTGAAGAAAAAAGAATGGTCAGAGTTCTGCAATTGTTCCTGCTTTAAACCAGACACTGTGCTTCAGCTTCTTCTGTAAACTGGAATTTCTAAAAACCTGTAACATTTAAAGAGGGAATACCCAATCCTGACTGTGCATAAGCCCAAAAAGGTTATGCCTGTACCCAGAGTGTCCCAGCATTTCTGCAGGGCTGACCACCATGCAACGCATGGCAAGGGAGAAAATTAAACAGCTTTGAATGCCAGGCATGGGAGGTAAAAATAGCAGCCTTTCACACTTTAGGATATGACTGATATTTAAACTCTTCCAGCTCTCATCAATAGCCATTCTGCCATACAGGCTTCCTAAGAAAACAAGTAAGATCCAATCATTACATTTATCTACTTTGGAATTTAATTTTTTGCACACACAATACACTTGATAGTCTTGTTAGACATAAAACTGAGAAATGCCATGGTTGAAAAGGCATTATGTTAACTGGAAAATTTATAAGATGCTATCATCTTGCAAGGTGATGGTGCTATGAAGCATAGAAGCATGGTCAATGTGTAGTTATGAGGTTTTTTATTAGTTTTAACTATGTGTTTGTACTTCTTTCCTTGTCTGTAATTTTCAACTCTCTATTTACTCTCCACTACTATTTCAATTCTGGTTTTCACATCATCCTTATTTATAAATACAAATATACACTTATCTAAATCACTCATGTACCTGACAGCTGTAGAAATGACAGCCCTCTCCTACCCCTCTTTCCTCTTCTTATGGATGAAAAGCCCCAACCCCCCACAAAAACAGTCTGATTATCATGATTTAGTAGCAGTTTCTGTACAAAGTCAAAACTCAGAACCACAAAGAATCAACTTTTAGCTTCAGGAAATCCTTCACTTGAGCACCTCAGAAAACATCCAAAGTCTGTGTTCCTGTTTCCCAGAGAGGCTTTTGATTTCCTGAACAGGGACACCATTAACTTTTCCACATGCTACATTCACTCAAAAATTATTAATGATTTTGATAAAGATATTTTCCATTGTTAACACAGGAGAAAGTTCCACAGCTCTCAACACATTTTGAAGATTCTGTACAGGCTATAAGTATTTAGTCTTAAGAAAGAAACATCTATTTTGTTTGTCAAGGCTCAGCGCAAGCCCACTGCCCACTACGTTTCCTACTGCTATTTAACCAGGTATCCTTAAATTTGCACTGTATTTGCAGTAAGTTACAGAACAGAATGGTTGAGGCCCCCATCACTGATGAAGAGTGGGTGTAATAAGGAAGATGAAGTGAATGGTCAGATGTTACAGGTATCATACAACTTAGACTTCTGACTGAAAAACAGCAGCAAATAGGAGGAAACCTCAGAAATGCTACCAGTTTTTTTCAGAGCTAGGAGGACACAGAAGTCTAACAATTATGCTTTCTGTGAAAATATTACCTTCTAAGCTGTTTATGTACACACAGACAGCTCATTCATGTTTTCCTTTGGTCGGCACATGACTTGACAGCCACATATACGTTGGGCTGATTTAATTCTCTGGTAAATGGATACCTACATTTATGGAAGTTGCCTAAGATTGCCTGAGGGTAAGCAGCAAGTTCCTGCTGTGACAATCAATATGACAGATATTTGCACACAGTGGAAGAATGAGCAGCTTCTCTGTTAGGAAGCTACAGAAAGGTGGCATTTCTTTCAAAGCCTATGAGAAGAATAAATCTCTGATTACACATCCTAAAGTGCTCTATGCATCTCCTTACATCTGCCAGTGTTGGCCACAGCCCAGCACTGGGTTAGATGGAGAGCAAGGGCCTTTTGGAGATGAAATAACATATTTAGGACATGGATCTGGGAAACCATCACTGAGGATGAAATTCTTAAAATTCTGCAAAAGCAACTGTCATGCAGAATGTTAGTTTTGATGTCCCACAGTTGCTCTAGTTCCTCATGATGGCATCAAAGAGACAACAGAGCTAGCAAAGCACTAAGTCCTATGCTGATGGTCTTAGGCCCATATTATTAAGTACTGAAAAGTTCTAATAAGGTAAGAGAAAGCTCTGACCTTGCTGTATTTCAAACTTTGAGATAACTGCTAAGCTGGCATGGCCTGAGAGCAAACAAACTAACCAGAGTGAGAAAATCTCCATACCTCAGCTGTTTTGAGAGAAATCTGAAAGGCTTCATAATACAAAGAAAACAGATCAGTATTACTGCAGAAGGATTATTGCATTCCTTTACCAGATAAGGCTTGATTATTTGATGAAACCATTCAGAAAAAGACAGTTTGAAAAAAACAGATGCGCACACAATCACATGCGGTACAGACAATGGTGAAGTGATTAAGCAGTGGGGAAGCAAATTCTTGAAAGATTCAGCTCTTTAGGCCAGATGAGCATCAAGCAGTTTATTTCAGCCCACCCACTCTTCTTGGTGCAAGAACATTATGCAAGAACGAAGGAGGAGTGTGCGCACAAGGAACGAGAGGGAAAGCATGGATGTGGGTGTGTGCATGCAAGAGATTTGCTAGTTCTTCCTAGTTCTACTTAGGTGTGAAGTTACACAAAAATAGTTTTTTTCCCTTGACATGTTCACACGTTTGCACTCTATCTCAAAACTTGAAAAAAAAGGGAAGAAATTAAGTACTTGGAGAACTTCAGCAAACAGTGGTTGGTTGAGAGCCTGGAATTCTCATCGCATGGCAAACAGGAAAGGAACTTGGCACTACCAGCCATGGCACAGAGACCATGCAAAATGCAGGTATGGAAAGTGAAATGTAACTAATGCAATGTCTGGTGCAGCTCTCAACTGCCTAAGGAGTCATGACACAACATCCAACACCTATGCACAAGTACAGTGTGTGCTATGTGCACCAAATTCTCCACAAGTAAATATCTGTCCAGCTTGTGATCACACCTTAACCCAAAATTTGAAACTATCTTATGACCAAAATATGAGTAAATGTTCCCAGGAGAAAAGGAGAGTTAAGAGTTGCTGTCCATGTTCACTTAGTTTGGCCTCTCTGGTAAAACTACCAGCAAGAGTGACAATTAAAATACAAAACTTAAGGACCTAACATAGGTGTGTTGAAAGAGACCATAAATTAACTTTTGACTGTGGCCTCGTGCCACATTGACAAATGACAATGACCCTTCTCAGTAACCACCAGAGTTACTGAGTCAGGAGAGTGAGACCCTTAAACTACAGCACCATCCGCTGCTGGTGATGGGGTTTCTCAGGTGAACTCTTTATCTCTGCAATTTGCTTGAGTTCTCTGGTTCTGCTACATCCATAGTTTCTTGAGTTTTACAGCAGTCTAATTTTCCTCCTTGGCTGTATGAGAAATGCGTGCCTTGGGGGAAAAAAAATAATACACAAACCTACTGATGTATTTTTTTTTTTAGGATGTGGAAAGTTTTACGCATGTTCTGACTTTACTCTGCAAGTCTATTACCTCTCTGTGGTATTGCTTTTTCAAGACTATGTGCAAGATTGAGAAAGACTGCAGTCTTAACTGAACCTGAAATATAACCTGGCAATTATTTCACTAAATCTCCCTCTTGTAGCCAACAAGCTGCTAGCTGGTAACCTGTATCCTTGGACTCAGGCCTCTGGTGGCTCCTTTTCTTCACATGCTCTTCTGAAGAGGATATGAAAAAACCCACGCTTTAATCAAAATCCTTTTGCAGAGGGCCCCTGTAACCTGGTGTTGCTGCCTGTCATAGGTTAATTCTGGTCAGCTGGACGAAAAAAAAAATAAAAAAGAAAAAAAAAGAGGCAAAATTCAGGCTTATGTAGAATACCTTGTGCAACAGGAAATGCAGATTTTATATCCCTAACACTACAACTGCATTGAGATGAGCAGACTGACAGTTTTCCTGTCCGACTGATACGATCTGTGAGAAGTCACCTGGAACATGTTATCATATTCATAATGGACTGGAAACTAGAGTGAAAGCACCTATCAATTAAACTGTATAAAGTACTAAATTGATTTTTTTTTTAAACAGGAAGAATGATAAAGCAACATTTCAAATGAACTTTTAGCAGACAGAAATAGTATGAAATAACAGCACATGATCTGTCTTAGACAAAGAGCACACTATATTCTGCAATAGCTCTACTGAGCTGCAATTCATACCGTTCCTCTTCAATGGCTTCATTAGATGTCTGTTGAGGAAACAGAAGAATAAGCAGATCACCCAGCAGCCACAACACTCACTTAGCTAAGTTTTAAGCATATTATGTGAAAGATTTAATAAAATAAGAACTTTGGTGCATCTCATTTTCAGGTGCCAAGAAGCTCCTGCTACAGAGCAGATGGAAAAGAGACACCTAAGTTGGGGCTGTGATTTCTGCCTGGCAGCATAACACATGCATGCTGCAGTAGCAAGTCCAGATTCCTATTACGTACTTTTTCTAAAAACTTTACTGAGAGTGAACTCCATCTGCAAAGACCTGCATTCACACTGAGACCTGTTACTGCATCATAACTTTTATATTTTGCAACAAATACAAACTCAACACAATTCTTTTACATCCCTTTAATTGTACCCTGTGACTGTCCCTCTCATTTAGCATCATCACTTCGTTTTGAAAGCCTTGAAGGTGCTAGCCAAATTTATAAATCCTTAGTATTCAACTTTCTGACAACAGTGATCATTCAGGTACTTAATTAATGTGGTCCTTCTCTCTCATCTTTCTTTTTGCTTGAAAGGCACAAGCTCGGTAATTACTGACATCCTTTGTGTGGGCAAGAGGACCAGGCTGCCTCTTAGTACTTCCTAATGATTCTTTGACTGATGTAAGGGGAAGAAAATACCACTGAAATGGCTAGGAGTAGATACATTGGCAGCCCTGAGCAACAGCTGATGACTTTAAATGCAAGCAAAGGGCTGAATTCATCCCCCCTGAGCCCAGAGGAACAGCTGGGATCAATCAGACCCACTGAGCAACTTGAAGCACGTCACTGCTCATTTCCCATATTGTGTAACACATGGATTAACCTCTCTAGCTAAAGCAACACCCTGGTCACGGGACAGGATCCCAAAGTGGCCAGGAATGCCCCATCTTCTTGGGAAACAGTGTTCAAAGTGTGAGTAGGAAGGTGCAGAACAGGTACGGTGAAGGAAAACAGTCTCACTGATCTTATATACCTACCATTCTCTCTAGCATCCTGCTGAATCTGCTCCCTAGGCTATGGCAGAACAAGAATGGGAAAAACTAAGGAGGAATGACAGCCAAAAGGGAGATTTTTAATCCAGGCAGTTTTGGACAGTTCTGTAAGACACATTTGGACCACTAAGACTCATGTCACTCTCTCTAACGGTCAGACCCTTACTTCAACAGAGTAGTCTTGGAATGTGGTTCATTACAGCAAGTTTGACAAGTCTGAGATGTTTCTGCAAGATACTTCAAAGCAGATGTCTACAGATTTCAGATGTGAGTGGTTATGGCTTTCTTTACTTAGCTTTGCCTGCCATTCTTGACAACTGTAAGCAGTCATACTGTTAAAAATTTCTAGCTCTATATTATTATTAATATCCATCTCTCATGCCTTACCAAGTTTCACTACTATGCATAATAAGATGCATCAGCTTGTTCTGAAAATGGGCAGCTTCTCTACAGAGAGTCCAGGGTACCAATTACAAAAACCAGAATGGGAAAGGACTGAAACAAAATTAGGTATTTCATCCATTATTGCATCAGCACTCTTTGTCCTTAAAACCATTTCACAAGGATATAAAACATTTCATGTTCTTATAATAACATTTCTTAAGAAAACAACTGCAAAACATTTGATATTTATTTGCAGTCTGATTCAATAGGTTAGTGAAGCTGCTTTCCATTGGTTTCCTTGTCTATTCACCCTCCAGCTAAATGCCCTCATTACACAGGCTGACCTAGAGCTGATGAAATGTAGATCCCAGTTCACTCCACAGTTACAATCAAAGCTCAAATCCCCAGCTGAGGCTAACATCCACAACACAGCCTATACAGGAAGAAAGGCCAGCATTCAAAGAGAAATATTAGTTAAATACACTACAATGAAGGTTTGCCCCAGGGATGAAAATTCATCATCAGACATTGCAAAGTTTTTGTCTTGGAAAGGAAATGCATCACTAAAATTTTCTTTCAGAAAACACAAAAGATTGCTTGTTTTTAATTTTAAACATGCCTATTGGTAACACAGCTTGTAATATGTCTTTCTGGATGAGGTTTTTGGAGCAATCGGTTCCTATATTGATAAAGGATATGAGAAGACTTTGTGGGCCTGAAAGCTTTCCTGTTTCTTCCAACTATTCCTATTCAACTAATAAAAATATTTTCTCTCTGTGAAAATATTACCTTGCTAACAGTCAAAATTGAGTGTTGATTTTATGCTTTCTACCATCTGACCATAGCAAATTCATATTTGAATTGTTGTGTTTAAAGGAATGGATGCACTCTTAAGAAACCAGCTATCTGGGCTGTTAACTGTGCATGATGGAACACTGCACAATGGAAAAATCCAGAAACTATGCAAATTACACAGTTTCACTGAAATAAACTATTATATCTATGATTTGGGTGTCAGTTAAGCCTTAGGCTGCTATCAGAGGTGCAAACCCATCATTGAAATGTTATGGTACAAAAAAAAAAAAAAATTGTATCCTTACCATAGCTTTATCATGGCTATCATTACTAAACCATAGCAATAACTTGAAAAACAATACATCTGGCACTTATTTCCCTAGATGAAGAGACTGTCCTACCATCCCTGATTACACCACTTTGACCATGGCTGCCTTAAGGAACCAAAGCAGAAAGTGTCAGATCCATAAGGATTGCACCACTCAGCATGCAAGGGATCAGCTGCTGTTAGTGACAGATCATACGACGGCCACAGCTCTGTCGGTCCAAAGTCCTGCCAAAACTAATGCCATTGCTAAGCCAAAAACGTTAAGAAAACAAGATGACTGATTGTGAGCCTCTGCAAAATATTTTATGGCAATACAGATGAATCAAACTTCATTGCCAAGGGGAACATTGTTATGCCACTTCCCCCCTGCCCCCTTTTCAGTGAGACTGAATATTAAAGCAAAAAATTATTTCATGTATCTACTGTTATATTTAAACAGTGTCCAGGCTGACACTGTAATGATTTCTGTAACAAAAAGAAGTAGAAGTGGGACACTAGGAATACTGATGTGTGTATCAAACTTTAATGACTTGAAGAATAAATTAAAAGGAGCTAAATTAATAGAAGATATCTTAACAATGTTCTGTTAAGAAACTCTATAGAGACCCACCAGGGTTGAGCTAGAATAAATTGTCACACTATTAACCTTTATGAAAAATGTGACCAAATAGGCCTGTAAGAAACCAAGAGTAAGCTAAGTGCGATTTTATTTTATAGTAAGATTCTTCCTACACTGGCATCTTCTCTCCAATGGTACTTGACATCATTTGTTTCCCAGAAAGATCAAGGAGAAAGGAGAAAAACAGTTCATCCTGACAAATCCAATGCAAATCTTGACACAAACAAAATCATATGTACCTTTACTGATGTCAAGCTAAGTCATTCTCTATGAACAAAATCAACCAGGATTTGAGGAAATTAAAAAAACCCTGACTACATAAAAACAACATAGCAGAAATTTCATTTCTAGAACTTTTAGCTCGAAAAATATGAGCAGTGCATGGCCAAAGCCTGTTCACTAACTACAAGAACTCACTGAGTTCTTGAATGGATCAGTTAGTTTTGAACGTAAAGTATGTTTTGGCAAACTCATTTTTCCTCTCTGTCTGTAAAGCACTGCACTAATTCTAGCACTCTAGTCTTAAATAAAGATATCTTTAACAAGGAAGAGACAATTAGAGAGAGAATGCTTTCTATATGAATGCATGCTACACTCACATCTTGAACAGGGGCCAGACTGGTTCCCTCTACATGTGAACAGATGCAGGACAACCAGAATGCTCCCATACAGAAAAAGACAAATAGACAATCAAAGGCACAGGGCAGATTGCACATAAAGAGCATTTAAACAGACCAGGACTCTTCAGGATCTAGAGAAATGAGTGATGACTAAAATCCCCATTAGCTTGCAGAAAGTGAGTAGGAAATGACTATTCACTGTTTCTTCTAATAGAAATAAAATTAAATCAATAAGATCAGCATGTGGCAGGATAAAAACAGCAAAAGGAGCCTTTTTTTTATGCAATACACAGTTCAGCAGTGGAACTACGTGCTGTGGGAATACATGTTAAAAATCCTACCAGCATCATAAAGCATTCAGAAAAATACATGTTAACGGGGGGAAAAAGTATCTATCGGGGCTAATAAACATGCAGAAGCTTATTTGGCTCACATAGACCATAAGCTTCAGATCTCCAAAGACCAGTATAGTGCACAGGGGAAGTATTATTCTATATTTACCTCATTGTGTTCTTTCCTAGGCATCAGCTATTAGGTGGTATTAAAAAGAGACTAGGCTAAATAGACTTTGTAGCAGAATGCATTTTATTAGGTTTATAAAATAAAACCAATTCAAAATACTGACATGAATCTCAACTGCACTTTCATTAGTTCCCATTCACAGACTGTGTGACATGAGAAGGAGGTTAAAAAAAACAAAAAAAAATTCAGTAAATCTCAACTATTAAAAATATTAAAAGCTAAGAATACTTAGTAGCATTCATTTGGAATTAAAGTATGTAGACAATAATATATTGTGCATTTGCCAGTTTAGCAAAGTAACCTTGGCTCTTAGTACAAAAGCTTCATCATGTTGTAAATCAGCATGTTTTGAATAGTCATGTATGCCCTAAGAATGCATGCTTGCTCCTGGAAAATAACTAGCGAGTACAAATGAAATAGAAAACAAAAATGAATGATCTATGTAAAGGATTTCTGCTGGCTGATTAAAAAAATCTATTTTAATCATGATTTCAAATCCATCAAGTCTGGCTGTAAACACATTCTTTCTGCTTAGAAGCTATTTGCAAGAAATACCAATTCAAGAACTTTATCGGACTGTCAAAAATAATACAATGTTCTTAGGTACTAATAAATTATAGACAAAAAACCACAAGTTGTCAGCAGATTTTCACTAGCAACTGTTATTGGAGCTTTTAGAAGATAAATCAGCAGAATCAACTTCGCTGGTTTTACCAGTAGCCTGAAAAAATGAAGTTTACTTGATATACTCTCTATGTGTTTCCTTCTCCTTGTCCTTCCCAGCAACTTAAAAATCTGGTGGCTAAAGCTGCCTCTGGCTAACATCTTGGTAGCATAAGTGCTTCTAGAAGGAAGGAAAAAATACGTGGATAATTCGTTTGGCTTCAGCTTCTGATGGGCCTTAAGGCATCATTGTTGGCAGGTGTCATACCTGTCGTGCTGGACAACACAGACCCTGTGGCTGAAGTTCACCCAACCTGACCAGAACCCTTCCCTTCCTGCAATATTGGTGAAGGTAGCATGGCTTTGGCTGTAGTACAGAGACACACTGAATGGGTTTTCCAGAGCAAGGGAGCAGCCTACCCTCCACAGCCACCATAGGCAAGAACGGCCTGGGTCTCTTCTCCAACCCAGTGGGCATGGGACAGCTTTTCTTTGCTCTATTCAACTCCCTCATCCTTATAAAGGGTATCCACAAGCGAACAGCCCAGTGGGAACAATCCCTGTACTGCACTGACTTCTAAATAAAGTCCAGAGATTGTCTGGGACAGTTTCTGCCGGCCATAGTCACACACACAAAAGGGAATTCCTTCAAGGACCATTGGGGTCAAGTGCTCAGAAACGAGTCCTTTTTAAGCTACCACTAGACATACAGCCACAGAGAGCACAAGCAGTGAGAGAACTGTGAGGAAAGATTCCACTCTATATTCCTTATTCCTCCAACAGCAAAGACTTTGTGAGAGGGAGCAAGTCTACAGAAAACTTGACATCACCCTTTTTGTGTTGGGGGCCACATGGGACAATTAACATTGGATCCGTTCTGTCTCTATTCCCTGCCTTGCTCAATTGCTATCATCTGCAGGAAAATCCAGTACAAATTATAACCTACCAAAAAGAATAAAAATGAGATAACAAGATAGAATATTTGCAAGGAAAAGAAGATGCAAATGGGTGTTCAGCTCTTTCTGATGCTCAGTAAGAGCTGAGAAACTAAATGTCACTTAAGACTGTGACCCAGCTATTAGTTACCGAGCCCCAGCACCCCAGTGCAGACAGCAGTAAATTCCTTTCTGCAGAATATTTGTTGAAGAAAACAGGCAAACACTGACATGCCTGCTAGATGAAGACTTGATCATGATAAACTACTAGTGTTTTCTTGCAGCAAAGGGGTATGAGGCTGCTGCTCTGAAGGGACAGTATCATAATGAGACTGACACTAGGAGTGTTTACAAATAGCGTTACTCTGGGGAGCACATGAGGGACTGGCCTTGTATTTTCAGTCATTACCATTCTTTTTCTCCTAGTCTCATTAGCACCCTTATTTAGAACAGCATCTGCACACAATCACAAAAATAGAGTCAAGTGTGCTGCCGTCTTTTCCCATGTGTGCTGTTAACTCCCATTTTTCAAACAAGCATTCCATGTGCACGCGGCTCCACCAGCATGAAGAAATCTATTTTGGGACTGCTCTAATCACTGGGCACAAACAGGGAGGCAGCCAGTGGCCTATGCACTTGCAAGCAGTAACATTTGCACAAAGTGGGAACACAGCGAAACAAGCATAAATATAGTCATAAAGATTTCTAACTCAAAAGAAAAAAAGAAAGAAATTTACTCTTCCACTGTGGGACTTTTTTCAAATCAGAGAGAGATGTGAGGAATAAGGCTCAGAGTGGTGTTAGACAGGTGTTAAGTAATATGGATAGGGAAAGGAGAAAGGGACATGTAAGTGCAATGAGCCATTTTCTTGAACACTAAGTGACAAAGCGACCAGACAGAACATTAAAATACAGATGAATGGTTGTGTTTTTTTCAGTACCTTGGAGAAGCAAATGAAATATTTGGTCATAAGGAGTGCAAGAGACAAAAGCTCTCCAAAAGCATTATCTATTTTCTCAGCCACTCCGCAAAGTGAAAAGATTACACTTTAATCTGGACAGAGCCTCCTCCAAGCTATCAAGGAGATGTGCCAGTGTGTTTTGACCAGATCAGGAAACACATTTTGCAATAAACCACTGCAAAAAAAGCACCCAATGGGCTTTGGGGCCCTTGTCCTCTTATGTTGATGGGACATCAGTACAGCCCCATCCACGTCAGTGCAAGCATACTAATTCGAGGTCACAACAGACCTTGTTTCCTCAAACTGTTCTGCTTTTTCTCTCATGATTGGCTGCCCAGCACTCCTGTACCACCTTGGAACAAAGCTGGTCTCTCCTTCAGTTATGTCTTTGCTTGAGCAACAGAAGGATTGTTCAGGAACTGGACTCAAAGTCAATTTCAGCTGGCTACACACCACAGACTTGTGCAATTTATGCTAGCTTTTATTTTCAATAGGGTGTCCATCAACTTTTCAAATCAAGCTAATACAAAACCCTGGGTAAGTCTATTTGAGCAATTTAGAACTACTGAAATTAACTGTCTCCCAGAACAGCAAAAACTCAGAAGATGAGAACCAAAACTAGTGGCACATATCTTCAGCATTTCCTTCATCTCTACATTTTCTATTGAAATGCAATCAGAAAAACATGAAATTTCCAGGCTAGCATGATCCAAGTTTTCTTTCTGTGTATCTGTCCCTGCTGACCCTCTGTTGCGTCTCCAAATAGCGAATTCTGATGAGATCTACAAAGCTTATGGAGGGAGGATGCTGGTGTGAGGAAATCACACCTTTTGTTGGTAAATCTGTAACCACACATTTAATGAAGCAAGCTGTCAGACCAGCATAAATTGTGCCTGCTACTGAAACAGAAGTTTCTGCAGGATAAGCTATTCACCCCTGGCAGACCAAAGTTTCCCATGACTAGAGCGCCTCAGGAGATAATTAGCTAGCAAGTAATGCCTACTCATATCTTCATCTTAGTCATTATTGTTGTTTAGATTTACAGTTCAGGGCCATTCCAGACAGTCACTTTTACTGTTAGCTAATACAGAATATAGAAGAACATGTAATAATTTTTTTGGTGTGGATTTATGACCAAAAAGCATCGAAAAGGAACTTTTTTGTGGGTGTTTCGATGAAAGAAGTGTCACTTGGCAAGCAAATGCCTCAGTTGTACCTTCAGCTCATGCAGATTGGGCTGAATAACTTGTGATGAATCTGACCTTTTATCTTCAGCAGATCACAGTATACCCAATTTCACATTAGACAGCAGCAACACTTCTTGTTAGATAAGAGAAACCATCAGATAATGTATGTTTAAATATAAATGTGCCACAAAAGAAAATCCCAAATTACCTTCCCTGATTAGTACTGATAAACAACTTCTAGAGAGATTGCAATGGAAGAAACAATTCTGCTGAAAAACTGTGTCTTAAACTGACATAAGATTTCTCAATGAGCTGAACAAAGGTTGCTTTATTATTGGAAGTTTTTTGATTAACCCCTCTTGTTATCCTGGGTTTGATATCAGTTTAAGTAAAGACAGACAAGTGACAGTTTAAATCCTGCTTTAAAACTGTAGCTTGGTGTGCTTTTTAGGCAACTCCATATCCTTTCATATGAACTTAAGGAGAAAAAAATACACTGGAAAAAACACTGGAATATGTTGTAGCCATCAATTTTGCAAAAGTCACAGAAAAGCAAGAAATTTGCCTGACACAGCTGAATCTCAGAATCCCTTACAGTCTTCTGATCAAGCAAGATCACTAGTAACTTCCAAGGTATAAGCAGTAATTTCATATTCTACCCTCCTTGAAGAAAGTAGGAAAATAAATAATCAAGCTGGTTTTGAGTTACAGCTGAGTAATGAATACAGTACAATACTGCACTACTTCATCATTCATTCATTCAGACAGTTCAGGACTTCTCAGTGCTCTTAAGAACCACAGAAGCTAATCATCTTCCATTTGAAAATCCGAAGTAAGGGCAGCATCTCAGCTTATGAACTAGGACTCAAAATCTGTCTGAAACTTACTTTACAACAAGTTGCTCCAGTCATTTACTCTGTAGATATTTTATTAACTTCTATGACATGCTCTTTTTGGCTGGGGAAAGGAGTTGGTTGGGCTAAAAACTCAGAAGGAAATCTTGAGATCAGGTGTTTAAATGTCACCGGTATCATGTACCTAAAAAAAGCGTTCTCTTAAGAATACACAAGCATAAAAATCTGGCCCTACAGAAGTTAGTGGAAGAAACTTAGCCTTTGATTTCAGTATGTCTAGAAATTCACCCAAAATTTGTGGATCGGTCTGGCACATTCAACACGAACTGATTTGTTTGCTGAAGAACGGGTGTGAATTAATTGCTCACCACAGATGCACGCTCTGAGGAGTGTGACTTCTCGCAGGACTCCCCCTGACTGTATCAAGTTCTATGGTAAGGGTCCTCTCCAAGTAAAGGTCACACAGATTTTCACAGGAATAAACAGACTTAAAATAGTCCTCCAAGACAGCAGTTTGCTTATAAGAACAGTACTTAACTGAAGTTTCATTACAGTGAATTATGGTTTGCAGGCACCTTGTCATTTAACAATGTAGATGAAACAATTTAGATGAAAATGCAATAGATTCTCACCAGATTTTTGTATGCAAAACATGGAATCAAGACATGCTGAACAGGCAGAGACACTGAAGAAATGATTACTTGAGATATCATTACTTGAGTGTATTGATGAAGTGGAAAATAGAGTGTGAGGAAAAGATGCATGGGAGGCGTAATTACTATTTACAGTGTCTGGCTTTAATGTTACACAATAGTAATGTGAATAAATCCACAGCTTAAGCACTCAGGTGGCTACAGTGAAGAGGCTCTCCTGAAACCACTGTGCACATACCAAATACATACACATCTGCAAAGACCTACCTACATGTAACTGAATCTGATTGCCAGATCATTGCAGCACCTCTTCTGTGCTAATCCACTTAGCTTAAGATGATTATACATTGGAACAATATTCATCCACATTCAAGTATCATCATCTGCTCACCTCACTAGGACATCAGGTTAAATATGTATATAACATCCAACAAATCCTTACCCAGCATAATCTACAAACAAGTGAAACTGGAAACAAGAGGTACAAGAGTTTCTAACTGAGATGACCCTTGATGTACATCTTTGTTTCTAACACACACATTTGGACATGCATTTAATTCCCACACTCCACTTACACCCATAAAAGCCATCTCTTCATACATAAACAGCTGCAGGGCTGTGCTTTATCATTTGCTGTTTCTATGTATTTGTACCTTAGTGAAGTACTCATTGAATGAGGATGCCTTATCATATTCAGAAAGACTAAAAATGACTTTTACATTCTCATTTCTCCAGGTTGTGAACTAGACCATTCTCCAACTGGCAGAACAAAAGACTGAAGACATTAAAACTTTTTACCCATTTCCTCAGGAAAGCTTTGACCTAGAAGAAATTGCAGTGCTGTTTCATAGGCTCCTCTCCTGGAGTATTTGAAATGTGGGTCTTAACAACTGTCAGAACAAAATAATACTTCATTCTGGAAACACATTTTAAAGAATACAGTGAAACAGTGTTTTATTTCCAACTTTGAAACAGAGAATTGTTTTAAAACATGGTATCAAGAAAAAAAACACATTTTGCTTCATTAAAACCAGCAATATCACAGGGATCACTAGGGAACAGAGAAAAACCACAGCATCTAATAACTCATTCATCAGTACAAGCACTGAAGAAAAGTGCAAAGTCCACAAAAAAACAAAATCATGATAAAATCTCTCTTTTTTGTTTTTCATCTTCAGATTTTGACAGTTACAAGGTGGAGAAGCACCTTGCAATGCAGCTGAGGGCTGATAGAGTCTCTTTTCACCACAGGGACATATGCAGCTGCTTGGGTGTCAGGCTGAAGAAAAAATGGGACTTTAATCAGGCACTTCATTAGCCTGAACTCTGACAGCCACAATTTTTTCCTTTTATTACCGTTAAAATAAAATGCTATTGTTTGATTCAAAACAAAGAGGTAAGAAAATCCAAGACAGACATCCTTGAAAGTTTCTAACTGGAACATAAGAAGAAAAAAAGCCATTTAATTCTGTAGTCTCTTATTCTAAATATTATAAAAAGACCAACTTACCGTTTTCTTTTCATTTAAAAAAAATCTCAAGCCTCAGAACACTGAAGATATTTCATATAATGCTAGTCAGATTTTTGGGAAGTTTTTTGTTATCAAATGGTTGTAAAACCACTGAAGAATCAGGGTCTCAAGCCACATGTAAGCACTGGGTTTGGTAAGTGCAGTAAGGACAGAGAATTCTTAAACTATGAATTGAGCCAGAAAACCACATTACACTCTCACTTAAAGTGCTCTGAGTCCCAAAAAACACAATAGCAGTAGAGTTACCAAGATTAGAAAAAAAAAATTTCTTTTGCATGTATTCATGTCAGCCCATGAACCCACTGTAGAGTATAAGCATCTAAATCTGAGGTACATGCTCTAAATTCTCTTTAAAGTCAGTGTGGAAAAGAGATGACAGCAGCTCATCTACCCTTGAAGTAATCATCATAATATGGAAAATGAATTTCTCCTTTAAAGCGTTAAAATGTCTCTTTAGTTCCTTTGTCTGAATATGGGGCCTAAGAGGATTGGGTCAGATTTAGATACCTCCCTTGAACATACTCCTTGTAAGGGGCATGAATCCTACCCAAACTGTCTTTTTGTAATGCATCTAGATCTGCTGGGCCTTCCTTCTCATGTTATCCCATGAGCTGCGCAAAACAAATGCAAATCCTAATAAGCAGAACCAAGAGCTCTGCATCTCTGCTAGGCTATTTAACAGAAATATTTGATCTGGAGGATTTCATCCTATTCCCAGTTACAGAAATATTAAATCATGAGTAACTCCTGGGGCTGCAAACACGTGTTAAAAAAGAAAGAGGGAAAAGATTCAAGCTGTAGCATAAAAACAATTTGAGCTAAAACAATGCTGGTTTATATCATCTGGGCTTAATTTTTTTGGCTGTTGGTGTGAGGGGAAGAGGAGCCTTTTCAAGCTGTTCTCAGCAACGAGAAAGCCTTGCTGCATTTTCCTCAGGTGCTTTGGGAGACAGGAACACTTGGCCCTTATGGTCTGCCCCCTCAAGCTTGTTTTGTTTCAGTCATTGCAGCACAGGTCCTCCTGTACACAGTGGCCTCGAGGGGAGAACCAGTCAACTCCTCCCAAGTGTACAGAAGACCCCTCACCAGCCACCAGCAAGGTGGTAAACCTACTTAACTTGTGGAATTCTTGTTTGGGATTAAACTATGCAGAGATAAAATAATGTAAAGAAAGAGTCACTGCAAAGAAGTTCACATCACTAAAATGAGAACGAAATTTTAAGAACTGTAGGGTTTGTATCAGTGAGAGACTTCAGCAAGTGTCAAATATTTTCAGAGCAGGAAACAAATATTTCTTATTAACTTTGCCTAAAACCTGCAGTAGAAAGACAACCAGGGATCCTGAGCGTCAATGGGCTACCTCAAAAATTCGTAACAAGAAAGCTATTGAACCTCCCCCTGATCTGTCTGCCTGTTGCTGCAAACCTCTTCTCACCCTCCCTTAGTTTATGCAGTCAAAATAGCCACATAGCGAAAAATTCCCCAGAATCGCACCCAAAGATGCTGACCATGTGCCAGGCATGTAAAGCACTGCACAAATGCACACTTTTGGAGAGGAAGGGAAGCCTGGCACTGTTTTCTTTTGTTGTTTTGTTTTTCCATTCTGTTGATCCTTTAGGATTAACACCCTAATGTAAGCAGTGGCTCAGACTGTCATGAGTTCTCTGTGATACTCTCAACAGGCACAAACCTGGAGGACTCACTGCCTGGTCTATTTTCCACTGCAACTCGTGGTATCTGAGCAGAAGTCACTGAGGGCAATCAGCTGCTCTGCAAAGACTGAAGCTCAAGGATGTAACCTCTGCTAAGGATGTTCCAGCCCTTTACAGCTAAGATGGAAGCAACATCCATCCACACCTCAGGGAAAGAAGTACTCCCAATATTTATTTTAAAAATTGATTATATTTTATGAGTCTCACAGGAGCCCTCCAGAGCTCATTCTAACCCATTACTCTGACCTGGTGAGAATTTGTAAAACCTTTCTCAGCAAACCATTCACCCCAATGCCACTTCCCCATAGGGAGGAATCTTTACACCTCAGAAAAATAAAATTAAGCACATTATTACAACATTCTTTACATTTCAAAAAGAAACTACTAGCGACTTTGATTCATAACACAGTTAATGTGCATGGTACTAGTGAGGCCAATTTCCTGTGATAGGTTTTTGCTATAAATTTAAGAAGCCAGTTTCTCAAAAAATTGTGTTAGGTTTTATCTGGCAGGATTTGACAAAACTGAGAGTTTAATAGATTTTGCTATTTCGCCGGTGCACCACTGAAAAATTAAGATCTGTTCCCTGTGAGAATGACTGAAATGTTAATAACAGCATTGGATTTATATTTCACCAATTTTGCAGCTCTGTGATAACTACCGCAGGGGATTCTCAATAACTTAATAAACTTAAGCCAATCTGTCATGCTGTTTTCTTCTTTAGGTCTGACTGATAAGTCCCTGTTCTTTTATTGCTTTTATTTTTTACACTTAAGATGAATTTCTGCAGAACCACTGAAACACAGACAACATGCTTACCATGCATGCTTGGAAGACTTATAGGAGCTTTGTGTCAATCCCTTTTGCTCCCAAAATTCATGTATTGGGTTGTTTGGGAAGTGCCACTCTAGGGCTCACCTGTCGACCTTATTTCTACATTAAAATGGAATTACTTTTCTTCTCCACAATTAACTATTCCCTCCCAGTTTCCCCCAACCTTCAAGTAATTTCTAATCATGTTTTAAACTTCCTTTTTTCTTTTTAAACTAAGAGCACATGAAACATCCTTACCTTCTCTTACTTGTGACAGTCATTATATTACTCTGTTACAAAAAGAGATGGAGCCAGCATGCTGGGCACCTAGATATTTTAAGAAAGTGAAGGGTACGCTCCCGTTTTCCTTCATCACATGCAGTGAATTCATGTGACACAGTACAGAGGAAAACCCCCCAGTAATCTGCTCATCAAAGATCTTATGGGTCTGCTGATAGAAGTAAGGTTTTAAAAGATAATATCTTTTGCATGTTTGGACTCTGTTTTGAGCAGCCAGATTGGGGTGGAATACTTGTCAGCAAATGAAATGGTGAAGATGAAAAAAACACCCAAACGGTTCTGCTAAAAGCAATCAGAACTGTGAAATAGCAGAACCCCTGCTACAGACTTGAGTTACTTTTACAAAGAGGAGCAGGATGGAAGGCGCTGGCTGGTGGAACAGTTGGCGAGGAGTGATGCCCCACTCAGGACCTGACTGCTATTTACCACTCCACAGTACAGGAAGGAGCACCAGGACTCCGGTCTGGACTCCTGGATCAGTATTCCCCTGTGGCAGAGACTGAGGTCTAAACTCTACCCATAATCATTCTAGGGGCTTACATAATAACAGAAAGGCTGAAAATGCACCAAAGGAAAGCCACAGGAGTATTTTAAACCATTTCTTCAAGTATGACTGGGACATTTTCTAATGTTCTTATCTGACCTGAAATTCATAGTTACAATCAGAAAACAAGGCATTACTGCCCTCATTACTTTTTCACCCAGGCAAGTACTTTTTTCTCCCCTTCTTCAAAAGGTAAATTATCACTCAGCTTCTCCTCAGTCTTTGAAAAACAGCTTATGACTGGGGAAGAATGCATAACAGCCTTTATATTTTCACCTGGGTATTCCTCTAGGAACCAACAGAAAATTCTCGCATTCATAAAGGCCACCTTTCAAGGCTTTGGCAGCTCTGGAATCAACATAGCACAATCAAGGAGAATTGATTTTCATTAGTTTTACTGCAGACTCAGTTCCCTTGTGCTCAAAAAACCTAGGCATATGTACAGCTGGCAAGGCTGAGTAGAAAGCTTGTCTCATGGGTCTATGTTAAAATTAGGTCTTACATATTCAAGCATCTGTATCGCCCTTTTTGCATAGTTATTATTTAAGGCTGTGTGAAGGTACTACAGTTGTCCCTAAATGCAGGAAGGGATGGAATTTAGCCTTGTACTTTCTTACAAAGAGTGAGAAAATCTCTGCTTTGGGGTTCATGGTGCTAAAACTATTTTACATCCGACTAGTACAACATGCAGCTGCTTCTCATTTTATCTACAGACAAGAAGCAACAATGTTCATTTCTTGAACACATGCATTTCTTGTTGCTACATGAAAAGAACTCATCTCACTTCACCAAACAAGAACATAAATGAATAAAGGTAAAAAAATCTACACAGAAAATTAAAAAAAAATTGATGCCCTTCTTATAAACAGGAACATTACAAAATTATTTCATATTGAGACTCAGAAATGAACCCAGCAAAGTAGGCTCACACTACAATACAGACTTGTAAATTCTTTGACATGATTAGCTTTTAATTAGTTTAGAGGAAACCCAGTGAACACTCCCTAAATTAGGGTATAACATGAAAAAAACCCACCACCAAAGCTTCTATCATTGCAATACTGCAGGAAATTAGCTCTGCCCAGTACATTTCATTAAGAGACAGTCACTTACTAAATGTCACACTGAGACCAATACTTGTAGCAAAATTATGCTATTTCCTTTGGTCTGAAAAACAATTACATTTTTTTCAGCAAAAAATCCAGTTTAGGATAACACATATTCCTCTTCAGAGATTTGTCCCATTTCAGAACATGCCTTAGCTATATGCTAGGGAAGGAGAGCTCTAGAAAACCTTGATGAAGCATGTGATAGAGACACTGCCAGGCAGGACACTGGATGAGGTGGACCTCTGGTGCAAAGCAAGTCTAACAGTTATCCCATTTTAAATATAAAGGTTTCCTAAAGTAGTAGTAAGAAAAATCTAGACTAAATGCTTCACGGGCAGTTTAAATCACAATCTCTTTTCAGAATCTGAGACCTCAAGTGCATCTGAACAAAATAACTGGTTTTAAAACAGTTTTTTCACTTCTGTAAAAAAAGGCAATGAATGGCAAAGCCATCTGAAATGAATTCCAGCTTTCTTAAGCCATGTCAGCGGAAGAACACTTTTTCATTAAACAATCATTTCCTACCAAAAGAAGAATGGGGAGATAAGGCAGATCATTTATCAAACAAAACACCAATGCAAACCAGAAATTTTTCTCTTGACATTTGGACACATTCCAGATAGATTTGGTTCTTTCCCACCCTGAGGAAGCATTCAATGACTTACTGCCCTGGATATCGAAATCCCCAAAGGATACAGTGTGTCAAAGTAGGTTGGGTGTTTTTGGTTGTTTTGTTTTTGGGAGTTTTTGGGTTGTGTGGTTGTTTGTTTTTTTTAAACAGGAAATCAAAGACTCAACAAAGTTGTATTAACTTACATAAAAGTGAATTAGTTGAATCAGCACATCACCTCTGTGTAAACAGTTTCCCTGCAGTTTTGGATTGTTCCCCACCCATTGAGCTTAAGTGGTGAGGAATAACCTGGACCTAAACTCTGCAAAAGCCCTATTTCCATTTAAACAACCCTTCTGCTCAGACAGCTACAACCATTGAATTGCTCTGTACCACACAGTAGCAAGCTCAAAGAAGCCCTGGTTTGAGACCATAGATCTGTGTAAACAAATAATAAAAGAGACGCTATTACATATTTTGAAACAGCAAACAGAAGTCTCTCCTTTAATCTCATGCTTTCCTGGGCCAGGTTTTACCAGGACCATGCAAACAAGCCCAACTCCCTGCCCACCATCACACAGGTGCTTTGTTGTGGTTTGAAAAGCAAATTAGTGAGATGCTCAAAGTCAGAACTACAATTGAATAGGAAAATTAAAATACATGGAATTGGTACAGAAATGCTGATAGAGTCAACAGATACAGATACAACCTCACACCCTGTTGGTCAGGGTGTTGGTAGCAGTCCAGGGATAGATGTGGCTCTGTTGAAGCAGTTTTCTCCAGGTCCGGTGAAGAAGCTGCCCTGTGCTGCTCAGGATCTAAATTATATTCAGAATGGGGATGCTTGGTTCTCCCTCCTTGGGCAGGGCATCTCACAATGGGAATGGTGCAATCCATCAGTGGAGCTTAATGGCCCATTAACAGAGAGGACTTCGTGAGACCCTCCCTGCTAATGGCCCATCAACAGGAAAGATTCCAAGCACCTCACTTGGCCCTGCTCCACCAGCTGGCCCATTGGAAGTCCCGCCCTAGGGCCATCAAGGATGGCTGAGGAACACTGCCCCACCCGGCCCCGAACAGCCCTTGGGGGATGGTGATAGAATACACACTATTGTAACCTAAGACACGCTTACAGAAGACATGAAAGCAAGAGAGAAGGCAGGACCAAGGTTTGGAAGACCACACAGGGGACTTAGGAGATTAGGCATTTATGAGTGTAGAATTTGTCCTAATTATGCAGACAAATACAGAATCTGATTTCTCTTCAGTTTTTAGACTTCATCTCTGTATACACTTCTGGTGGGAGTGCTGCAGATGGATGCAACACTTTTGGATGCAACACTCTGCCCTGTATTCGGTGTAAATCCATTTCCCGAGAAACTGAAAGCTGACAGCAATAGTTAGTGAATGCAGCATTATCCAGAACTAATTTAAAACACAAGCCTTGCTGCTTCAATATTACATTATTCACAGACACTTTGCATCTTGAGCCTTAATTGAGGTTAGAATTGTTCAAGTGAAAATAACAGAACTCACTAATTAACCATATCTTTTGATCAAGTGTTTTATTCGACTGACCTCTGATTACAATGCGAAATTTTCCAGAAATCTGTACGTGGGAATGAAAAGCAATGCACAGTTAAAAAATTGTGTATCTTTCAAGCTAAATCTATGACTAAGCAAAGTCTGTACAGCAATATTTGCTTTATTTGGCATCTCATTATTTGTTTAATAATGGGTCTGCTTAGAAAGACATTTAAATAATATTAAGTTTCGGAGACAACATATATGCAACCATTGGTTCTGAAGGTCCCCACAGAATAATTAAAAAAGACATATGAGGAACAGAGCCAGTAATTCCTAAATATGTCTAGCAGAACCTTATGCTATTTTTCGTCCTCAATAACTCACATATGCAAGCTACATTCTAGTGTTTCTTCAAATCAAGTTCTGAATAAAATAAGTTTTGAGTGGCACAGAATGTTGAAATTGTACATTTGACCAATCTGATGAGAGCTGCAGAGCTCAGAACTTCCAGAAAGCAGCCCACAAGATATGACTCCTAAACTTAACTTCAGACAACATAAATGGAAAATACTGGCAGGATTGCCCACCATCTTGGGTTTAAAATTTAGGCTTAATGAAAATACCACTGATTTATTTATAAAGACAGATTTCATACCTGGAGGTAATTCTAGGTATAAAGATGCTTTGTTCTTCTTGAGTTACTTTGTAATTCATATGTTATGATGTTTTCCTGTCACTTGTTATTTTATATTTCATAGATAAAAAGTTCAAGTAGGCAGAGATAGAAACCACTGTTAGGTCTCGTGTGGGTTTTTTCGGGTATTTATTTTTTAACTTAATTTCATAATTAAATGCCTAACTCTGCTAATTTACCCTCTTAAAACATAGGTGCTCAATTTTTCCTCCCTCTTGTCATACAAGATGCTGAGAATACCTTTTCTGACATAGCTCTCTGCTAAGGCAGGAGCAACCCATGGAGACTCCACACAGAAATCTCCACCTTGGAAACACATCACTTGACAGCTTCCAGGCTGTCAAGGAGGACATTATTTTCCCAGCTGTCAAGGATTTCAACTCTACTGTTGATGTTGTTTTTAAAGACTTGGGTACGTGGGAAATTGTAGCCTTTCTGAATTTTCAAGATTAGGGAAGCTTAAAATCCTCATGTTCATTAGAGTACCTATTGTTTAGTATTATCAAATTTCACTTCTCAGTCCCACATAATATCCAGATAGGAGATGGAGTTACTAGTCTCTTCAAAATTGAAAATTAAACTTAAGACTTGCCAGAACTTTCTTCATGAATTGCATACGAGAAGTGTGTGTGTATAGAAAGCTTCTTAGAAAGACATAAAGAATGGACAGAACATGCTCTGATACCTTGGGCCAGACAAATAGCAGCAATATTCTGCTTGAGGTGGTCATAATTCAAGGCTGGCATGTTTTAAAACAAAAAGCATCTTAAAAATATTACTTTCAATTATTACAGAAGTCTTCTCTTTGCATTTAGGTTTTCTTTTCAATATTTAAAATATTTTTTTAAAATGTACCTGCTTTCATTGTACACAACTCAAGAGGACATGACAACATAGTTCTGATAGTTCTTTGCAATGACAGTCGAAAAAGAAAACTAAACCAGTATACTGATTATTGTCCTTGTCAGCTTATTGCTCAATAGGCATCTCCAACCAAGAGAAAAAGCAGGGTACTCACTTCTGCTCATGGTAAGTAATGGCTAAAAAAGAATTCTGCCCCGAAGTTCAGAAAATACTGCAGCTATTGCAATTCCTCTCCTGTTTCAGACAACACTGTCTTCAATGATGCTAGGCAAACATTAGCCTTACATGATATTCTTGGGAGTAGAATACTTTCTTGGCAAGTAGAACTGTTCAGCTGAAACACCATTAATCTTCAACTCTATGCTGACTTTGCATCTTCTCTCATTCTTATGTCATAATTTAACTCTGAACAAACTTTTGATAGGAGCAAAGACAGTAATGCAACACATGAAACGTCTTGTCTGATCCTTTGAATTTTTATGGGTTATCCCCTAAATTGGAAAATTATTGTTTTAATTGCACTGATATGATGAAATTACAGTATGATTATGAACAAATTCCCTGCAAAGATGATGCATTAAGTCTTTTCTACTGCATGAGTAAGTAACTATTTCCTCCAGTAAAACCTCAACTCCTCCTAGGGTCTGTGATCCTCACTATGGAACAGAGATGTAGAATAAAAAGGAGACGGTTGTAAATTTTGAATATACACATCACAAATGTTCTTATGTTACCTGGTTATCAGCATTAATATTGGAGAAATTTCTGGCAGAATGACAACTCAAGCACTGGCTAGCTGAGTAGGTGTGTTTTGCTACACTTACCAACATTCCAGCTGATTTCTTCTGCCACATCATGGTTTGATTTTGAACTTGGAAAATAAGTTATGGGCATTTTGCAAATGTACAATTTGGAATTAGTTCAAGTCTAAGGAAATAGGCATAGATTCCCAGATATTTCCAATGGAAATTATTTGGCTTTGGACAAGTCTTTTACTTGGACAAAGCAATCTACTGAGCAACACGCATATACATATTAATTTTTACCTTCTGCTCTTCTAAAGCTTTTATTTTAACAATATAAAGGCAGAAGGAAAGGAGGGTATCAGCGAGTTTGGCGTAAGAGAGCAGTACAAAAGAGGCCAATTATTTCCAGAATGAAACTTGCAACTAATGCCTCAAAATACCTAAGTTACAATCTGCCATGACACTCTTAGGCTAGATTCCAGCAATTAAAGATATGTCTATTTTGGATAGTAATGCAGAAATAAAGGAATTCAAGATTCATCATCATAATAGTTCAACTTTGCACACTTTCACTGTGTAAAAAGAATAAAATTCCCCACTTGTATGATAAACATTTGTGCTCTCAGCTTTAGTGTAATGGGAAAGGATGTATTAATAGAGATCTTAAGAAATCATTTAAGTGACTAGAATTCTCTGCATCAGAGTCTGTATTTTTCATGAGTGCAATTCCACATCTACAAGATTTTAGTATGGAATGACAGCTGTATCACTGCATCTTTTCTACACATGCACATCTTTATTTTCCAGAGTAATTATGTACTCATCAGGAGAATTTCTTTTAAAAAAAGCCTCCCAGTGCCATCAGCAATGGATTACAGTGGCTAGAGTCAATGAGGTATTTAATGAAATACATACTAAAAGAAGGAAAATGCGCCCAGTTTAGCAAGATCATACTAAAATCAGGTAGCCAAACTTTATCTCTTGCCATTCCTTCTTATGTGTATTCCTTCATGTGCAAGTGTTTCAGAATTATAGAGTAGATATCATCAGAAACTATAGATGAAATGATTCTGTCTTTGGATCATAAAGTGAAGACACAGCACCATTAAAACTGGATAGTTTAAATTCTCCTGCTAGTCCTCTGGAAGAGGGGAAAGTGTATGACATTTTCAAAACAGGCAGGAATGCTTCAAATGGATTTCTCATTGCAGAAAAAAAGCAGAATTCCAAAGTCTTATATTAGCCCCAGAACAAAATTGCTGTCTTCTGATCAGCTCCAATTAAAAGAGAGAAAGAAAGCAACAAAACCAAATCTCAAAGAAGACCCCAAAACAACAACAACAAAAAAACAAACTGAAAAGCATCAAGCCCCCCAAAACCCCCCAAACTATATCCTTTGAAGATTCTACTTAAATCAATATAATTTGTGTCACTAGGGCCAAAACAAGCAATTTTCACCCTTTCAACTGATAAATTCAGATTATAAGTCAACAAGTTTTTCATTTTATTTAAATGCTGTCTTCTGTTTAAAAACATACTGATTGCTCTTGGAAAGTACCTGACTTCAGAAACTGTGGACTACTACTATTTAAGAGACACAGAGTGCAGTATCATTGGAGCAATGGAGATTCTGCAAAACCAGGTAGCTTTACAGACATCACAAGGAAGGGAGCAAAAAGGGATTCAGTAAGCCTTGGGTTTAATCACAGTACAACGACAAGCTTCTTAAGGCAGTTAGATGATAACAATAGTTGGATTTTTGGTTTCAATTTTTTGTTTGTCTGTTTGTTTTTAGGCACGGCTTGTTTCCTGTTCTCTAGGCTTCACTGAAAGCAAATACAACCACCCTGCAATTTGTTTAGCACCTATGACACAGTGGCAGGCAAATGACTCTTTCTAACTGTGCCAGGTGAAATTTGTGGAGGCAGCATTCCAGACTGACACCATGTTGCAAGGTATATCATGACAAGGTTATACATAAATGATCTTTGCAGTCCTTTTCTGTGCCTGCAGTTTTTAAATGCTAAGACACAGAAGAGCATATTCATGTGAATTGCATAAATGGATAGACCATATTTAAAACCTCAGCTGTATTACTGTTCAAGATAGCATTTTAAAAGAGCACTCTGAATTTGACTGAAGAAATTAAATATCCTAAATGAGAATAATCTCCCAAGATATTAATGAATGATGATAACTTTCATGATATATATAAAAAATTACCCCACAGTATCATTTGTCAACTGCCATGCAGAAAGTCATCTCCTGTAAAAGAATTTGCTCCAAATTTCAATCCTTTGACATTTTCTAAAATTAAAGTTTTTCTTTATGGCAGGAAGCTCTAGATTATTAATGAACAGTTAAATAGCTAGCAATAAAAAAATAATTTGAAACAACTCTAACGGTTTCTCTAACTTGTCATAAAGGAACATTGTAAAATGACAAGTAGTATGTTAGCAATAGTTCCATCACCTGAAAATGATTTTAAGTGGCTATCATCTACACCAAAGTATTTTTAATAGTCAGTGGTTCACATTTGTCTCACAGGACAACTTTTTCTTGTTGGCTTTCTTTTTTTTTCTCCATATGTTGCTCATATTGACCTCTGAGGCTAGCAGGACAGTGGCTGATATTCAAAAGTAACATCATAACTTACACGACTGACTGAAAAATTATGTTCTGAATATAAGTAGAAAACTTCCATCAGACAGTAGAAAATTTCCATCAGATTTCAAAGCAGTTTTACAAACACTGCAAGACTGCAATTGAGCTAAAACCATTGTACAAAGTATGTGTAAGAGTACAGGTAAAATGGGATTAGAAGGAATTAACAGCTAGAGGAAATTTAACTAAATGCAAGTTAAGTATGGATAGGGACCAAGTATGTTAACAGAATTATATGAAGAAAGTAAAAAGTGAGAGTAGATTCAGCTGCCACCAGAACCACCCAAGAACCTACACTTGTGTTTGAACCTTAACCTTCTGGTGTGAACTGCACACCCAGACATAGCACAGCTCTCCACTCTTACTGACCTGACACTTGATTGCAAGCATGTTTCCCCAAAGCTTCCCATCTGGCGGGTTCCTCCTGAACAAGTTAGTCAAATACCATAATATTTAACCCCTTTAAAAAAAAAAAAAAGAGGAGGTGGTGCTGCCCACCTTTCACATAGTACAGAAGTGGGAAGAGTGTTGAGAGGTTTGGATTTGCTCCCCTTGCTAGTGTGAAGGATTTCACAATCCTGTCTATCAGGACAGCACTCAACCCAGTGGACTTTTGAGACACTGAAACACTATAATACTATAAACTTAACTACATCACCCATGCATTTGCCATGATCCTGTAGAAAGATGCCACAATTATTCTCTCTGTTTTATATTCCTGAATATCATTGTTGAGATGCCTTGGAACATAAAAGCAATAACAGGACAAAATTAAGACCAATCTTACCCAACACCCTGGCTTTGATAACTGACAAAAATAGAAACCTACAGGACAGGTCAAGAACACAGCAAGCAAGAAATTACTCTTTTCCAGTCTATTCTTCCAGGCTTGAATACATGGAGGCTCAGGGACTACCTGATCCAAAAGGAAATGTTTTTGTGGTTTTAGCCTTCGGTAGATTTCTCTTCCATGAATGTCTCCAGTCTTCCCTTAAAAACACATACAGTTTTAGCATCAACATCCTCTGTTAAGGAATTCACAATTTACCAGCACAATGTGTGAAGAACCATCTCTCTTTGTTTAAGTCTGCACCAAGTGAACTTCACTTAAATCCCCAGCCCTCATATTGGAAAGGGTGCTGGACAACTGATCACTAATTCTGCTTTGTACCCAACCTCTTTTATATGTCTGCATTTTACCTCCTCTCAACTGTATCATTTTCTGTTTGAAAACTCCTTGTGTAAGTAGTTATTTCTCAAAATTATTTCCCTAGTTCTGATCTCTCTTACCACCCCTGTGACATTTTCACTGTACTGTATTTCTTCCAATACAGGCCCACCAGAACCACAAAGAGCATCTATAAGGCAAGTACAACATACATCAGAGGCACACCGATGTTCTCAGCATCTTCAAAATGATGGGAGGTTTGGCTGCAGAGAGGCTTCAAGACAAGACTCACGGAGGAAGAGAGGAGTGCTACAGTGCCAGAATCTGGCTTTGGAAAAGAGTCACGCAAGACTAAAGCCAATATTCAATCTTGCAAACAGGCAACTTAAAGAGATTCCAGCCAGCAAGCAACTTCCTCACTGTATTATTAACAACCTTCTAAGGATGAAGAGTCACAAAAACATGAGTAAAACAAAAATGTGTGTGAGGTCAAAACCAGTTAAGCAAGGAGTTCAAAGGAGATGCCCATCTAGGCTGTCAGAGGAACAAAGAACTTCTGAAAGCGACAGCATACTTCCTGCAGGGAGAACAATCACTCCTGCCCAGAGGTACAATTGCCTAATACTGAACAGTATTAGGACCTCTAATGCAAATACTCCCTTCCTTAAGAGAAAGAGACTGTACGATTTCAAGGCTACAATAATGCCTTTAAAACCCAGTAATGAATATTTGTTGACAAAAGGCAGGCACGGATGAAATAATAATTAATACCCCTCCAAAAAAAAAAAAGGAAGTTGTATTTTGCTTTGCCACTACACAAATGAAAAAGGGACAGATGCCAGGCACAGACTGACAGCTCCCAGGAGAAGGGATGCTGCAGGAGATGAAAGAAGCCAGAGAAAGCAAAACTAAGTCAGCAGATGTTTGGAAGCAAGAGGGACAACGGACATCAGCAGGTGTTGGGTAGGACTTGCCTCAGACATCAGAGGTCACAGGGTGGAGAAATCTCAGACTAGCACAATTAAAGCTTGGTGAAAAAGAAAGCATCTAACAGAAAGGAGCAAGTTGCTCCCTATCTACCTGAACTTCAAGGGATTTCTGCCAATAAAAGGTTTGAAAGTAACAGATATCATGGCTAATTTATTGGCACATTATTTATTGACTTTATTCTAAGATGCTCCATGATGAAGCACAAAGATAAAGCTGAATTGAGTACAGAGAGGAAAGCAGCACACACTTTTATAAACGAAGTATAGTACCAAAACAGAAAACAATGGAAGTGGTGAAATGCAGGGCACTATGTCTTTTGATAAAAAGCCCTCTGATGAGTGGGTTTAAATGCAAAATTTTTAGAAAGCAAACTCTCAGGTTCAGCACATTTCTGAAAGAACGAACACCACTCATTCTCACACCTGCTTGCTTTTCAGGAAACTATTGAGCAGGTTTAAGAGACTAAGAGTAGAGTAAACTAGGAGAACAACAGTATTATTACCTGGTGGCCATAGCTATTACTGTGATTTTGGCTAGCCATTGACTATTCCTGAAAATCTAAATTTTCTAATTGCACAATTAGGTTAGTAATCCCACCAATGGTGTTAAATGGTTCAGATAGCTATCTAGTCTTTTTAATGAATGGAACTACATAATTAATTCAAGTGAAGGAAAAAATTTGTGAAATATTAACTAGTTAACACTATATCAGGAAGCATGTTCTATCTGGTTCTGCAGAGTACCTTGATTTTCTGATTAGTCTTCATTGATTCAGCCTACCCACTTGGGAACCACAGTCTCTGAAGCAGACTGCTTTCCAATTATGTGTTAAATATTGAGAGCAAAAATCAATTTTTCATGGTTACATAGCTGATACACATGTTTCCTCATACTGCAAGAATTTCCTTCTCTCTTCTCTCGGCCCAGAAAAGCCAAGAGTCAAATCCCATCCTTCTGTAAAGTCAAACCTTCAGGGACAAAAACTTTCACTACAAAGAAAGAACTGTGGCAAAGGATTGTGTCAACCCAAGTTAACTTTTGTTTCTCTTATGAGCTTTGAACACGTATAAGCAAATGCTCTGCCATACTATCTTCTCCATGCTGATCAAGCAGAATTCAAGTAGTTTAAGACGACCTGAATTTTTGTGACATGGTAGAAAAATACTGCCTCTTGCAAAACTGGAGAGGGAAGAGAATGCTGCCAAGAAACATTTTAGCCATGCTGTTCATCATTTTTCCTGCAGGTACTTTTATAGATAAGATCCACAAGGAAAAATAAAGAAAGGGACAGAGTGAAACTACCGTAGGGGAAGAGAAAAATTGCTCTAAAAGTTCACTTGTTTGAATTATAAATGATGGTCTAATAGTGTAGCTGAACATAAATTCAGCTTATGCCTTGAAAAGCCCCAAACAAATGAAACCACAATATCTGACCAAAAAAACCCCAAAGCTAATAAAACAACCAGATATTCAGATAATTTAACAGAAAAGACTCATTAAATTCTCAACCTTCTACATTTGTTAGAAGGATTTTTATTCTGCACTCAGCTGGCTGGATGGTTTAAACAACAAAAACCGGAACAGCATAACCCTATAGAAATGTTTTCACTCTCCTGAATTTTCCAAGAGTTTTATTAGCAAAGAATTCCACACATTTCAATTTTCCTGCAGTCTCCCCTATCACTGCTCATACAGATTGGTGGATGTACACTTGGCCTCCAGACAGCCCCCCTAAAGCTGACAACTACCTTCAGGAGTGCCACATCCAAAATAAGTTCCTACCCAGAGTTGAACTCCATATGTAAAGACACGTGATCAGCTCATGTTGCCTACTGGAAACATAATTGCATAGGCAAATTTCCATTTGAACTTTATAAGTCAAGCACAGCACTGAAATCTCTCTTCACCAGCCAGCGACAAATAAAGTTCTACTGTGCCTGTGCCGCAGTTCTGTCACGTCTGGGTGCAGGTGCCAGAGAGCTCCCTTGGCACCCACAGCCCACTCAGCCCACGGCGATTGGAGAGGTTCAGTTAAGTAACCCCAACCCACAGCTCCCTCTTTGTACAGATAATTCTAGCTCTGAAAAAGCTGTCAATCACATCTGGCAATTGTTCCTGTTTCTGAAGGAGAGGAAAATTAATGGCTGCTGAATCAAGAGAGGTGAATACCATTAACTGATGCGTGTAAGGTTGCTGAATGCTGAAAAGCATAGCAAAAATGCTAACTATTGTTCCCGCTGGTGATGGCTTGTCAGTGCCCTGATGCCAGCAAAAAGCAGCCCTTCTTCCCTTTCCAGTCCTGAAGGATTACAAAAAAAATAATAAGTCACCAACCATCACACCGTAGGATAAAAGTATTTTCACCTGTAAGTTGACATATCTTTACAGAGTTCAGGCAGGCTGCAGCAGGGTATAATTCCTGATGATGCTTGGACTCAGACAAGCAGCAGCTAACTGTTGTCTCCTGGCCTTTAATTCCAAGGGCCTAGTGATAAAATTAAAAAGCTTTAGAGATATCTCAGCAGTGAGTGTGCTTGTTCAACAGCCCTTCTGCTAAGGGTATCAAGCTGGATCAGCCACTGCATGGAGGATTTACTTAACATGAATGAAAAAATCCCCTTTAAGCCTTTCTTCCCCAATATTAATTCTCAATTTAACGTCTTTAAGTCTAGAGCTGGATTTGCATTTGCAGCTTCCACATGAGGGATTAGGTGCATTGGAACAGCCTATCCAGAAGGGAAAGACTTCCACTCACACTGATATGTAGCCTGATCCAGGCAACCCACTCCAGCTTTCCAATATCTCATTTCATGATGCCCAAGTGGCTATAGCAGTCATTAACTGCACTGGGAAACCCAGGTCTTTTACAAACACATAAAAGCCCTGGATAAATAGTGAGAACAGTTTATTTATTATTATTATCTTATTGCCTTTAAAGGCAGGCCAGAGCCAAATAGCTTTTAAAAGAAACTGGTTGTGATTGGAAAATGGGACGATAACATATAAATGCTCATGAGATATAAAAACATGTTTCTAACAGATATTGCTATGGATTAAAAAATGAAATATTCTTGATGTGTTTAGATTGCTGGATTTAGTTCCAAAATATACTAGTTTTATTATACAACTTGAAATTACATAGCACTTGAAGAGGTATCAGTTCCATTGTGGTTACCTAAAAACATGTTATTAAGAAACATGCCTGTCACAAAAGTTGTATTATGCAAAGTGATATCCAATTTCGCAAAAAAATGCAGAAACTTGAATATTCGGTCTTTCCAACGGAAGCATTAACCTAAGGAAAATAATCTTCTACACTGGGAAACCAATAGACAAGTTCATTTTTCATTATTTACATTAATGCAAATTCTAGGGCATTGACATAAGTGTTACGCAAAACAAAAATTTCCATTTGTTAAACCATTTGCAATTTTTTCTAAATGGAACAATTGTATATATCTTGCTTGAACAAAGCCATTTATAAACTATATCTGAACATCAGCCTCCAGGTTAAGTCAAAACTCAGATGATTTTTTTGTTTAGGTATTATGGGACTTAGTGTGGCTTGACTACAAAGGAGTATAAAGGAATTTTAAAAAAGCACCAAAATAAACCAGTAAGCATCGAGAGGGGACACTCAAGTGAGAATGTGGCAATACAGAACAGGCTGAAGCTACATCTCTTTGAAAAAGGGAAAGAACTGATATTATTTAATATTGATGTAAAGACCAGTCAGGTGTCCCAAATGAGTTTTTTAGGGTTAAAACACTCACTTAGGACATCAGGTGAGCAATATAGTTAGCAACAGGACTGAATAATATGATCAGAATATCAGCTAGTTTCCAGCAGGTCAGAGTGTAGGATTTACATTACGTTGCTAAATTTTTGAAATTTTACTTAAGAATTGTAAGTATAGGTTGTAACTTTGCAGTCTGTAGGGGTAACAAAAACAAAATTCAACATCATAACTGTAATGGGTACAAAAGCACAGGGAATATTTAGAAAGTAAAAGATGATAGGGTAGCAGTATCTGTTAACCACCAAGGTGGCAGTTTCAGGATCCATTTACAGATCCAGGCCAAGTCAGTAACATCACTGGGAATAGAAGTACTATTGCCTCCAGAGTAACAGGAGACACTTCTGTGGGCTTTCTAAGAATTTGCCAGCAGAAGTGAAGGGACAACTGTTCCTAGTTAATATTTTTCTTCATCATCTTGAGTTATTAATATTGTATTTTAAAACTGTAACTGACTTTTTATTTGGAAGAGAGAAGTGCACTAAAAATGCAATCATTCAATCTGTTCCTTCTTAAGTGATTTCCATCTGTCAGAGAGGCCACACAAAGAGTCAGCCTGACAGCACTGGCAAAAAAGAGGAAGAAGGAACAAGAGAGCTCCCTCTGCGGCAGAGAAATCCTCTTAAGCATTGGTGTTTCAACTGGATTACAGGGTTCCTCCTGAAAGCAAGCCCAAATTTTTTATGGCCTTGCAGGGTTTTCCACAAAACTGGTTGTTTCTGGGCTTGACCTTACTGTATGGTACTTATATCATTTTACTGTTCTGAAAATGGAAATTCAAAACCATAAAGGTTGGCACTCATATTCTCTGTTTCACAATTTGCACTGCAAAATCATCTCCTGTTCATCACTTATTCAAAAAAGAGTTTTGGTCTAAACAGCAAATTAAAAGAGAGAAACTCCTTGATTCCTCATTGTTTTGTTTGAGAATATACCCTGCCTTAGTTCAGTGTTTTAGGTCTGTTTCGGACCAGGGAAAGCCACGTGCACAGAGACACATGACAATATATGGAGAGTACACGATGACTGTAGACATGAATGTGAACAAGATATTGGCCCATTAAGGAGCTGTTAAGCAGTTCCCACATACTGTTATACAAGGTACTGAAATCTGATGGCAAATAACCATTTGGACTGTATGTCCTCAGACTCAAGATTTCTTCTTGTTACATTTTAAATACAACTATTTTTAAATCAGAAAAAAGCAACACCTGGCAGATAGTTTTAATTGGGTGGCTTCCCTGTGGCTTGATTTTCTTTTCTTAGAGCTTTTGCTATTCACAAAGCTTCTTCTTCTGTTTGTGACTGTATTTATCATTTGTGAGATTAAAATATTCTCTACCAGTGGACAAAAGTTCTTTTAAGTGTCTGATAAACTAGAAGTCCAAGTTCTCCTTCATACAAGACAGAAGTCAGGGAAGCATTCATTTCACATACAAACAATTCCCTCCTACCCTTTCTGAAATGTCCTAAAACAAATTACAGACATGGATAGAAGTACAGGTGAAACTTGAAGTGACCACTTGTATTTCACAGCTCACAGTTCACTGTTCATGCTGAGGTCTGCAACTTTCTGGAAGGGGCTTGAAAATTTAACTCAACCTGCCATTTCCATCCAGCTGCTACAAACACAAACCAGAACATGCTTTGCCTACTACGCTGTGCAAACAGTGCCAAGCCTCCAACAGCCACAAGCTGTAAGACAACTTTACACAGGAAGTTCTTGAGCTCCCCCGGATTAAGCCGGGTGTGTTATAAACTCTGCTTGTTCACAAGGCCAGTTTCTCTTAGAGCATTTCAAGTTTTCCACCTCTTTAAATTAAAACAAAAACATTAGAGACACTGATAACAAAGCTTCAGGAATACTAAGAACTCAAACACCAATGAAGTGCATTTTTCATTCCTTTATATGAAACACTTGCTCACCATGAAAACCCCAGATGTCTTAAACTTGTTTTCATAACAGTCTAAATTTGAACAACCTCACAGAGAGACAGGATAACACCTTCTCTGTTACAGAGCCAAGAAGGGTGTAAATAGATGTATTTAACATAGAAGAAACTTTTTTAATATCTCCTTACTTGTATAACATGAATGACTGGGGATATTAATAGATACATCAGGGAACTTGACACATGAAACATTATTTTAACTCACACCATAAATCTGAGAAAGCACAGAAAAGACAGTCAATTCTGCTAATATTGATCATAGATAAGAATCTGAACACTGTCAAGGAGCCAAGTAAAAACCAACCTACACCTGCGGTTGTTTGGGGGATGGAGTGTTTGCCTTTTTTTTTTTTTTTTTGACATTAAACTCCACCACAGAGGATACAGGTATTTCCATTGGATTGATGAAAATTATCTGTTCTCCACATCAAGCCTTAGACTTAATAAATCTTGCTTTATGAACCTGAAGAAGCCCTCTTCCATTGCAGAAGCTGTGCTAATAGACCTAGGAGAGTAATTTGGGGTCTCACCAGTTTGGACATTTAATAAGCAAGAAAAATAAGACAGCTTTTACTTCACTTTTTTCAGGTTAAGAAAAAAAAAATGTTGTCAGAAACCTTAGCTGGCAAAGTCAGCAGCCAAGCACATGATTCAAGGAAAAGATTAAGCTCATTAGAACCACTGGAAAACAAATGGGACTATAGAAAAATACAGGGTAAGAAAACACTCCTAAGGAAATGATCTTAAAAATATGCATAAATGGAAGCTATTTCTTGCTCTGCAAAATACTTCCTCAATGGCCTCCAAGAAGTCACTCAAGACAATAGGGTTCAAAAAATCAAACAGACATGCTGTGAGTCAGAGACTTGGTTTTGCTTCTTGCCCTGTCATTAACCCACTGTGTCATCCTCGGCAAGCCATGCTGCTTCTCCAAACCCAAGTCATCTCACCATTGAAGCTAGAAGAGTGATATTTTTTATCATTAATATTTAGATGAAAAGTTCACCCTTTTCTTAAAGTAGGGACTTCTTCTATTACCTTTGAGTGAGGTTTCATTCATTTAAGAGCAGATTTTGTTTCAGTGCCCCTCTACAGTGGGGACAATCTCATTTGGCCAATACACAGTGTGAGAAAAAACACTAATGATGGTCTATTGCATAGAAATTCTTCAAGGAGAGGTAAGGTAGAATTATATAGGCCATCTATTATGATTCAATCAATCAGTTCTTGAATCGTCAACTTACAAATGTTAAAGCCCTTTCAAAAAGTATCTGTTCCTGAATAGACATTTTCTCTCAGTTTTCAAACTTTTCACGGTACATGGCTGAGAAATAAGAAGTTTTAGGCTTGCTTACTCTTCAGTAAACCCTCAAGCAGCTTCATGCAGTTCAGGCTAATGTGATATGCTGTTGGTCCAGAACACCTACCATGGCAAGCAGCGTGGGCTGTTCACCCATGCAACACCTAGAGCTGTAGACCTTGTTAGCTAAACTTTGAAAGCAAGAAAAAAAATTAAATAGAGATTAAAAACTAAAATAAGCTCTTTCTGAGCAAAAAGGATGACCTAAAACTTTACTGCAGCCCTGAAGTCCCTAGCTGGGCTCGTACGTTCTGTGTGCTTGGAACCACCTGAAGATGCAACTCAACAAATATCTCTCAGTGGGAAAGAGAGCCACTCATACATGCACAAAACACATGAACTCCAAATGCGCAAATTTACTTCTAAAATAAGCCAGCAAGCCTGTATATTAGTGCAGTCCAGTGGGAGACCTGGAGCCAGATCAGCAGGCAGCTTGCTTCCATCCAGTCCATTGCCTTTGTCCCAGAAGCAGGCAACATGCCTGAGGAGGAAACAACCCAAATGGCTGAATGCCTCCTCCTTTCTGATCTGCTTTGGAACGTCTGCAGCTGAGCTGAAAATGCTCCTGTCTTGGTGGTAGGCAAGGAGCTTATTTCTCACCCCTCTCCTGCAGAAACCTGGATCCCACCCCAAGCTGCAGAAGATGAGATGTCCATCCCTCTCCACGGAGTCAGCAGGGTCTGCCCCACTCTCTGTCAGACCGCAAAAAGGGGCTTTAGCAGCTAACACAGCAATAGAAAGAGGAGAGAGAAGAAACTAATTGCCACATTAGGGTAAAAGTGGGGACTGCCCCTCCTGCAAGGTGGCAATGTGGGGCCTTGGGTGTGGATATTGATGTTTGGACATCTTGGGCAAGTAATACAACAGCAACACATACCTTACAGCAATATTGAGGACAAAACCACTTGCACTGTTCAACTTGAGTACAATCTGCACAAGCCTGTGATAACTTTCTCTTTCTCTATCCATCTAAAAATCTTTCTACTGCGCTACAGTAGTGCAATAATAATACTGTTTACTCATTTTTTTCCTTTAACAGAGGTAATCTTCCAGGTCTATATCCTTGAAATGCTTGAGATATACAGGTTCACCCTCCCCTCAACAGATGTGTTATTTCCTTTATTTAATAAATAAATAAATAAACAAGTGAAGTTTATACACACACAATAGAAATATTTCAACCTTTTTTTGTATGGGAGATGTTCTTCCCTAAGTATTGAATGACTTTATCTACAAAAATAAGAAAAGTTAAAATTAATTTTAAAAATTTAACCTATTTATATTACAGTAGATAAAATGGTCATATTTCACATCCAAAGTTGTCAAAACACTTTCATATTCGGAAGTTTTGCATTTCCTAAACTTGTGTTTTATGATAGGCTACCTTAATGTCACATTTAGGAAGTATTTCTCACTCTGTCCTTGCAACTCCTTCACACCTGGAACAAAAAAAATGAAATAAAAAAATAAACCCTTTAAAGTCTGTAGAAGGACAACAGCTGATGTCAGAATAAAAAAGGCAGCAAGTGTGGGCTTTGGTGTTCACACCAAAGAGAATCCTAAAGTTGAAAGAGTGGAGAAGAGCACAGACATACTGAGACCCTGAAAGCAAAAAACTTCTCACATGCTGACTCAAGGCACTACAGTGTAACCACGAGAAGGCAGACGGCAAGTGAGTACATGTATCCTTCACGTCCTTGACCAAGGAGGTCTCATCCAAATTCACTGCTTCATCCAAAACAAGATAAATATAATGGTAAATATACCGTGGGGCTTCTTGGAATGCCACCGGGCGTAGCTTCCCCCATCATGATGGCCTGCATTTTCAAGGATATTATGGATTGCCAAAAAGAACATTCATAGGTTTAAAGGGAAAATTAAATACATGTTTTTTGAAGTCTAGATGAGGTTCGTTTCTACAAACACATGAACAGAATGATAAAATCATGTCTGCTGGAGGGGTTCTGAAAACCACAACAGGCCATCTAAGCTACCTACAAACCCCCACATTTTGAGGGTGTATGATCAGTCTTTAAATCATTCAATTAAAACAGAATTACAAAGGAAGAAACTACTGACCTAATGTCAGCCTTCCAAGTGGACTTGTTGCCAGTTCATCAGAAAACAGAAAATACCTGTTCCCTGTATGTTAGCCTAAAGTCCTGAAAAGCAAGAGATTTCTGGGACTTACAACGAAGTTTCTGTGACTGTCAATTGGATAGACCAAAAAAGATAAACCAAATGAATCCTAGGACCCCTGAGATAAGAGATGGACCTGATAACACACTACACTTAGAAGGGATATCAGCAAAAAGCATCATGACATATTGGGATGCTGCACATAGCAAGCAAAAGAGGAGAGAAAATAGGTCTTGGAACTGCGCTACACAAAAATTCTCACTAATGACAAGTGCCTTTAATGTCACCCCAAATGACTAATTTCAATCTTCTATAAATAACTGAAGTTAGAGTAAACCAGTAACACTGTTTTTGTCAGTACAGTTGTCAGTGAAACAGTTGCCTGCTGCTTCTCTCTCCAACTGAAAGGATATGGAGGGAAGATGACAGATTATTAGGATAGATCTTGGATGTGATGGTTGATCATCAGGTTGGACCTGATGAACAAAAGAGCTCTTTTAAGCCCATGTTCCTGAAACAAGTCTGACCAAGCGTGCTGAGCTTAGACTCAAACAATGCAGGTATTTTTTTGTGACAATTTAAAAAAACCCCAAAATGAACAAAGAATAACACATAAAACCCATCAAAAAACAAAACCACAAAACACCAAAAACCCAACAAGATTCTCTAAAGAAAGAAAGTGCAAACATAATCATTTAGGTGGTAGTATCGGTGCTTCCCATCATCTTATCTCTACCCCCAAATATGCCTGTTAATCTCCAAAATTGCTGTAGTTTAATCACGTGTTAGCCTCTGAAGTATTATACTAAGCCATAACACTTCAGAAGTGTTTGCAGTGACAGCGACAGCCTTAAGAGAACAAGAACACGTCACAACCTTGATGTGTCAAGCCCCACAGAATTGCAGAAGGACTGAGGCCACAAAGGACCTCTGCAGTCCTTTTGGTCCAACAAAGAGGTCCACCTAGAGCTGGTTGCCTAGGACCACATCCAGCTGAGCTTTGAACATCTCCATGGATGGAGACTTCAAAACCTTTCTGGTCATCCTCACAGTGAAAAATTGTTTCCTGATGTTCAGAGGGAACCTCCTATGTTTCAGTTTGTGCTCTTGCCTTTGGTCCCGTCATTGGGCACCACAAAAAACAGTTAGGGCTTCATCTTCTTTATGCCCTCCATTCAGGTATTTATACACGTTGATGAGATCCCCCCTGAACCCTCTTCAAGTTCAAGAGAGCTTTCCCAGCTCTGTTGGCCTTTCCTCAGCAGAGGAATGTCTAGTCTTTTAATCATTTGCAAAGCCCTTCACTGGCCTGCCTCCTGTATGTCAATGCCTCTTTCATAGTCATTCATCCCCACATCATGCCTTTAATGCATTGTCCAGTAGGAAAACATCTGTAAAGCTAAAAACCAAGTATCATTCTAAAAGGAAGCATGAGCAGGTGCTCCAGGATTCAGCAAGAAAATAAATACAAATGTAAGGACAAATATATTTTATTCTTTCAAAAGCTGTAGCAAACTAACAACTACACTAATTAGGAGCAATGAGACTTCATAGACTTAGAAAACAGGAGGAACTAATAGAAAACATGGAGTAAAAAAACACGTAACTCACCATTCATATGAAGGAAAAAAAACAGGTAAAATCAGAAAGGTAAAGAGGTAAAACAGTTTACAAGTAGTGAAGATTCTCCAAGTACACACCAGGAACAAGAGGAAGTCCATTATCTCAGTTAATTAATAGGTCCCTTAATGAAGGGGGAAGGAGAGCCTACAATGAGACTAAAGTATTCAAAGTCTCCTCATCATAGAAAAGTTAATTATAATTAAGTACTTAAATTAGCTTTAACAATGAAGGAGAAATACAGGTCAAAACACAGAAAGAATAGGTCAAGAAATATTTAGTTAAGTTAGTTTTATTCATGTCACTGAGATGGTATTTAGCCCAGTATTCTTTAGGAACAAGGTGGAAAAAAAATGTGGAAAAAATGCAAATGTTATTCCTGGGTAAAAACCAAATAGTGTTTAGTCTTAAAAAAAAGGGGGGAAGAAAAAGAACAACGGGCAAGTCAACTTGATTGTCTGCAGGAATGACATTAAATTATTAAACAAACAGCTGTATGACACCTTCCTTCACCCCAACCCGCAAATGCCACAGACTCGTCAAGGACAAGGTTAAGTCTAATCAATTTAATTTCCTTCTTGACATCATGGGTTGTAGGGAATGGCAGAAAGACAGGAGAATGGAAGCAGAAGAGGTGACGTCAAGTGCTGTATTTCATTAAGACTGTTGACTGTGTTCCATTGAATCACTGTTGGATTGGTCAATTTATTGTGAACATCTATTTACATAAGTATCTACTAATCATGCAGCACAAACCAGTAACATGTTTCTCCCCAGGAGTGTTAAAAAGAGGTTTTTTTTGGGCTTGGGTGCATTCAATACTTATAGCAGTTACTCTGATATCAGCATTGGAAAAGGCATCAAAAATTTAGGGATTGCTTTGGATTGGAAGAGCAGCAAGCAGTTTAGAGAATGAGATTAGAATGAGAAATGGTCTGATAAATTTATGATGTAGCCCCATATCAATAATACAAAATGAAGAAAAGCAAAAGCACTACACTGCAGAAAGAGAAACCCAAAAGCAGAACATGAACAACAACAACATGAACAGAGTAACTGGCTAAATTGTGAAAAATAAATACCTAATAGACAATTGAAATAATATGTATATTTGAACATGTCATATACTTGTGAGCATGAGCTGTACCATAATGCATGACCAATCAGAGACAGTGTTCTCCAACAGACACTTTTAATGAAAAGAACCAGCTCCTGATAAAAGAAAGATGTCACTTTGATCACTATTTCTGTAAGGTCCCACTGAAATCTAACAAATGGCCACTAATAAACAATACATAGGTATTGAATATATAAAAAAGCTTTAGCATTTAATTTAAAAATATTAAAGCCACATATTCAACTGATAAACAAGTCTCAGAGACTGTTTTAATTTTCCTTTGTTTTCAAGGCTCCAGCACCATCAAGACTGCTTATCATTACTGAAATGACTAAGCTTTAAAATATATTGGGGAAATAAATAATTCCTGTGCATTAATTATTAAATCTCTGCTGCAGCTCCTTAGCAATACTCATGCATATTCCAAATAGTTTACCATCAATAATCTTATTGGTGAAGAGACAGGAGAGATGGGGGTGGGGGGGTGTTAAAAAGAGGTTTTTTTCTCCTCACAGCAATTCTCAGCATATATTTTGCTTTTGCTTATAAAGTGGAAATAATTTAGAACAGCAAACATAAGAGAAGTCCCTTGATTTTATCTTTTTATCTTAATGTTTTATGTAAATAGCTGCTGTGCTATCTTGTAGAACAAGTTGCAGTGCCTATTAATATTATGTGAAAGATTCACATTGCAATGATATAAAAATAAAACATATAATTTGAAGTTTATTTTAAACTAACTTGATTTGATTAAAAGCTTGCAAAATTCTACATTTTCTTCTCTAAACACTGATAGTTGAATCAAAGTAGCTCCCTTCTATGTGAATATCGTAGTGTTTTAAATTGAAAGTCTTTGAACATACATTAATGCTGACATTACAAAAACCTACAGAATTATATTACTGATTTCACTTTCATTCATAGAAATATATAATCTTTGCATAGCTACAGAAATGTGTACTGGCTTGTGTCTTTGCCCTTTTCTTTGGACAAATACTTCTATATTACACCAGAACAAAGCAATCTAGTTTGTTAAGAAAATATGTAATTGGTATAAATCAGTCTGTATAACTAATATTCAAGTGGTGAGTTATATGTAAATTCAACAACTAAATCAAAATGACAAAAGAAAGCCCAACAACATTAAATCAACTTCTTCGTGTGCAACATTGACTCCAGGTGCTGGCAATGTAATCGATGATGTACTACAAGAACTCTTAAATACAAACCAAAAAAAGCTGACTTTATTATCAACCAAATAGTCTCACTCAGCTTGGAGCGTAGTAAAAATCCCACAATACCCCCAATCCCTCTAATCCTCCAACCCAAAGCCAACTCAACAGAAATCTTCAGGCCACTTTGGTAAAACCTATAAGGGAACAAGCCTGTGTTATACAAATACTTGGAAGTACGGTGGAAGCCACCTGTAAAATGTTCTTACATCACATGAAGACAAGGTCAAAATTTGTAAAGGCTTTATCAGAGGAAAAGAATAATAACTTTAAAAAAAAAAAAGATTCTTCTCATCATATAATGATATTTACCTCAGGATAGAGACCATAGCTTAAGAATTTGTTACTGCACACTCAGGACCAGCTTGAATGCTCATCTCCCTGTCTCAGGAATGGTTTTGCCAGTTGACCCATACAATTAAAATCCGCTTCTCTTGAACATGCTCCCCCATCCCACCCCCTGAATCTTTTTCTCCTTCTTCACATATCCAAACAGGTATTGCCAAACAGGCCCCAAATTTTGCTTCCAGCTTTTTTTTTTCCTCCAAGCATTTTCCTACACATCTGTGAAAGAAAAATTGGCACTCATGCCTCAGTGCAAATGAGACACTGTACCTGAGTTACAGATGTTTTCTTCTCTTCACATTTCAGCATTATGGCTAAACTTGACACAGAGGAAAGTCAATTAAGCATCCTAATAACATTAGCTAAGGCCACTGCATAAGAAATTGCTCACAATTTATTTAAAGAATTTGTACAGCAATTACTCATGAGATACTGCACTTAGTTTGGATTTCCTGTTCAACTTAATCTGATTACAAGAAGTATTTTGTAATCAGGGCAATCTGAAAGCATTTCATAGAAGTAATGATGTGTACATGTAAAATCTGATTTGGAAACCTGAAAAGCTAGATTTTCTTAACTGTCTCTTGGACTAGGGATCTTGTATATAGGGCAGCCATTCTGAGAAAAGGAGAGCTCCCACCATGTTCCTCTCAAAACACTTGCAATGTAATTGCAAAATCTAATTAGCATCCTTCATGAAGAAGAGCAACTATTTTTTTTAGCCTTCAATATTTATCTGCTCCAGAAAATACTGAAGTGTGAGTACACTATGGGGAAAAACCCACCAAGGACACTATTGGTCAGTGAAACGGAAAAAGCACATGGCTAGAAATTCAGGTGTCTGTTATTTTGGGAACAAGCTTGATAATACCAGATGAGATACCTCATTCCATACAATAACTGGAAATTTTTCTGTAAGATGAATGACTTGTGCTAAATGTCATTCAGATGCCAGAGTCAGCATGTTTTGTAGAGATGTTCTGCACTCTAAATCTCCATAATGTGATTACAAAAAGTACCAATGCAGAACTCTCAAACAAGCACCACAGAAGTCTGTACCACAGACAGAAATACTAGCTCTTTCTCTAACCATTCCCACTAAATCCAGGACAGGACCATGACAGATGTGGCATGTGCTCCTGAAAGTAAACAGAAATTACATGGCTATTGGTGTCCAGAAAGGAAAGGTCAGATAAATCTGAGTAAACATGCTCCTGTTGTGAAGAACTGCTTGCCAAGAAAGTATTCTGCATACCCAAGTGTTTCCTTTTAAGTAAGGCAGATCATATAAGATGATGACTTTTCTAATTTTGGAGATAGGTGCCCAACATAATTAAGTGGGCATGAGAAGAAAGGTGATAAAGGAGCAATTTTAAGAGTTCTATTGATGTGTTTGAATACAAATGCTCTGTTTAGCAAAGCAGTATACCCTAGTGACCAAATAATGTCACAGGCATGAAGTGTAAAGTGTCCTCCAGTGGTGCCCACATCTGCCCTTCACAAATAAGTTAGCACTCTGTCCTGTTCTGCCCTCCACACCCAGACAACTTCCAATACCCCCCATCCATGCTCCTCTGACGTCTTTCAAATCTCCTCTAAAGACCACAGTAAGAAGAGCCCCTAATGGGTGTTGCGTGTTAGTTACTCCTAGACTACACCATTTGGTTTAATTTAATCTGAGATGCGGCCAGGGCCCAGGATCACAGCCCAGAGCGCTCAGAGTTTTGTACAATTTGGTCTTGAAAGCCTCCAACAACAGAGACTGCACAGCTTGTCTAGGCAGGCTGGTCCAGGCCTTATTGCTGTCATGGTGACAGCACTGACAACATTTTAATTTTTTTTTTTTTTCTTCCCTTTGGCAAATCAGGCCCTTCCCTGCTCAGTTCAAGACTGTTGTCACTTGTCCTGCCTCTGCGCTCCTTCACACAGAGCCTGGCTCTGCCTTCTCAATAACCTCCCTTCCAGATTTTTCAAGGCTCCCACAAGACATCAGCCAACTCAAGGGAAGCAGGGGCCAGAAGGAGATCTGTTTCAAAACTGCCTTAGTTATCTACACCAGAATTGGAACACCTGCTAATTACAGCCTAATTATGGGTGTGCTTTTACACCTGTATAGACATTACACTGGAGGAATTAAATGGTATAATTTTGTATCAGTAGAATTAAACGAGTTCTAATGTAGCTCTGCTAGGATACCCAGCTGAGTTCAGATAGATATATTTTTCAGATTAGCCTATGCTTGCTACAGGACACACTCTGTTCTAAAACGAGATGATATATTCATGCAGGAAGCTTTAAACAGGTTTAAATATCAACACTTTTGTGTGACCTAAAGAACACTTCAGAAAAAAAGAGACTATGCTTTAAGGGAAATATGGGAAAAAACAGCAAGTGTGGCTAGCTCTGTACACCTCCCACCCAAGGCTGAAGAATGCCCTGAAAACCTCTCCTGTGCTTGTAAGAGCTTGCTCCAGTGAGATTCCAAGAACAAGCTTCACATGAACCATAAGCATGCACTGGAGAAAGGAATAGGAAACATCGACTGATTTATGAAAGGTACGAAACTCAAGCTGGACAGGGAGCACCAGTTAGAAAGTGAAATACAACAGTAAGAGCCATGTGCTTCAAAGACCACAGACTCAAAGCCCTCATATCCACTGAGTTCATCCCTTTGCTTCACATCATACTGTTTCAAAACAGGCCTTCTGCAATGAATACTGGCAAAATTTGAGCAATACAGTTTCCAGACACAATTCTTCTTTCCTTTTTGGAGAGTTCAACTGAAAAAAAAATCTGTTTTCTTTGTGTTTAGATGGATTGAATACAGGTCAGGGAAATCCTGTTATTTTGTTTTTATTTCCAAGGGACTACCCTTAAACTGAACAAGAAACAAAAGACTGATATCTTGCCTACTTGCACCATTTAGCTACTGCTGATTCCTGGAAAGTCTCCAATGCTCAGTGTCACCTCTCAGATCCTGAGCATTCAATATGATATGATTTATTATGTGGACTGAATGCACAGTGCTGCGATTTCTTGTTTTTCCAGTTTAAAGGAAATTGCTTTTATATCTTATGCTGACTTAAATATTTTTTTTTAAAGTTCCCCAATAGTTTCATTTACAAAATAAACCCTAGCAGTTCTTGTGTAATTAGATCACAAAGGACCATATTACATTAAATTCAGTATCTGTATCTAATTTCTATGGCATCTTTTCACAGCAGTATCTATGAAACAAGCAGCTTTTTTTCCTTTTTTTTGAGTTAATTTTGTCATGCTTTCTCCTTATTTAATAAAATAAAAGTGCATGTTTGAATTAGTAACGCTCTGGGAAATGCATCTTATTCAATTTCTGATATTACCAGAGCATGTGCAGCTTATCACAAAATCTAAACATGGTCTGCTTGCTTCCAAGTCAGATTACACAGCCACGCAGGTCTGGAGGCCCCCTTGACTCCAGCCAAAGCTCAGCTGTATCTAGATCTCATTTCTGCACAAGAACACCCAGGCAGAGCATCAACAGCTATCTGATAGGTGGACCAACACACTCAGGTCTCAGGGCAAAGAAACGTGGGTGCAGGTATCAATGGTAAGCTGCTCAGTACACAACTCTTGTGCTTCAGTTTCATTTATGGCATATCAAGTAGCAGGAAAAGAAATAAAAAAGTAAAGGAGAAGCTGATACGGTATTTTATTTGCTCAAAACAGGAAGAGTTGTTTTACAACTCATAGCAAATTTTTTAAGCTCCAGACCAAGTCCTTTGCTCCCAAGCCTCTATTTCCAGTCCATGCCCTCTGTGACAGCACTGCAAGGAGTATTTTTGCAAGCGTTGTATTAAACCAGAAACATCTGTAACTGAATGCTGGAAAACAGGCTTAAAAATCTGCTCAGATTTCTCGCATTAAAGGTTGCTTGTGAGTTGGAGAGTTGTGGGAGGTGAAATTAAGACACAAGAATGTTTATTACTCATTAAAAACAAACAAAAAATGTACTTCCATTGAGCAAGAAGAATCTTTCAGAAGTGAAAGTGCAGAGAACTCAGCTTTTGCACATGCATAACACAACCCCAACCCTATCCCAAGCCAGTCCTCCCCTTGTGTGTGACTTACCAAGCGGGTTTTCACCACTGCAAATTAAGTTTAGCACTTTTTTGGTTATCCATACTGGCAAAAAACCAACCAAACTAGCAAAAACTAAAAGTGAACATAAAGTACATGTTTCCCAATGAAGGAGTATGCAGGGAGACAAGTTTTTTTTTATTGAAATATAGCATATATTACAGCTCACTTGAGCAGTCTGAGAAATGAACCCCAAGCAGTAGCTGCTCACAAAAATGCTAGAAGACTCCAAATAACAGAAAAAACCCATAGAATTTTCCTTAAATTAAAAGATATTAATTCCTATTCTTTTTCCCCATAAAGAAAAAACTTCCATTCATTGACAAACAGAAAATTAAGAGAAGCAGCCATCAGATACCAAATTGTACCTTCTGAACCTGCCTACCTGCCACCATAGGCAAGTGACCTTACTAGGCTGACCTAGAAGACTTTTGTAGAAGATTCTTAGAAAAAAAGAGAAAATTACTAATATACAAATTATTCCTTTTTGGCTAATCTAGTGGTAACTTGATTGCTGCAATGGGGAATTACAGAGCTAAATGACACCTTGTTCTTATTTTGACCAGAAAATGAGGAGGCCAGTACACCTTACTAGCTACTTGGGCAGGAGCACGGGGACAAGTTCAGAGGAGCATTTTCTTTCTCCCCTCTTTCACATATCAGGCAGAATAGAGGGCACATACTTTCTCCTTAAAAAAAAAAAGTCACGCTCTCTGCTCAGAGCGTGACACTTCCTCCGCATGGCCCTTGTTTGGGTCTATCCCACACAGACACACTGCATCTTCACGGTTTTCTCCCACTCTGACTGTACATGGCATAGGGGGTCTCCCCCAGAAACAGCAACAAGAGCACCTGTATGATGGGACTTCCTGCCAGAAGCTGCATTTTTAGAGACACAGGAAATGCAGCACACCTGGCACATGATCTTGAGCACAAGACAGTTTGCTTCTTGCTGTGCATCACCTCAGGCAGCAGCACTGAAATGAACTCTAGTGTAAATATTGCCTCCCGTTGCCCCACTCATAGGGATTGTGGTCAAATGGCAGTATGGTCTTGGAAAAAGTAAGTAAACATACTAAAATCTTACAGTAAGTTAAATTATGTGTTGTGTTTCAGGAAAGCATCTCTTGCCAAATTCAAAGAATCAGTTATTTCAGCTGAGCCTGCTGATCTCAGCTTTGGCTCAGTCAGGTCTGTGCACAACAATATGGTGGCACACAAAAACACAATTATGTGACTGATAATCACTCACCTCAGTCAATAGCATTAACACCATTGCTGTCAAGAATGAGGAACTTACAGTTCCTCAGACTGTTCAAGAATGGGTTTTATGATAAGGACACTTAAAAATTTTCTAACACTAGTGGAATAACTATGCAACATTTATTAAACTTGGGTGCAGGTATACTTCTCCATTAATATTCAGACTTGGATGCAAACTGCTGGAACTAAAAAGACCTACACTGAATTCAGTTGCTATGTAATCAAATTAATGGTACAAATTATTCACATTATTATTCTGACTACCATTTCATGCATGATCTTATTATCCCCAGGAGGACTGCTGTTTTTTACAGCTGAAGGAGAGGAGAAATATTGTAAACTATGGCAGCAGAGACAAACATTTAACTGGCCCCAACCCTTTCTTCAGCTCCTCCCACAGCTTTGCTTAGGCTGCCTTCAGGCCAGTTAGTAGCTCTGTGTGAATAATATTCTTGCCCACTCTGCTATACAATGAGTCCATGCACCAAGATTCAAGTATTTCGACTCCTGATCAGAGCAGATTGCATAAAACATGCATTTGGAAAGGTTTCAGCAAGAACTCCAACACCCATGCAGTACTAAATGGCTTTATCAATACATAATTTTACTCTTATTTTGGTGAACTTTCCCCTATACATTATTGAAGTCTAAAACATTTTGTCCTTCATACTAAAGGTGTCAAAGTTTATCTGGGAGCATGCTATAATTTTTTGTAGATCCAAACTAGATGCTTACCGTTTCACTCTGAATTAAGTTTTTAAATAAAGTTACCATGAAACTCAAAAACTGTGAACTGCTTCAGGAATTCAGGCAGTTGTCCTTCCCTATTCTCCAAGGTTGTGGCAAGATACTTAGCATAAAAAAGAGAAACAAAGTTCAAAGATGAACCTGTCAAGTCTTGTGGATGCAGGATAAACTCATTTTAGCAATACAATTATTAAAAATAAAGTTTTCCTGAGTATGTTTAAAGACACCCAAAAAACACTACCAAGTCCTGCCACAGGGCAATTTACCTAAAAGTTCACTCTAAACACACTGTTAAACCTCTTGAGAGCTCAATAAACAAAACATTGTGTTTACTCAAACATAATGTCTTCACAGCATTCAGAACTCAATTTTTGGTCTGCTTGTTTTATGTGGAGTTAGCACTTACCTCATTTGGTCCCCCTCAAATTTTGCTAAGTGCAGGCAGGGTATTGACATCAGAAATACACTGTCCCTCCTGGGCAGGGCCCCCCAGTACCACATCCAAAAAGAACTGCTTGTTAAACAGACACCTTACCCCCCATTTCCATACATAAAGTCAGATTAGAGGGAAGGGGAAAAAAAATAAAAGAAGAAAAATCAATCAACCAAACAAACGCCAAACGCAACTTCAAGACAAGAAAAAAAACCCCAAATAACTGACAAATAGGAACAAATGAATAAATGAAGATAACTGCCAGCCACAGAAATAGTCTGTCAAAAGACTGCAGTTATGCTTCACAGTACCTCTGAAGGCTTACTGTGGCATTATGTCTCTATAGAGGCTGAGATGTGCCAGAACAGCAACTGCAGAGATTATAAGGTGCTCTCTCTCTCTCTTCCCCCTCCCAAAATACTGTAGTAGAATAAACCTAAAACCACAGCAACAGGCCCTCTTGGTGCACCCTAAAGAGAATTAATACTAAGAGGGAGCATTAGGATTCCCTATCACTTGATGGCTTGCATCATTAGCTTCATACCCTGCACTTGACGATGATTGCTTCCTGAGCAGATGCAGCTAAGAGAAAAAAGGTTTTCTCCTGTCCTCCTACACCTGCCTACAAACCTGAGTGACCTGACACTTGGGCTCTCTCCCTTGCCTGAATGATTCTAGCCTCTTCATCTATTTTTTCCCAATGTTCGTACCATTTGTGTGGTGTTAAAGGAAATAAGAGGTGGTCTCCCTGTACAAAAAACCCCAAAAACACAAACAAACAAAACCCAAAACCAACCAACCAAAAAACCCCCACCAAATAAACAAACAAACAAAAAAACTCCCACAAAACAGGAGAGACACCTTTATTTTAATGAATTATCATATCCTTACGAAAACCTGAAATTAATGTTAATGGAGGGAAGGGGTACTTGCGCTAACAGCTTGAGGATGAATTTTTTACTTTTACTTGAAAGCCTACAAATTCAGAAAAAGGGGGGAAAAGTTAGTGATTGGTTCCTCTCTATGAGACTTTAAACAAAGTTTATCTGTGCAGTTATAAATGGCATAAATTACAAGTTTTCCTCAGTGAAGGTTCATTTTCCAAAATGTGCCCTGTCAAAATTAAATGTAATTAAACAGCATTTTTTTCATATTCCAGAGAGAAATAAATTAAAATTTGGCATGAAATTACAACTTTCCATGTGAAAAAAATGACAGTGTTTGAGCCTCTAACCTTTCCCCAATGAAAGCTGTATTACATCATCCTTAAATCTATATAGAGGGAATCACATATTTCCCTGGCATTTTTAATGATAGTCACATGATGTTCCAGTTCTCCCATATTATTTAAGACATGCAGAGAACACTTCAGTCTCTGAGAAGAGCCAGGCTGGCATTTTTACTCTGGTATTTTAGCTCAAGTGATCATTTGCCTCTTGATAAAACACATATTGATGATTCCTTCCACACATCACAGCATATGCTCAGTGGGAAGGGACCCACAGAGATCATTGAGTCCAACCCTTTGCCCTGCACAGCACCATCCCCAAGAATCACATCATGTGATTCTCACATGTGGACAACGTGAAAGCATTTCCAAAAGCTTGTTGAACTCTGTCAGGCTTGGTGCTGTGACCACTTCCCTGGGGAGCCTGTTCCAGTGCCCAAACACCCTCTGAAAAACAGTTTCCTAACACCCAACCTAAACCTCCTCTGACAGAACTTGTAGTAGATTTCAAAGCAGTAAAGGACTGGTCCCAGCAGAAATATGTTGGTGTCCAAATGTGATTAGTTTGTTTTTTAAAGAACTCAACCTTTCTGTTCAAGGACAGCCCTTGGGGAAGCTCTTGAGCTCTTCAGAAAAGGTAGCACAGGTAATTGTCATGACATACAGAAAAAACTGCCCAACTCTGGGACAAGGGGTGCATGGAAATGTCATCTCTCATTCTATGCGCAACACCCATCAAAGAACAACACACTAATGAGGAGTTGGAGACCATCAGTATTTCTCAAGTGGCAGTGGCAACAGGTACAAAATTGAGTGACAGGAACAACAGCTATGCGATAGGATGTCCTGCTAGAGGGCAGCACATACACACTCCTAAAAGCTGGCAAGAAAATGCCATGGAAAAGGTAAAAAAACTTGGCTACTAAATATCATCTAAACTTTATTTAGTTTTTAATCACCTTTGCTGGAGATTGCACCAGGAATGTAAACGGTTTCTTCTTGACACACCATATATTCCTGGACTGTACTAAGACCCTGATATGGTGGATCAGGATGAGAATCCAAGACGAGCAGATGAATGCTGAGAGGAAGATTAATCCATCAGCTGTCAGCAGGCAGCTCTCTCAAAACATGACATTATGAGGAGCAAGTAATTTTTGTCATAGGTAGCAAAAACACTGACTCTCAGGGGTAGAGGAACAGAAGATGGAAATATTAAGATCCAACAAGAAACCCAGCATGAACTAAACCACAGAGATATTGCCAAGAAGCTCGTTTCACTTCACACTGATATTTCCTAATTTGCTTAAGTTTATCCAATAGCCTGAGCAAACAACTTTCATCATATAATTTGTCCAAAATCTGCTTACCTTAGTTTTTTGCAGTATTTCTCTACTTCCGTACAGAAACTTTTTATAAAATCAGATGGAAAATCTATAGATTTATTTATAAATTGTTATTATATTGAAAAGACTATCGAAGAATTGCCAGAGAAGGTGGAGTTCTGCAAACATTCTTGCTAAGAAAACATCACTTCTGTCACTGCTTATGAAAATGAATGAAAGAGTTCATGAATATCATCAAAGTGTTCTGGCTCCTGTTTTCATGATGATTTTTTACATATTCCATTCCAGATTCAACCTTGTTTTCCCAAATCTTTTCTGACTGATAGCAGTCCATACAGTTTTACAGATACAATTTTCTTCTCTAAAAGAGGGACTATATGTGGACAGCTCTGCTGAAAAACAAATCCTACATATCCAGAACATCCAGGTTATTCAAGCCAATAATCAATGCTGCAATATCATACTTCAAGTTATTTACTTGAAATAATTAGAACTATTAGTATAATCTCTTCGGTCTTTTAAGAAAAGTCACAGAATACATACTGTGAAGTTGTGAAATATCAAGGAAGCACAGTTTCTGAAATACTTTTTTATCTCTTTTTCTGGTGTGCAACTAGTGTGAATAACTAGAACGACTACAGAGCTTTGAGAGAGAAGGCAGAGAACATGAGAGCCCAGGGGATGACCTCATTGGTAGGAAAAGCCTGGATAGGTGTGGATGCGAATTGAGAATTAACAATGAGCTCTGCAGCCAGTGTTGCAAGTTGTGCTTCGGCTTTCTCAGCCCAGGATCCCTCTTTAAGGAAAAGCGCTGAGCGATAGAATCCATTTGACGAAGCAGGATAAAAGCACTTCTGCCAAAACACCTGTAGATGCAGCGCAGAGGATTTTAAGCTGGGTACATGTGGGAACACTGAGAATGGCTTGCAGGTCAATGAGAGACTGGAAGTAAAGTGGATTTAAGTACACAGGGCAGGGCGATGGGAGTCTAAGAGACCTCAGTCGGGATAAAACAGGTTGAAAGGGGGCCGTCTCACATGCTGGTACAGAACTGCACACTGCCTGTGTGCCACAGCTCTGCAAAGGATGGGTGCAGGCAAATGAATACAGCAAATGAACCCCAACTTCCTGCATATTTTGATTTAGTTTGATTGCATATGAAAGAGAAAACCTCAATTTTTAAGTATCAAAATGCATAAACTAGAAAGTGCACCTTGGTTGTACTTTCACAATAGATTCAAGTTTGCACTTCCCTATCATGATACAGGCTTTAAGACGCCTTTGGTGATTTGGTTTGCAGCCAAATATTTCTTCAAATACTTCCCCCTATCTAATTCACCTTAGCAGTCATGAGACCTCATCCCTAAGCTTGGCTTCATGCTGAACCATTCTCTTTCCTTCACTACTCAGTAGATTTTTGTCTTTAAGAAGAGTGGGCTAACGTACATGAATTTGCAAAGGCGTGCTATCCCCAGCTTCTGATTCAGACTAAGGAGGTGTTACTTCTGTGTTCATTAAACCACTTTTTTTTAAAATAAATTTTAATTTATGTACACATGGTCTTCTGCTTTGGATTCCAAATGCCAGAATATAAATTTATCAAAATTTTGTTACAAGTGCTACTGGTAATGAAACACAAACAAAGTCAAATGCCACAAGAAAAGAATATCTGACATTTTACCCTGAAGGGATCCAAGCAAAGCAAGAGAGAACAAGTTAATGAGAGAACTCTGTATTCTTTCTTCTTGGAGAATACAATTCTCTGCACACTTTGATGAATTAGTGAGAGTTTATGCATGGTGAATGTATGGAGATGAATGTGGAAACAGGATTAATAAATCTTCTACAAAGGGAAAGCTCAGAGATCCTGAAAGTTTTACCATGTCAGTCAGGGAAGACACACAATATCACACTCATAATTCATACCCTCTAGGCTCAAACCCATATTGGCAGTCACAGCAGTAGGCTTTCCTGGCAGGTAATACATGAGCTCTGAGATGGCACCTGAGACTCTCTGGAAACTTTTGCTCTCCTTAATGGAAACAGAAGACCTTTTTTTTTGGTGCTTTTTTTTCCCAAAAGAATACTGGAAGCATGAGAGCAAATAAACTCCAAATAAACAAAGATTGCTCCCAATGACCACAGAAGATAATTCCAAAGCATTAGGAAATGCTTAACTTTTCAAGGTGCTTTCTGGGGCTGTAGGGGGTGGAGAAGGAGAAAAAGGGGATGAGGAATATGCTTACGTTTCAAGCTTAAAAATTACTGATTCAATCAAATATCTAAATTTGGGGATTATGAAGCATACTGTACGGACATATGTGCTGTCAGCTGCAAACTACTCCTACAGCACTAGGAGTTGAATGCAGCACCATATGTTATGCCAAGATTACTGATTTTCATTAGATATGAAAGAAGATTTCCAATTTTAATCTTAATTTTCAATCATTATTTTATTTGGCAGTCTAAACACAATGATGACAGCCAGTATCTTGATTTCATCTCTGCACCTGCTGCAGGTACGTTCCCTCTCACTTCCTCCCTCTTCCTTTCAAGTCTAAAAGGAAAAAAAAGAGAAACCTTGAGACTGAGCGAGCCCTAAGAATTTTGCTAGGCACAAACACTGAGGTCATAAATCCCTCTGCTTCCCTTCAAGAACCTATGATGGATAGCAGGCTGTGACTTAGGGCCTTTAAAGAAAGAAGTCAGTATTTAAAGTAAAAGTCGTGAGTAAAGTTGTGACTGTGTTAGAAGCAGTTATTTATTACCTGTATAAAGCAGGGCAATCCTATGGAAGAGCTGGCTTGCCCATCTCTTCTCACATGCTGATTTTGGCAACAGGATGAGAGGGGAATGGGAAACCTCTGAACATTCACTGGCCTTCTTGTATCTCCCCATGGATGGGTAAACAGGCAAGGTAAAACATAAAAGATCGCAAGAGTCTCAACTCCAGGTCCATGTTGGCTGACTAAAGTAACACCCTGTGTGCCAGCCCCATAAAACACGACAAAAAATATTTAATCCCATCCCTGAACAAAGAATAGATGTGAAACAATGGTGGTAAAAAAGGAGAGAGTTTCCTCTGCTCCTGATGCAGCACAGTGGGATTGCTATCCTTGGTTGGAGCAGTGTGAGAAGTTGCAATTCCAGTTAATTTTAAGAGACCAGACTAGTATTACCAGTCATATTTTATACTTCATTACTTAAGGGAGACTGAATTTCCTAAACTGTTAAAATAAGGGAAAAAAATGATTGCAGCAGATGAAAACTTCATAAGGACATACAAGTAAGTGTTTACAGTAGGGATTTGCAATGAAAAAAGCAAGCATACAAGAGAGAAGCACCTAAGGCCACAGCAGACAGTTACCCCTTCAAAATGAATCATCTGTATAGAGACTAAGCAGCAATGCAGTTTCAATGGAAGCAATATAAGTCATGTTCCACTAAGAAACAAATATGAAATACAGCTGTAAAAAATGAACACGACTTTTCCTGGCAGGTGGAGGCTGATGCTTGTCTCCTGGTTGCTTTGACCTCTAGAGACAAAGAGGGAGTCATTCTCCAGGGGTGCCTGTATAGCAGCTCCATGATCACTACACCTTCTCCCACAGCAAAATGCCAAGCCACCTATTACCTGTCCACACATATATAATCTGTACTTGCATGAATCCTTTTGGATCTACTTCCACATCTTCTGTGAGTGCCACAATGGTTTTTTTTTCCTAAGAGAAAGACTCCAAAAGCTTTTAGTTTGCACTACAAAAAACAACTTCTAGGTGCACAGGAAAGAGCTAGGAATGAGTATGTAGCAGAGCAGCCAGCAGCACAGGGCACAGAATGCCAAGGCAATGCTCATGCAGTCACAGGGTCTGAGGAAGCTCTTCCCAACCCCTGCTTCAGTAACCACTCTGTCCTTCCTGTTTCCCCTGCTTTGATGTCTACAGTAACCCCAAGCAATGAACCATATCTAATTATGTTTGGGTTTGTAACCAGACCAGACAATTCATGTAGTCTACCAGATTAATGGCTTTCCCTCTCTTTCACTTGGAGGTGAATAGTTTCTGCAGTTGGATGATCTGTCTCCCTAATATAAATTTTACTTCATTTAGCAGAAAATTTAAGACATCTTCCATCTACAATTTCTTATGAAACGCTCTTTCAATTTACATGTAATAGCCTGCATTTCAGAATGTCAAGATCAGCAGCAAAAGAGTACATTTTTCTAATGGAAATTACTAAATGATATAACACCTGCTAGCAACAGTGAATGGGGATGCATGTATCTACAAACTTCTTGTTTATTTTCTTTCCAGCACCTCAGGATTCTTCAGGTAATAATATCCTGACAGAGCAGCACCAGGTTATGAAACATCACTGTACATCCCAGCCTACCATTCAAAACAAAACTCACTTTTTAATATGGCTGGTTCATTAGCCTACTGTAACTGGAGTCAACTATCAGGGTCCTGTTAATAGTATAGTCAGGGTACTGTTAGCAAACATACAATAGCTGGCAGTGCAAGGTCAAATACAGTAAGCACCAAACTGTGAAGAGCCATTTATTCTACTTGCTTAATGACATGCTGAGCTTCTGGAAAAGCAGCATCTCCTTTTCAGTACAGGATGTGCTAGCTCTACCACTGAGCAACTTAATTAGAGAGGAATTTTGCATGAAATAGCTCTTGTGGCTTAGGCACGGCTGGAGCACAGGTAGGTCAGTGGCTGCTGTGCCACTTGGAAAACCAGCAACGATAGCTACCATCAACCCAAAAATAGTGCTGCTGGGGCAGCACCATGCCTTCTGATGGTAGCTGAATTATTCTACACTCTTATTTTACTTGTCATAAAGCAAAGCAGGCAAATATTTCTATCCAATGTGTCTCAGACTGTCAGATCATTAGGGTGCCTGCACACACTTGATGTCTCAGACAGATGTTATTTCTAAGAAAGTACCATTTTACACACGAATACAGGACATCTGTGTGTGTGTTTGCACACAGGCAAAATGCAACTTAAGATGCATATGGCCAATGCTCTGAAGCTCCTCCTGCTTTTTCAGTGCAGTGAGAAAATTCAATGTTTTATCAAAGCCTGACTAGACCAGAGCTAAGAGCCAGGAGACTGCTCAGTTTTCAAACTGGTATTCTAGCTGGACTTTTTTGTTGGGTTCTTGATGGCAAGGTTGTGTGAAGAGATGAACATCTTGTTCAGTGAAGACTGTATGGAGCTTTTGAGCTCTGGGTGTCCAAATCAGATACAGGGCACTTTGGTGGTGGTAACTAACAAGCATTACTTTGCCTGAGGGATGCTGCATCAAGAAATCCAGAAGAGAGATGCCACAAACTGAATGGGCAAGGCATGAAATAACACTACAGGCAATTACTTCTGGTTGGAACTGAGGCATCCCACCAAGGAATTAGACCATCACTTCCCTGGTCTGCTGAGAAAGAAAGTCTCCTTTTTCTAGGTCTGTATTTTTGAACAACCACGCTGGTTTGAGTTGGGTTTTTCTTTTGTTTTAAATAAAGCATATGCTGTATGCTGCTTCCTGATTTCTTCCAGGCATGAAAGTTATCCAGTGGGATCGCACGCAGTAATTTTAAGTATACGAAAATCTTCTGGGAAGAACAATGACTGGAATATTAATTTTAAGTAACAATTATATGCACATTTTCTAGCAGAGGTGACTGTGGGAACAGACAACAAAAGCATTCCTGATTCCCCGAAGTCTCTGTTTGTTGAGTCACACATGGAGGGGGAAGGCTCTCAGTTGTGTTTTTAAGTAAACTATCACTGCCATATTCCCTGTGAGAAGGACTAAAAGTATGATTGTAATAATAATAATGATGATAGCAAAGAACAAAAACGATGGCCTGACCCACATTTTTTTATGCCTGGCTGTAGTCATAGAGGCTTGAGCTCTGAAGGGTCTGGTGGGTGATATGCTAAATATTTGTGCAGTACAGATGTGATCATTTGGTTTCTATACCAAAGCACTGAATCCTTTGATTTTAGCAGCTGGAGACAAATTGCTAAGCAGACTGACACGCACTGTATCTTTGTAGTAAGATCTTCAAAGGACTCCAGCAGGTTAGTCTGGCTTTTCTCCCCTCAGCTTTAATTCTAGCATTTCTGTAATCAGTGTGTGCTTTTCCGCATGGCTTCCCAGCACATCAGTTGAAGACAGATGCAAAGATGATTTTCAAACAGGCTGACCTACATGCAGTATGTGGCTATGGCACTAGATAGGGCTCCTCAGTTAAGCTTTATACCACTTTGAGAAGAATAGACTTATCCCAAACTTTCAATTATCCCTCAAAACCACAGGAATATGTTGAATAAATCCAAAGGATGAATCTACTCTCTTTCCACCACTGCATTTCCTTCATTTTGTACTGACAGATTCAGATGATGGTTATCCAAATGAAAGGCTTCTGCTCCCTACACAACTGAAACTTTTTATCATCAGCTGGGGTAGTGTCCTACCAGTCATCTCATTTTCACAGGATGTGTTTACTCTGTAGCATCAGATGGATGACACCCACATTTCCTCATTCCTATTTTTCATCATATTTACTGACACTTCAAGGTAAAACAGCAATCCAGGAAGAAACACGTAGACTGTCAGAAGAACAGCAGATGTTATGTTTGTATCTGGTGTTTTGTGTGCAACACTTTGCAAAAAGTCAAAATTCATAGAATCATAAAATATCCTGAGTTAAAAGGGACTCAGTCAAGTCCATAGCAACAACTTCTTCTGTGGCTTCCCCGTTATCATGGCAGCCTGCTGGTGTTCTTGCTAATTACTTTTCGATTAAAGTAGGTGATTCTCACTTAGCTTTCTTTCTCCATTTTGAGTTCCAAGATGACTGTTCCCCCCTTGGTTCAAGCAAAAGCAGCCACAGGACTGCCCTGACTTGGTCTGCTGGTAGTTATGCATGGTAGTTATGCATGATCAGGGATGCACCCTCCATCTGGAAGTCATTTCAGCAATCTTTGTTTTGCTCCTGCAGGGAGAGCATCAGCAAAAATACCTTGAAAACTTGCACTAACTGGGACTTAGCACAGCAAAATTGTGTTTTCTGTAGGTGAAAGTTCTAACTGAGCATTCGCAATCAAAGATTGGCTGCTTCTCTGCACTATCCCAGCAGCACTGAATCACAACAGTTTGAGTTGGAAGGGACCTTTAAAGGTCAAAAAGGAACCTTTAAATGCGCTGAGGTCAGCACATATTTATAAACTGATCCTTTAATATATAATAATTTTACCACTATTTGTTAGTGGGAGGGAGGAAGGAAAAAAGAGAGCGAGGGACTTTGAGTCTTCTGGATATAGTCAGCTCCTTGACAAATATGATGCACTGACCTACCACCATTGCTGTCCCCATACAAAAATTCCTCTCTGATTTATCTTTCAGAGTAACCATTACTACTTCTCAAGAGTTAAAAAAACATTCTGCTGCTGCAGAAATTAAATGCAAGCATATTAAGTGATTACTTCCTCAGGGTCTGTCGTATTCTCTAGCTACTATTCAAATCACATGCTCTTTATATCTTGTTCAGTAATGACCACACACTAACCAGTAATAAATGTCATTGTACCCTCTTCAGACCTGCTCTGGATGCTGAGGAAAGGGAACTTGGCAGTCAGCAGCACTTCTTTTATTCAGGCAGGATCAAGTTCCCTGCGGTTCCCTTGTTCAACTCCCTGCTTCTTTCATCTGCTGCTTATACATGCAGCTCTTTTTCTGTCCTACACAGGATCACTCTGTGCTAGTACTTTACATGAGTCTAATCATGAGTTATAAGAAAAAACAAACGGCATTTATTAAATGAGCAAAGTTCATTTCCTTAAACAGCATGTTTCTGACTCTGCAATCTGCTGCGTTTATTCACATGTTCATTGATGAATATTTCATTACTTCAGAACAGGCTTCCTAGTCATTGTATCAGACAAAGCTCTAGGCCAGTAAAACATTTAAGCAAGTGCAGGACAGAATTTTAGGACTGTGGATAATCCTATTGAAAGAACTGAAGCAGAATCAGCTGCACTATCAACATCTGCCCACAATGCAGAATAAGAATGTAGAAAAAAGTTAATTTCTACCCTCGAACATCCGCAAAACACGGTCTGTTTTCACAGTACTTAACAAACACATTCCTCCCCAGGAAAGGAGGTTGCACATTAATTACCAAGAACTGTATGCCTAAAAATAAAGACACAAAAAAGGAGTCTTACGATACTGATGAAGTGAGAAGAATCTCAGAGCTTTGAGCTAGATTCTTGACGGCAATAGAGAGTGCACTAAGAATAGCGAATGAGTAGGAGTAGTCAAGGCTGAAAAGTTTCTAAAGTGTTTTGATTGCCAATTTCTTTATGAATCTCTTAATCAGGCTACCTCTTATGCAAGAAGGTTAAATCTCCTGTGGAGCTTCAGTGTCTTGAAAGGTAGTTGGGAAACATCTAGGTCTGGCTTGCACACCATTCAGTGGAGAGCCAAAACATCAGTAAGAACAGCAAATGTCTTGGATTGGACAACAGAGAGCTGCTCTGGCTATAGGAATTATTTTAACAAAGAAACATGGTGAGATGTTAGAGCCAAGGCCAAAAGACACTTGTGAAGTGTCTCTCTCCCCATGCACAGCAATGTACAGTTAAGAGAGGTGCATAACAGAAGGATTAAAGAAACCTCAGTCCCACAAAAAGCTCAACCTTTACTAGGCAGGCAAAAAAAGAATGCTTGGTTAGATGAGTCAAAATCTACTCTGACACAGTTCAACCTGAATCTCTGTTCTCCAGAAGAATATACGTGTTATTCCAGAAACTGCACTTCATAGTTAGGCAAATCCTTGACAAAAGAAAGTCACCAATAAAATTTTTTATGAAACTCTGGAGTGCACAAATCTAGAGCTGGCCCTAAGAACCTACTAGGTCAGAAAGAACTACAGCAGAGCTTCAAACTCTTAGTCTTTTCAAAGACAAGCCAACACCAACACCATGGGCACCAGGACTCTGACACTTCCTAAAGATCAGTGCCTAACTCTCTTTTTGAGAAGGCACATTGTTACCTGACCCACGCTTAAGACTTCTTTTTGGAGATAGAAAAGGGAGCTGGGATTCCACATTGCCAAGATGTTTGGGGGGAAAATAAACAAAATGGACTTGACATAAGGACCACAGCAACAGAATAGGTAAGAATCGCATGTTCTCTGGAAGAAAGGGGTGTTTGTATATGCAAGTACTGCAAAAATAAGCTCACAAGGGCAGTTTATGTAGCTGTATTAACACTGTGGTCTTGAACAGCTCTTAGATCACTGAAAGTAATCACTTGATAGCCATTAACTTTAGAAAAGCAGTAAAACTGTTTTGTTTTAAGACTGTTACCCTTGTTATCAACACCACTGATTTTCTATCTGGAATTGATATCCTCCTCTTATACCCTTTTCTGCGGCAAAAATTTGCACTTGGAGCTAAGTATGTTATAATATTATGGCTACAACTTGAAGACCTTTGTGAAGCTGCAGCATCCTAGGACTGTCACACATCACCACCACCCTGAAGACAAGAAAATGCATTTCTACATAATCCTGTTTCACAAAATCCAGGAATGAAGGCACACACAATGCCACATGAAAGGACCCTGAGCCCGCATGCCATACAGCTGACTGCTGAACAGAGGCTGTTCACCTGTTCAGAAATGTCAATAGAACATAAGAAAGGTAATTTTGTGAGGATTATTATTTTAGATTGGCAATAACAACAGCCGGAGTAGGTGGGTATTTCACTTTCTTTTCATTCTGGGTCACTAGTTTACAGCTTTCTGCAGCTTTGCTTTCGTACACTAGTCCAAATTGCCTTCTCGTATTCCATTGAAAATACTATGTCAGAAGGGCTGGTTTTTTTCCTTTTCATGCCCTCACCTTTCCTTTATTTAAACAACAGATTCCCTGTACATGACAAATAATATTGCAAGAACTCAACAGACCTGTAGACTTTCCAGCTGTATTTCTGCTCTGAACTGCAGTTACTTGAAAGCATGGATAACACTCAGACCTTCAGCTCCCAAAACATGAAAGGACTTTTAGGTGCAGGAACCATCATGCTCCACTGAGCAGCGCTGATTTCATGCCTTCAGTACCCTGAGTTCCAGGCCAGTTTTCCAGTATATTCATAAAAGTCTTCATTGTAGAAAGGTTGATGTTTAAAGAGAGTTAAATCATTTATATAAACAACTAACTACAACAAAAGTACTGTATTAAACATCACTCTCCTTACTCTTATCCTTACTGACGGCATTACTTGAGAAGATGCTACATTCCCAGATGATGTTCCAGGGCAATGAAACCGGACAAATGGCAAAGGTCTTACTTGTTCTCAGTGTATCACAGTGTAATCTTAAATTTAATTTCTTCTTACTGCCAATATTTAAACTCCTTTCTTGTCACCTAGATACTTGCAGTACTGCCACTGCGGGAGCCTATCATTTAACATTCCTCACAGAATTCATAGCAACAACTTGAGTCATCGCCATTCTGGTGACTCACTCCTGCCACTCGTTATACATCATTTTAATTTTAAGTCACAAAAAACCATCTGAGTGACAGCCAGCAGCAGCCCTATGATTTTCTGGCTTCTGCATCATTACATTTCTCTTCTTAGCACTTCTTAGTGCTCACATGTCTTCACTGTGCAAAAAAAGTAATTTAAAAAAGTAATTTCTATTAACATAACAAAAAAATCCAGATCCTTTACATGCATACAGAAAAAAAAGTGCCTTTTCACCTGATTGTTTCAAAGCACTGCAGAAATGGTCATGAGAAGTTCTCATTGCCACCATAAGGGATCTCAAGCTGATGCTTGCAAACAGTTTTCAGAGACTGACAATAACCTAAGCCCTGGAGGGGCACTTCAAAACATTGTAGATGGGCACTGTACGCTCCCCACTTATGACAAGGCTTACTGCCTCCTTGTTTCATATCTTCAGGGCAAAAGAGGGAAAAAAGCAGAAATAGCAGCTAAGCTCCTTTGCTTTCATGCCAGGGAGGTGGTAGTCTCTTCCCAAATTTAAGCACATACCAAAGGTTTGTCTTTGGTGACACTGAGACCAAGATAAGCATATGAATTAATCCTTCTCTGACGGCAGAGAGGTTCTTTAACCCGTAGAGGCTGAAAGTTGCATCAAAGTAGTTGGGAGGTGGAGCCAGGCATCCATATGCTTCCATCTACCTCTTTTTGAGGAAAGCATGAGTACACATGCCTGGTGTGGGGGCATGTGGGGGCTTAGGTCAGCCCAGATGGGCTCGCTTGGGAAGGCAGCTGCCAGGCTCAAGATGGCCACCTGAAAACAAGTAGTGAATGAAGCAGGTGCAGGGGCAGCTATGAATACTCAGGAGATGCATGTGCTTTTAGCACTGTGAAACCTACTGCCATGCATCTTTGTGGTCACTTGATAAAAGATCTACAAGAGGCTGTGGAGTCTCCATCCACAGAGATGTTCAAACCGCAACTTGACACAGCCCTGAGCAACCTGCTGTAGTTGACTGTCCTTTGAACAAGGTGAGACAATCTCCAGAGGGCCCTTCTCACCTCAACTCTTCTCTGAGAATAACTTACATAGTGCAAAGAAGTAGAGCATTTCCCCCTACATATGATGCCTCGAGAATACAACATGCAAACACATTACATAGTCTCCAGGAGCAGTATGTAATTGTCAAAAGTCACTGCTGTCAGCAATTCAGCAGGATTCTTCCAGTTCCTGTCAAATGGCCAGTATCACTCCCCAGTTACACATTCCTTGCTAAATCAAAATTTTCAGCTTCTACAATCTCATGGTTTGACTCAGGATTTCTTGAATTTCAAAAAAACCCCACACAAATATTTAAATGAAACATTGAGGAACCACTTGGTTTGGTTTGGTTTGGTTTGGTTTGGTTTGGTTTGGTTTGGTTTGGTTTGGTAGCTAGCACTACAGACTATATTTCAATCCTATTGAGCATATTTTGTGATAAATTTCAAAACACGGTAGCAAGATGAGACTTTCAGTAGATGGAGGATGTGTCTGCCTTTTGTCCTGTGGTCTTCCCCCAGACAAAAATGAACAAGCTTTGATTTCAATGGACAATTTATCCTTTCCAGGGATAAACTGGATAAATTTAATCTAGCTAAAGATTGTCGTAAGAAAACAGTAACCCTAAGTCTTTCCTTTGCCTTGCTGCTCAAATCTAAATAGTGATGGTCATATTTAGGGACTGGAGAACTAATGGTTCCTATTTTTAAGTTATTAACCTAATTAAACAGTGAGAACTTCCAAAAGTTTCCCATAAACCTCTCATGGTTGTTTTCAGTATGGTGTTAAAAGAAAAATTTAAGTGCAACCCGGGCCATTATGCAAGGCTAACATTTGCATGTGCAAGCAATGGAAAACATGCAAACAGACAGTGTTTGGCTTTATAACCAAAAAAGAGACTTGGCATGATATTATCCCTCTCAAATATTGGCAAGGGTCAGGACATACCTGTGGGCACGTGCAAGAATGAAGAGATGGGTCCAGAAAAAGAAAAACAGGGAGGTGTGGAAGGAGGAGAGAGGGATAGTTTATAGCCACAATTATCAAACTGACAGTTCCCATATCATTAACAGAGCATTAATTACTTCACAGGACTACTTCAGTGGCTCTAAAATTGCAGAATATTGCTCTATTGTGTGGATAGTCAGAAGTCATTACTCTCATCACCGGCAATAACCAGGAAAACTGAGTTTAGGGAATTCAGCCAAGAGTGAAGGGAGTAAATCTCTCTTATCCTTTTCTTTTCCTTTTAAGAATGATTTGTGTTGTAATGGACCTTAAATATCATTCATACCCAACCCCCTCTTCACTGCAGGGGCAATTTCCACTAGACCAGGTTCCTAAAAGTCTCATCCAACCTGGCCTTGAACGTTTCCAGAGATGGGGCATCCACAGCTTCTCTGTTCCACTGCCTCACCAGCTTCACAGTGAAGACTTTCTTCCTTATATCTCATCTAAACCCAACCTCTGACAGTTTTACACCATTCCCCCATGTCTTATCACTTTCTACCCTTGTAAAAAGTCACTTTCTGGCCATCCTGCAGGATCCCTTTTGGTTGGATTCAACCCAACAGGTCCATGTCCTTACTATGCTGGGGATCCCAGAGTTGAACATGGTAGTCTAGATGGGGTCTGATGAGAGTGGAGAAGAGAGGGAGAGTCATCTGTATCCCTTCCTCACACAGAGCACTGTAGGAGGCCCCTCTGTACACACAAGCACAATCACTGGTCTTCTGCTCAGTCTTCACACAATGATAACCACAAAAAGCCCCATATAATCAGATAAATTCTCCATGCTGAGCCACCTAGGAAGATAAAGTAGCAAAACCTCTTGGTCTTCACCTTCCTGAAGTCGAAACCTGAGTAATGTCTGACTTGTTAATGATTATTACAAATTGTTAGAAAAGTTTATACTATGATATTTTTCTCTACAGGTTTTTAAGTTAAATAACTTTGCAAACCAGGGAATGTATAGAGACCGGAACAACCTTAAAGTTCACTCAGGCAAGTGACCTACCTTCAGGAGGCACCTTGTCCGGGTGGAAAATAAGAACAATGCTCACAGAGAGAGTTTTCAGAAGCACTGGGAGCACATGAAAAGGAGCCGGGCTGATCAATTACTCCTATTCTGAACAGCATGTCTGCAGCATATTTTCTAAACAACATCAAGTCAACTTTGCCAATTATACAAGTCCAAATATGCATGAATAAAAAGACTACTTTTATAAAAACTTAATTGGAGATTCTTTTTAAATCCTCTAACCTTACAACTCTGACATACTCAGAAATATTTCCTGTAACAGATTCTTTTGAGGATTTTCTAAAGCACTGATCATAGACCTAGCTGACACTATTTAAGTGAATAGAAGTTTTATTTGTTAGGCCTGTGCCTACCATTGAAAACCATGAATTTGAAAACCCAATCCTTAAGTAGTAACAAAAAAGTAATAGTATACATTCAACAGTACATTGATACAATAAAGAATACCCAAAGGCAAAAATTATGGTTGAATGGATACTGTAAAAAAAAAAAAAAAAAAGGGAAATGACAGTTTAGCAAGTAAATTAAATGCTGAATGCCTGAAAAGCTGATTTTCAAGATTTCCATTGTATGGTTAATGTTCTAACTTGTACTTGTGCATGAGAAATTGCTATGATGGTTGAAATCCAGCTGCTGAAATCTTAAACCAAGTTGCTTTCACAGGCGAGAACAGCCACAATTAACTGAAGTGGGGACTGTTGCAAGAGCATTCCTTGGGTCCCAGTTCAATGAAATACATAAGTATAGACAAGCTTTTAAGCTTACATTTATTACTTTAGTTGCTTTAACTGGGACAGAGTCAATGGATAAAAGCAACAAAATTCTCTTGAGTGAGAATATGGATGTACAAAAGATGTGTAAAAGCCACAAGTACAGCTTGTTTCAGTTTTGGGAAACAATGTTTGTACAGCAATAACAGTGTCCTGCTGTATGATTCATGCTTTTACATAGGTTTGGCAAAACAAATGCATACAAACAAACCTCATATACCTTTATCCAATGTAATGCTGCCAGTAGCACTTCTGAAGTATAGAAGAGCTCAATGCTCTTGAACTAAGCAGAGAATGACTAGGTCAAACATCAGACAGGCTACATGAGCAAAGAGCTGGACACAAAGATCTCTTTCAAAGCCCTTTCCAGTCCTGAATAACAATCCTTTGTTGATGAACACAAGTATGAACTTTGTTGATGCCGACAACTCTTTGAAATTAGATGTCAGAGCAGCCATCCTCATGTTGCCCCTGCTGGGCTTTAGGTGTGGTTCCACACTAAGGTAATCCAGTTCAAATACAAGATTATGCAGAATTTTTCCCTCCTAGCTGTAAACATGTGTACCCTCCCTGGCTGGTCCAGACAACTGACTTTGCAAAACCAGCTGGGACCTATTCTTTTACCAGATGGTTTTCTGTGTAAGCCCTAGTCCCAGCTAGAGTGAGGAAATAGGTGGACTTCATGCATGAAATAAATGGTATCTGACCACAGAATGCAATCATATTCCTGAAACCTTCCTTCCACAATCTGGAAGGCTCCCTTTGCAGCCATCACACTCTCTCAAGTAAAAGCCTTTATCAGATACAAGTTTTTGGTCAGAGTACAAACAGCATGTATTTTCAGTTCATCAGCACTCTTAAGTCAAACGACTTTCATTACAGCCTCCTATTTTGGCTATTCTGCTTTTACCCCCATGTGGTTCTGGAAGGTCTTACAGTTCTAAAATTTTCATAAATTTGACTCAAGCTGCGAAAGAGCAAAGTACTATTTTCCCAGATTTAGAAGCAGTATGGCAAACCAACTTCAAAGAAGATCATTTCCTGCAAGTATAGAAAAATAATTTTTAAAGCTATCCAACTCTGAGCTTTCTCTGTCAATTAAAATAACAGATGTCTCATGCCCAGTGACAGAGTGCAGCAAAGTACTTGTATAACATCATAATGAAAAAAGACATCTCAAGACTAGGCACTTTTGTCACCAAGTAGCTTTTAAAATATCTAGAATTAAGACTGTGGGTAGAGGGAGAAGAGATAATGTCCAGAAACTGATAGCATTGAACTACAAAGCATATTGTTTTGATGAACCCAGAGCTGCCCAAGGCCTGCAAAACACAAGTTGACTGAAGAGATTTAACAGCTTTAACCGTCTAAGCAATCTTCTTTGATCAAGTACATTTCCAAAGCACGAATTCCCTGTCACTTCAATAGAAGATTAAGGAGTTTCTCTGCACAAAGGCTGGGATTCTGCAGAAGAAGTCCAGTGGACCATTTGGGAAAAAGTGAGTTCTCCCCTGACCATGGAAGCAGCCTCAGTATTGTTTTTTAGTTTCCATTGCTGAATATTTCCCTTAGATATCAGGAACGCTACTTTATTCCTATTTGTCCATTTAAAAAAGAATTGATTTCACTTTTGCATCTAGAAATATCCTGTCTGACAGATAAGACATAAATGCTCATAGTGATAAATTCAGATTTGTGCAAAGAAAAAATAAAGGCAAAAAAAAGAAAGAAAAAAAGACCTTTTTGTGAATCAGTTCAAATTTTCTGCCTGCCCATTCTATTAACTCTTGTTCCAAGGTAGTTTCTCTGACTTATTTGGAAATGTACTAAAATTACAACTGTCTGCTGCACTTGCTAGCAAATGCAAATAAACCTCCTTGGTTTGTTCAGAAAATAAAATTTTGTTTAAAAAAAAAGAAAGAAAAGCAAAGGTTTCAACACAGTCTATAAAATAATTTCAAAATTTATTGTTCCAGAAAGAAAGGACTTTAGTGCGTTTTCTCAGGCAAGAGGTAACCCATCTGATAGGAAGACACACAAATATAAATAAAGCACAGTTGATTTGTAGCAACTGAGATATCAGGCAAAATGCAAGCTCTAGTCAGCATTTGAATATTTTTTATTTGAGCTTCCACATGGAAAGAATTTGAATTGACAGGGTGGTCACTATTTATTGGAGTTTTCTTTTGGTGGTGGTGGGCTTTTTTTTGTTTTATGCATCGGTTGATATCTTCTCCTTTCCCCTCTATAAACCTCTATGAATCTCTACTCGTCCCTGGTGAGGCCATATCTGGAGTGCTGTGTCCAGTTCTGGACCCCTCAACACAAGAGAGACAAGGAGCTCCTGGAGAGGTTCCAGTAGAGGGTTATAAAGATAATTTGGGGTCTGAAGTATCTCTTATGAGGAGCGACTGCAGGAGCTGGGGATGTTTAGTCTGGAGAAGGGAAGACTGAGAGGGGATCTCATTAATGCATATAAATATCTTGAACGCAGGTGCCAGGAGGATGGTGCCAGACTCTTTTCAGTGGTGCCCAGAGACAGGATGAGGAGTAGTGGCCATAAACTGAAACACAAGAAGCTCCACCTCAACATGAGGAAGAACTTCACATTGAGGGTGGCAGAGCACTGGAACAGGCTGCCCAGGGAGGTTGTGAAGTCTCCCTCTCTGGAGACATTTCAAACCTACCTGGATGTATTCCTCTGCCATCTGCTCTAGGTGACCCTACCTTGACAGGTGGGTTGAACTGGATGATCTCCAGAGGTTCCGTCCAACCCCAATCAGTCTGTGATTCTGTAGTCTAACTCAAAATTACCTATTTATGGAATTACCTTGAAAACTAAACTCTAAAAGCCACTTGAAAGGAGAAAAGGGAGGGATGCACAGAAACCAGGTGTATTCCGTATTCTTTTGGATTAAGAAAAAAATTAATGAAAGGATTCAAAGACACCCTTGGAGGTTCAACAAGCACTAAAAATATATATACAAAGAAATGTAAGTATATGGAAGATATTCAACACTCATTTCACAAGAGATGCATCTATTTTTCTTTAGACGACTGGCTCATAAATCAGCACTATGCTTCAGGATACCACACAAGGACACCACATCAATTTTTAAATGACTACAGGCAAATGTATGTTTTGCCACATGGAAAGTTTTGTCAGAAAATATTCAGGTTGATATTTTCAGAGCTTACTGTCAGTATCAATTATCAGCAATACACATTACCACAAATGTTCAATTACCCTAAATATATGACTAATTTCTTATTTGGTGGAATGGCCACATAGGCATTCCTTAATATAGGATCTGCTACACTGACAGCAGATGGTGGTAACTAACTTGCTAGCATTTGGTAACAGGAAAGTGTTTCTTTTCTAAAAATGAGTTTTGCATAGAGAAGTATATTTCCCCTTTCAATCTCTAGAATGGCTCTCCCAAAATGACACTCTCTTCCACTGCAGTCAAGTCCAGGTCTGATTAAGTCTACACGATTGAAATAATCAAATAGAGGGTACCTGGTGGAGTACTAATTTCCAGAATCTCTCCCTCAGAAAAAAAAAGAATTTCCTGAAAGTTCATGTTCTTATGGCACTCTATTATGAACCAAACCCTAGAATAACAAAAAGGGAGGAAACCCCTCCCCACTGCACACAGGTACTTGAGCTTCAGCTGCAGTGCAAGGCTGCAACACTGCAGCAAGCTGAAATGAACCCTTGTCTAGCAAGGGCCTCTCAGCAGAAACCCTGACCATGAACAATGTCTCAAACACTCTATCTCTCTTAAAAACTACAATTAAGGCTAGAAATGGCATTTCAGAAGGGGTCAAAGATTGGGAAGGATTTGTGTATGTATGTGAATGTATGAACAAGGGTATGCTTTTTCACATATTCAAGATACACTTGTACAGCAAAACAGCAGATTAAATCCCAGGTCTAAGAAATTCTTTGTTTCTTTTGCCTGGTTGACTACTACTTTTCCATGGCAATGGAGTGGAATCCAACATTAGCTATCTTATGAAGCAGCATCAAAAGAAAAGCATGAAATTCATGAAGTACAAGGATATTTAGATGATACTTTATCAAGCAGTGAAGACCCAGAAGAAACAGCACAATGTTTCTGTTTTAGCTGAACCATACACCACCAAGACCAAAAGAAACCCAAACAGCCAACACTGCTTTACCTACAAATGAATTCATCATAAGCCTAACCCTTCAAGGATTTTTTAAGTTTATCCTTAGGGTAAATACTCATATTTCATTCACAAAGCTGTTGAAATATAAACAAAGGTAGCTCTCTTGACTGGCAACCTCACAAGCCTGAGAGATGGTGAACTGTGACTGGCCTGAAACTCCATCTTTTCTCTCCTCACTTCAGATTATCCTTGACTAAATCATCAAAACTTAATTCTATGTGTGCACACTAGGGCTCTCCTAGGAGGTCACTTACTTCTGCAGTAAGAAGAATGAACGTGTTGTTCTGACCCTGTTATTACACTGACCTCTTCCAGCAGAGCAGCAGCTGAATGGCTGTGATTGGGGTCTTTGTAGCTTCAGCTTTCAGCCCACAGCCAAAGGAGTTGAAAGGTGGCAGAGCAACATGAAACTATGTAGGCACTAGCTGAGAACTAGGAAGTTGAAAGAACAGCACAGGCCTGGCATGGGATTAGTATTCAAACACAATACAGAGAATGTAAATGATGCTCCTAAAGATCACTCACTGGATTTTCAGGCACTTTACTTGCCAAGAGCAAACAACTCGCTGGAGACAGCTTAAAAAACTGCACTCAGAAGAAAGCCAGAGCATGCTCCTGCTGATGCCTAAGTCTGTAGGGCTCAGGACCACTGATATTTACTAGACAGTATTTACACCAGCTTGAAAAATGCATGAACTTCATTCTCTTTCAGCTTTGAGTAGAACTGATGCATTGCTATCCTCCATTCTGGATTATTCAGTAAAAGACCAATCAGATCTATCAATCACCTCATCCACTAAAAAATCTTACCTACAGACCAGCAAGGCAGAGGGTGAAAAAGACAGATAATTTTAACAAGAGGGCTTGCATTATTTACATCTCCTTCACACTGGGTTTACAATAGCTTAGCTCACAGGCATTCCTTTTCATTGACACAGATCTAAACAGGAAAGGAAGTATTGGTGCTTTTCAGACAAATACCGAGGGACAAATATTCTTGTGTCTTCAAGGGATAACTCCACATTGGCAGCAGCACAGAATGGCATCACAGCAGGGAAGCCCTGAAGGGCAGATTTCTTCCCTGACACATGAGTAGAGCACGGCTGGTGCTGAGACATATAAGTGACCTCAATGCTCCTTGGCCTAAACATCTATCCCAGCTAGAGACACATTCCAGCAGGAGGACAACGGCTCTGCAAGGTCCAGCAGACTGACCACTTGGGCAAAACAGGTCTTCTCATCCTGTGAAGCAGAAAGGTGAAACAGTGACCTTCTGCTCCAAGAGGCACGCTGCTGCATGCCTTTCCCTCCCTTCTCCAAGACAGACCTGCAGCCCATCAAAGCTGGGCTTCAAGGCAGAGTTCTGTTCTGCAGTCCCTCCTCATTTGTGCAGTTTCAATGACATAAATGGCGCTGTTCCAGCCACTACCTGCTACTCGGAGCGTGTTACCTTTGGACTCAGCACAAAGCCTCAGATTTTAAGTATTACCAGTTTTGTGATGATTCATGTAACAATCAATCTGTGCAGTAGTGATACAAAAAATCTGCTTTAGTGCTTTTTTTTTTTTTAACCAGCATTAAAGTAAAAAGCCAAAAGCCCTGAGCATACATTCTCAGCTTTAGGTGAGAGCTCTCTTTCCTCTCTTCCTCCCCACTTTTGGTTTTTTTTTAATGTTTACATTGTATTAAATGAAGATAACTGTAAATACAAATCTGATGATTAGAGGTGGTTATTTTTTTTTCTTCTCATTACTGTTCTGGGTCTTTAGATCCTAAGTTGTTTTATGAACACCAGAGCAGGAACACATTAAAAATTTAAAAGGTAGACAAAAAGAAACAAAGAATGAAAATAAATCTTGTAATTTCTTGATTACTCATAATTACCTAAGTTTAGTATCTGTCATACTTCTTTAGATGGAACATTACCTTACCCTTCACATCCTATCACTAACTCTAGTCTCTCTGTGAAATAGGAGATCCTGAGTACAAAGGCAAAGCCTGATCTCCAGTTTCACCTTCACCTTTTACCAGCGTGCAGAGTATTTATGACAACATTTGGCTTTTTCATTTCTTGGCATTTAAGATTCTAGTACTAGACCCCCTGCTACTCCATTAACTGCCAGATAATGCATCATCTGACAGTCATTACTCTTTTAAAGGAAACCTGCTGGAATTCTGATCTCCACTACTATGTTCTTTAAAACAAACACAGTTTTGAACGTGCATTAATATTTGGAGTTTAAAAGCTTTGAAAATGTGTCTTTAAAAGTGAAGAGGCTTAAGACAGAAGATATTCCATATTTCATAGACTGGCTCTTTCATTAAATACTTCAGTGACAAACCATCTGTGCTGGATTCCTCCCTCATCCCTCCAAACCCTTCTACCCACAAAGCCCACTTCCCAGTAGCCATCCCAGTTCAGATCCATGGCACCAAACAGACAAGAAGCAAACGTGAACAAGCATGACTCTCATACTTTCTGCTGATTTACTATCAAATTCTGCCAAACAAACCAACAGTGGCCGTGCCAAAACCCCCAAGATATTAGTATGTTTCCATGAAAGCATACAATTAATAAAACTACATGCAGGTCACCCAGTGAAGAGCATTGTTGAATCAGGGAGCAGGACAGGCTCTTTCATAAGATTTTGAAAAGCCACCATACACCAAAGCAAGCTCTCTGACACACTGAGGCTACAATGGAGTTTCTAAGTATTGGGTACCAAGCCCAAATTGAAGCAACCAACCATCTATCAGGAGAACAATTCACCTTTACATGTATGTCTAGTAAGTTTCTTCCTAGGAGCTTTTTGGACACCATGTAGGCCACATTATTCTAAAAAATACAGAAGCAGTGAAAACTGAATCCATTACTACCACCACTCACTGATAAGCCTGATCTAGGAGAATCGAGACCCAGTTCTCACTGCTGTACAAGTTTAAGCTTCCAGATTCTTGATGTGCCCAATGAAACAGAACCACCTGCTAGCTGTTACATCCACTTCATTTGCTCCTGTCCAAAAATTCAAAAGACCCAATGTTTTAAAGATGTTGATCAGCAATAAAGTAATCATCCTGCACTCCAAAAGACCACAATGAAACTGTTTCAATAACCCACAGAGATTATGTTGTTCTATTATTTTGCTCACCTACCAGTGAGTATGACCAATATTTTCTGCAATAATTAAGAATTGCAACAGTAACAACACCCTGAATTGCCTGTCCCTAAGACACTGATGCTACAAAAGAACAAGAGCTCAAGCCTTCAGAACAATACCTCAGAACTCATCCAGTGCATAATTTGTCAGTATCAACAGTGCATCCATCTAACTCTGCTGCATCTACTAATATTTCAATATAGTTAATTATTATCTGCTGGCACTTCCAGGATGAGAAACACTAGTAAGTGACTTTTTCACCTTGCTGGTGATTCCTAGTGTGATAACACAGTGAAGTATATAGCACATCAGAACCTTTATCAGGCCAGAAGATTCTCCTTCTAGTGCATGCACCATGAGGTCAGCTGCAAATTACTTCTCAGAGGGCATCCCAAGGACAGTAGTAAGGCTGGGATCAGTAGCTTTCCTTGGGATATAGTTTTCCCTAGGTAGAAATACACACGTTTCTAGGATGTGTCAGACTGGATATGCATGCTCTGTGGAGATGCTCTTTGAATGCAAATAAAAGTATGCAGATTTACAGATATTCAGGGACAGGCTTATACAACTGCTCTGACTGGGTTGCTTCAGATCTGGAAAGACCTGGCAAATATTTGGCAGATTTGGATTTCTTCCCCATAGAGAAACTATGTATGGGCAGAAACCACAAGCAGCCCAGCACAGCTGGCAACCACAAGTCTGTCTAACTTGAAAGCTCTTATGAGGCTGTGAGGCCAGCAGCCCATGGCAAGTGGAAGACACCAGGCAAAATCAGTGGCGTTTCATGATGAGGGACCTGGGCAACACTCCTGCATTCCTAAAACTGGAAGAACCCAGCCAAATATTAGGGTGCACATCACACACACACATATGTGACCCTGACTTCCAAGAAGCTGGTTTAGTAAATGAAATTTGACCGAACTGTAACTAATTGCGGAAGCAATGAAAGCATGAGGCTCTGAAGAACAGTTATGAGTAAGAGCAGTAGGAACCACTATTTGAGTTGATGCAGTGAAGTCTTCCCCTTTTTCTCCAATGTCTGATCCCCACAGGCTTCTGAGCATGGACACAGCATGGTTTTAAATATCATTCTTTGTAGAATCACAAACAGTGCCAGCACCTCAGGGTCTGTGCCTTCCAGGACAACGCAGAAGTCCTAACAGCAACATATGAGAAAAACCTCATCTGCTCCACAGATGAAGTCCAACAAGGCCCAAGTGCAAAGTGCTGCAGCTGGGTCAGGGGAACACCAAATATCAATACAATATTGATTTCTCTGCTTCACAACAAGGCTGGGGGATGCAGGGAGAAGGACTTGGGGGTACAGGTGGATGAAAAGCTGTGTATGACCCAGCAATGTGCACTCGCAGCCAAGAAAGCCAACAGCATCCTGAGCTGCATCAAAGCAGTGTGGACAGCAGGTGAAGGAAGATGATTCTCTCTCTCTACTCCACTCTCATGAGACCCACCTGGAATACTGCATACAGCTCTGGGGTCCTCAGTACAAGAAAGACACGATTCTTTTAGAGTGTGTCCAGAGATGGCCCACAAAACTGGTCAGAGGGATGGAATGCCTCTCCTATGACGAAAGGCAGAGACAGATGGGGTTGTTCACCCTGGAGAAAAGAAGGGTCTGGGGAGATCTAATGGCAGCCTTTTAGTACTTAAAGAGGGCTTACAAGAAAGGTGGAGACAGACTTTTTAGCAGGGCCTGTTGTGGTAGGACAAGGAGCAATGGTTTTATACTAAAAGAGGGTTGATTTAGACTAGATAAAAGGTAGAAATTCTTTACAGTAAGGATGGTGAAACACTGGAACAGGTTGACCAGAGAGGTGGTAGATGCCCCACCCCTTGAAACATTCAAGGTAAGATTGGACAGGGCTCTGAGCAACCTGATCTAGTTGAAGATTTCCCTGTTCATTGCATGGGCGTTAGAGGAATTGATATTTAAAGGTCCCTTTCAACCTAAACCATTCTATGATAGTCTCCAAAGAGCAGATTTTCCTCTGTAACTTAGATAAAAATTCAGAACATACTTCTAATGTTTATTAATGATGAATCTTGATGCATCAGGGTTTTCCTAAACTGGGTCCTTCCAGAGCTACAGTAAGCCATTTGTGAGGCAGCAGTTCTTTCCCATGGCTACAGAACTGTAATAGAGTGTGTTTCTATTTGAACAAAGATGCTGTAATGCTGATCCATCAGAAGCTACATTATCTGTGTAATAGAAGTTCAATTTGCAGAAAATTTAAATACTAAACACACTGATCATCAAGCTAAAGTTCCTGTAAGACATTTCATTAATATCATCAAAGAGTATTTCAAATATGATGCAGCAATTCTACTTTACAGAGAGACTAATTAAATATAGAATCTAGTTACTGCTGTACCAGTGAACCTTAATTACCCTGCAACCATTTAAGGGTTGTTTTGGGAGACTCATTCTGATAGAGTGTAAAAAGTAAGCAGAGCTGCAGATAACTATTCCCTACCCATCTGGGATTAAAAATCCTATTATATAAGAGGGCCGTAGGATAGACATGTTATTTAAAATAAGAGAAAAACACTCAGACATATTTTTCTGAACATTTTTCATTTGTTTTCAAGCCACTGTGAGCTACTTGAAACCTTCTTTAAAAGGAAACCTACCTGCTCATATTTTGTATTCTTTTCCTGAGAGGAGAGAGAGGAGAAAGAAGCCTGAAAAAATTTTCAAATACGTAATTTTTACTTAATTTTGAAGCTACCAGAAAAGGTTTCTAAAGCAAGGTGCATGTAATAGCAAACACAACACAAATCCTCACAGGATAAGTCATGTAAGTGCAGCAACAAGATATGGCAATGACATAAGTAACTTCTGTGAACAAGACGTATGCTTCATCCTTTGCTCTGAGGCCAATGCTGTGTCAGGGTACTATTGAGCCAGCACACAAAGGGTTGAAAAGGAATCTTTACTGGATTTTGTAGTCACGTCTTTATCCAGTACCAATACAGAGAAACTCTGTTACAAACACATTAGTTCTCCAGTCTGAAAAGAAAGATGACTGTGACGCAGACTTCAGACGGGAGGATAAGTCCCTCAGAGACAGCAATCCCCCTTAACACACAGAATGGCACAGAATTAAGGAAGGGGATTCCTAAGGGAAAAGCATCAGAGGACTTTGTCAGAAGAAAGAGATTAGCACTCAAGATTTTCATTTGTGGATGAGAATAAAAGCTTCTAAGGATATACATAAATACCTGTGCAGCTGGGCAGCAAGGTGCAAAAAATATATCAAGGAAAAATACCTTTGTCACACATAAAACACTTCATGCATAGAGATTTATAGAAACTGATTTGGTAATGTCCTATGGGAAGCAATGGGAGATATTTCATTTAAAAAATGCAGTCCTCTAGGCAGAAAAAAACCAAAAAACAGCACATTCAATTCTAGCACAAAGGAACATCTTTCTTCAGTCCAAAAAAACTTTGCAAGGAAAAAAGTGTATCTGAATGGTTGAAACCACTCTGGCCATTCTTCCCCTTACACTGTAAATAGCCGTTCTTCCCAGAAAATGTCTTGATCAAAATTTGGAGAGGAAAAATCATTAGCAAATACAGTTATTAAGCTTACTCATTAAAGCCCCTGTGATTGAAGAAAGACACAATACAGGTCCTCTTCACCATGCTAATCCTTTCCTTCTGTATCCTTTCGAGGTCTTGTGAGCTTCCTCCTCACGGAAAGGATGTACATGGAGGTTGGAAATTACTTATCCTGGAGTCTTCAGGCCACATTTGAAGACACGGGAAGAACAACAGATACGTTCTTGTATTTATAGAATGTTGGGGTCATGCTGTGAGCAGCAGGAATTATTATTCCTCCCACCTAAATAGATGAGGGCCACCTTTATATACAGTCCTGGGTCTTTTTCTAAGATTGCAAACCAGCTAAACCAAAACATGAAAGTTGGTCTAAACTACTGAGAATACCTTCTTCAAGATCCAACCTACATTTCCTTGCTTAATCCACTTTCAAATTCTGTCTTAAATTCGGTGTAAAACCCTAAAAGGGGTACAACAGCCAGTTCTCACAGGCAAACCACCCACAACCCCTTCAACAAAGAGAAATTGGCCATACACGAGTGGCTGCAGTACACTAAAGCTCTCTTGCACATATATGCATAATCCCACAGTCCTGCATAAGTGAACCAACAAGACCAAATGTTTTCTAACACAGTAACAGAAAGTTACATGGGAGTCAGATGTTTTGCATGATGTTCTGCAAAAACAGCTCTGGCAAATACTGTCACTACATTCACTTCCTCAGTACATCCCTTTATCTCTTGCTGATAATAATCTTTTCCTTTCTGTTGTGAGCAGTAATGAAAGCTAAGTGCTGCCTTATTAAACATGCTGATACATAGCTGATACAATGCTTTATTTTAGCAACCGAGGGAAGAATGAAGTTAAAAACTGGATATATCTCCAAAATGATAAGGAAGCAGGCCCTGCATTTTCCTCCCTCTCAACACCAGGCTTTACTTTAAATCACAATTGACTACAAATGTCATTAGGCCTTGCCAAAAGCCAGAGAAGAAACATACCCCAAAACAGCTACGATGCAGGAAGGAACACCTATCACTGCTTGGGACCTGTCTGCTTGCCACTGACTTGCATAATTGAAAGAGTAAGTTGCACAACTTCTAGGGCAATCCCTCTGCTGCCCACTTTAAGCCTTTTAGGCTCATGCTGGCTAACAGATGGTCCCTGCACGCTGCTCAGGCTGCTGACACACATCTCTAGGTATATACACAGCCACTCCAGTGGGTACCTGCTAACACCACATTTCTGCTGCCTAGGGCAGCACTAACTGTGAGCAGTTAAGTTTAGTAAGCCCTGATATGTTTTAATGACAACACATGTCCTGCGTTGCCTTAATTTTGGTGATTCTTTCCCCTGGTTACCTACTATCATGTCATGAAGCATGTTAACAAAAAGCTGTATTCCATCTGTGTAACAATCCTTCTCAACCAAATATTTTTACCACTCTCTCCTTGGGTCTCCTTTAACATTGACAAAGCTGTTAGACCAACTGGTTCCAGAGGGGAGGGCTTGTAAGGTTAAACTCCAAGGTTATTCAGTAATGCCTATCTTGTTTTCTTTAAAAAATAAGTAAAATTATCAACTAATTAGTTCCCAAAGTTATTATTTGAAGCAATCTTATAAAATTTATCTCACAGAATGGTTTGTTCTTCTGAGCCTTGAGATAAGACTAAATTACAAATTGAGCTTTATTGATTTCTTCTTTTCTTATAATTATAGTCTATCATTTTACATGTAATTAGTTAGGCCCAGTTAATATTTTACTATTAGCTTTGAAAGATTTTGCTGTTCTTCCACACAGAGAAAATGAAAATGAACAATTGCTTTTCTTTTTTTTTCTATTTCAACCTAGTAAATAATTATGCAAAAAAAAAATTGAAAAAAGTAATTTTTGAAAAAACTTTTAACGATTTTTGGAAAAACATTCAGCACATATAAAAACAGCCTTGATATATAGTGTAAGTCATACAGGATGATGAACAAAGAAAGTGTTAAGACAAAATTAAATTGTTCATGAATGGATGAACATGCTAAACTGCTTTAAATATAAACAATGACTACTCATTAGCAGCCTAATGTAGTTTAATCCTACTTCTCCACTTTGGTATTTTCAATAAAGCACCTCTACCCACAGCCAGAAGAGCAGTCTCTATGCAGAGAGCTGGAGTGATACTGCTCTGGGGAAGGATTGCCTTAGCTGGGTTTATGGGAGCACCATGTAGATGAATGGCTCTTTATCAGAGCTCCTAAGGATACAGGGTGACCATTTAAAGTCATAGTTCCCAACTACAGTTTTAAATGTTGATATGGCATCTCTGCCAAGACAGCAGGCACAGCCTTCAGGAAGCTGCAGGCCAACATTTAGCTGCTGCCCATATACACAGCCCTGATAAACACGGGAGAATGGAAAAGGTGAAGGAAAAGAGAGATGCCAACAACAACAAAACCCCACAGAAGCCAGGAGCTGAGAGCTCCTATGAGAGCTACAGACATCTTCACCAGCACACTGCACAACCTGACCTTTACACCCACCCAAGGCTGGGCATGGGGAAGAGCCATTCTCCTCCAAATGTTACAGCTGCCTCATGCATCCAGTAAAGCCTCGTCAAGGTCTCCACATTTGTTTCTTGCACTTTTCTAGTGCAAGAAACCAGAAGAAAAAAATTATGTATGAAAACTGCACTGTCAGTGATCTCATCAAGGAAAACAAAGGACCATTACAGATGTCAGATGGGAGTAATCTTCTTCTCAAGGAATATTGGAATATAACTATTAATTTCCCATTTCATCTTAACTGGAGGCATATTTTCTGTTCTGAGAGAGATTCCTATGGCTTAGTGCAAAGCTGGAGCAAAATGGCACTGGCTTCAAAGAGAGTCTTTTAATGCAGTTTCTGATGGCTTAACACCATTGTAACACTTGACTGACTGAGGGAACACAGGAACATTTTTCCCAGGGACATGCACCCCAGTCAGTTCTCAAATCTGTCAGTAGACTCCTTTTCCTTTTACCCAGAGAACAGAAATAAGCACACACTGGTAGACAAGTGCCACAGCCAAAACAGGTCCTCCCAAATTTGGGGCACCAAGCTTGAGTCAGGCTTTAAACAACTTTCCAACATTCTAGCATAGAATTAGATTTAGCATTGATGAAATTTCTCTTGCATTTTAATAATACATCAAGTATTTAATTTGCTTATAAACTATTAACCAGATGTCTGTCTGTCCAAGTACTATATCCACGAACCGTAAAAATTATATTGCAACATAAATTATGCATAGCAAGAATGTTCTGATTAACCAAAATATGCACTGCAGTTGTTATCCATCATAGTTAAAATGGCATGTGTTCATACAATATATAAAAACACAAGTATATGCAAACTCTTGACACATATTTCCCCAGTCTTATGTACTTCATAACCGGAATGAAACCATAGTGAATCTGGAATGCAGAAGAAACATGAGCATTTAATTTTTCAACTCTGTCTCCCTATTTTCTGGCTGAATTTGCTACTCATTAAATTATTCTTTGGACGTCATCTTCACATTCTTATACACTGAACTGGAATTTCAAGTTATGAAAATTATTACAAAGTTTGCAGTAAAGGCAAAAATTATCTTCTTTTAAATATTCAGGAATATGGACTCTACAATGAAACCTAGGGAACATGACCATATACTCAGGGTCTAGCTATAGCTTCAGCATATCAATATAAAATAAGACATCAATGCCTTATAAATGAAGGCAACAGAATCTCATGATTAAAAATGGTTATTGCATGATTAGAAATAATTTTACCCTAACAGTAATCTGAATGAAGAAAACATTTTAGTAGACTATATCAAGAAGTTGTATTACCATGTAAAATACATCACATTATTATGATTAAAATGTTATAAGTGACATTTTTTGCACCTTATCCACAAGAGATACACTGTCACAAATATTCATCACCACGAAAGTGTGAAGGCAACCAAGTTTTATTCCACTACAGAATTATAACATTTCACTCTGACTCTATGGTCTAAAGCAGAAACACAAGAAATAACTTCTAATAACACAATATTTCATTAACATTAACATTTTTTATTTGAAAACAGACAGCACAGGACATTCTTTCTGGACTAATGACTTTCGTCATATTGAAAAAACTTACAAACTTTAAGACTGATTCTGAAGACACTTACATGCCTAGCTCTGAGAATTACTCTGAGTAGTCCCAATGAAGCCAATTAGTTGACTCAGAGCAATTAAGCATTAAAGCTAATTATACCTGTTACTGAGGATTAGGCCTTTTCTTTTTACTAGATTTTACAGCTAATAATTCTGAACAGGGTTGCCAGTTCTGAAGTGGAAAAATGCAGTTTCCTTAAAGACCTAGTTCCAAGAAGAAAATTATGGTTCCTGATGAGACAAAAAATAAAAGGATTTTGCATCATCCCACCTTGCAGGGATAGACTTGGCTGTGTTAACCCAAAAACCTCATCGAGCAAAACACAAAGAGGTAACTTCTTATTCAGGCAAATTCTGCAATATCAATTTTCTTGAAGGACCAGGTTAATAACAAAGCACTACAGCACCCTTAAAATCACACATTCTGCAGACAGTTTTACGAGGCATCAGCTCTGCATATTCTGATCCCAGAGCAAGCACACGCCTTCCTTCCTTCTATCTCCTGTCACATCTGTCTCACAGCAATGTTGATGCCATTGACTGCCATTGACTGGGGTACCAGCTGCCCCCCTGACACAGAAAGGTGAAGCATGTGTGCAGTGCCACAAGAACATCATAACATAAGAACCTCTCCAGTATTCAGAGAAACGGATCTTCTATCATTTTACTCTTGCCAGTTCCATCATTTTGATGAACTTCGCCCTTCCCTTCAAACTGTCCTCAGTTATATTTGCTCACTCAAGTCTGCACCAAAAATTCCTCTTGGATGACAGCTGGTGAAGCAGGGGCATCTCTCCCTTTTAAAAGGACTTGGAGAATATATAAGCTATTCCCATCTGGCATGCAGTGAAAGTCACAATCTTAAGTCTCCAAGGTCAAGTACAAGTGTTAAAACCTCAGTTGCTGCTAAGACTTCTTCCCCTCTAAACTGCCTATTGATACAGAGGTGCTTTCAGCCACTGCACTTAGCCCTGGGAAGGGCAGGCCATCTCAAATGGCCTATCCATGCCACATGAAAGGTGGCTTTCAGAGTGGATGTTCATTTCTCCTGGTATGTGTACTCATGATCCCAGGGCTGGAAAACAGCCAGGAAATGAATGACAGGCACACATCTGATCTCCAGCTATACTTCAAATTAAGACTATCAGCCATTAGTCAGTTGAAGTGCAGGCACAAGGTTTTGTAAGGCAACATCTGATGGCAAAGGAGGCCAGTTCTTCCAGCCGTTTTAAAAAGGTATTAAGAAATACTTTGCCAAAACCTGTGATTTGGGTTCCTAAGTATGACAGGATCTCCATGACAATAATCTGAGGGAGTGATTAGAGCAGAGCAAGAAGTGGAAATTTTCCAAGCATGCATTTTTACTAATCTTTCTCCAAAAAGAAATAAAACCTCCCACACACATTAGAAAGCCTACTACTGCCTATTTCTCTCTCCCCTGTTCTCCTGAGACTAATCTTTTCTACCTGAAATCCTAAGGTCACCATAATTTTAAAATATTTTAAAAACACAATTATGTCCTTCAGATTACCCTTTCCATGTTATTTCTCATCTGTGAGGTCCATAGATCCAAAGTCATTGAAACTTGTATATAATTTTAGGGAGCATTTATTCATATACTGTGAAACTATGCAGAGTATTTTACTATGGATATATGCAAACATACACTGGATAAACAGGGAAGAAATAACACAACTCCAAATGTGATAGCATCTCAAATTACTGCAGAGATGATTAAGTGTGTTAAATCATTTGTAAGGATGACCAGGGGCAAACTCAGAAACTTCAAAACAGAGTTTTAAATAAAATGATGGGATTTAGAGAAAATTAAAAATTAATGGGATGGAGATTTCCTGCAGAAAATCCAGCCAAGTAATTTCACTTTATTTTCACCTATTTACAATTTACCCACCTCAGTGAGCTGTATATATATTCTTTCTTATTTTACAAAGTGGTAAAATAAAGTTCACAAGCTCCTCCTTGTTCACTGCAGCAAAATGTATCATAGCCTTCCAGACAAATCAACATGTACGAGGCTAATACACAAATAACATTATCTTTCCATTAGAAAGCAAAATCATACATCATTTTGATCCCTGAAAAGTATTCTGCATAGCTCTAGAGCTATATAATGCAGTGAATACAGTGGTTACAAACACTAACAGTGAGGCAGCCTACCATGAAGGCTATAAGAAACCCTAGGGCCCAAACAGAGCATGGAAGGTGCCAGGACACTGAAAATGTAAGACACTTCTGCTTTCAACTTTGTGCCTGGTTCAGACTGGGTAAATTCCCAGTCTGAACCAACAGTCACCCTTTGTGTCCTGCCTTTCCCCCACCAGCTCTGCATGACAGAAACAGCCGACCATGAACATTTCCCAGCTTGCGAACATTTGTCTCAGCCATTCAGCAGTTTCTGCCAGAATCCTCCTCCCTCTTTACACCCTGTGAATTAATTCTGCTTGCAGCAGCACTAACACAGGCTGATGTAGATTTTTTTCTTCTCCCCAGTGTGATTTATTCGTCACTGCTTAAGAACAGTAAATGGTACCAAGTTCACTTGCCTTTCTAGACACAAGGACCTTTCTTCTGTACACATGGCAAAATTATGCACAACCACTCAGTCCTTTCCCTCTCAGCTTTGCTTTCCCAGAACACATTCCAAGAGAACATGTGGCTCCACACCACAAAGAGATAAAACAGATCTTTCATCATTGTAGGGGAGCAGAGATGTATATTTCTACAGTGTGGCTCAGATCCCTGGCTGAAGTCAACAAATGACTTAAATCACTTGAGGATCCAGCTACTTCAGTGAGATTACTGAGTGACTTCAGTGCACTAAAAAACTGTGCTATGCTCCAGGGCCGAGCGAGCCAGCTGGGCTCCATAGCTTGCACAGGCTGCACTGTCTTTGTTGAGTCCTATCTCCTCTCTGTTCAGAGCACAGCTCCTGCACTCCTCTTGCCGCTCCTCTGGCTAGTGTTTGGTTGCATCACTGGTAGACACTTTTAAGTCAGGGTGGGAGGAATATATTCACATTCAAAATCTCCCCTCTCCCCATTTCAAAGCATGGAAGCTAATTCTTTCTGAGGGAACATCCCCTCTTTGCTGACCCCTAGTATAGCTACTGCAGTCATTCCGGCCTTACACCTTCTCCAAGGCATTGGCTTGTTCCCTGCCTCCATTCCCAGGTTAAGTAAGTAGACAATCAGCCTTGCTCAAACAAAGGCTGACATTTGGTGACCTCCCTAAACGACTGAAGAGCTGAGATAAAGACAGCTTCTTGCACCACTTAACAAGAAGCCAGTCTGCTTAGCATCAGCTTTGCAGAGGATTGCAGTGCAAAGCTTACTCTTTTTCGGCTACAGAGGAGTAAGAGTATCTGCCTGTATATAGAAATAGCTTCAGTAATTACTAACATTTGAAGGACTAAAAGAACCTGACCAGATCAACTCAGCAGTATCCCCCCTTCCCTAACAGACATCAATAAAATTCTCATGGGGATTCCTCAAGCAGCTACATGAAGAGGGACGCAGGAGAAAAGCTCATACATCTTGGATCATTTAGTGACTTTTAAGCAGTCTACTTCCTTATCAGTCATCACCTCTGCCAATATATCAAGCTTGAAAGCTACCTACCATTTAAAAAGTACAGTATTTTGCAACAGGAAAAATAGAAATCAGCCAAAAACTGTAATAGGTCAAAACCGATAAAAAACACTTGAACTTATCAGCTGGCACAGAACCAGAAAAGTGATTATGCTATTGGGCAACTGTCACGGATGGAAGCCCAAGTTTTCAGAAGTAATTTGGGATTAGCTTTTAGATACCTGAATCAGAAAGTTAGAAAGACAATTTGAAAACTGCTTTTAAGAAGATGTGTATGAAAAGCCAAAGATGGATGTTAAGAGGTGAAGCAATGCCAGATTGCTAATCGTAATAAGGAAAACAAAAGATCACCACACAAAAGTGAGAGCACATTCCACATTCCCCCAGTGTTGCACTGGAGGAAGTTGTGAGAAAATAAAAAATTAATTTCTGTATGGAACTGATTTAGTATCAAATACAGATAAAGAATTTATAGCTGCCTATAGCTTTACAATGTTACGTAGCTACATTAATTTTGGGAGAAGAGGTAATTTTAATCCTTTGGGAAGTATTATCCTCTTGATATGAGCACATAACTCAGATTAATAGGATTTGCATATGTATAAATAATAGAGAGAATAACCCTAGGTTTGGAAAACAACTCAGTATTTTAATCAGTTTGGGAACACCAGACAAAAAACCATACCAGGCACAACTAATTGAACAGCATTTGTCAACTCATGCTAGGTAATAATTGTGAGTTAATTGATCAATATTTAGAAACAAACATAATAAACTGGTATGTTTTGGAAAATCAAACAAAGCAGAGCTGTTAATGTAATCGAAAGACAAGGGGAGGTAGAAGCTGCACTGTTAATCACTTGCAAATTGTGTTTTTTAAAGACCCAGACCAAATACATGCTACACCCAAACTGTATAATTGACTCTGTGTATGCAATCTCTCAGTTGTTCAACAATACAGATAACAGCAGTAATGGTATAATTATAACTTACAGCTGAAGTAGATAAAAACCTGATAGTTCTTAACTAGTGGTTGCAGTTAAGGGTGGAGAAGAACAGCATTCACTGCATCTGGTTGTGGTTCATTAATAAAAGTGGATTTGAAGTTCCAACACAGCGAAGCAGCTGCATGCTGCACAAAACTTTGACCATGTCCTGACAGAAGACAATGACTGGGAAATGCAGCCTGACTCGTAACAGCTGTAGGGGAAATAACTCTGTAAGCAGTGGCTGAGCAGCAAGTGTAGGTATGGAACGCAGTAAATGGAAAGGAAGCAATAAACATGCAAGGAAGAGGTTCTTTCCTGCGCCCCAAGCATCACTTTAGCTTCGACTGCATCCGTGGGTTGAAGAAACAGCTTTACTTCCTTCCTACCACCTTCCCCTGCACAGGCAGAGATACACACCCCTGAGCACACACGTGCGCCCGCGGCAGCCCACGGGCAGCCAGGGAGAACAAGGCAAGGCGGGACACGTGTCCTCCACTCCCGGCGGAGACGCTTCAGCACCGGGGGCGGCGGACAGCGCCCCGAGCTCCCGGGCAGAAGGTCGGGCCCCTCCGCCTGCGGGGCACTGGGACGGCACGGGCGACCCGGTACCCTCTGCGGCACAGCGACAGACACCAGCAACGAGACTACAAACGGAAACCTGGTCGGCTTGGAAACTGGGTTTCCCCCCGGCCCTACTCCCCCGAGAGCCAAAAATAAATGCAAGAACACTGCACCTCATAAACAGTAAGTTTCAAAAGGAAAGCCTGAGCTGCGCAGCATTATCAAGTATGGGCAAAACCGGCCCAAGATATTTTCTTCTGGCTTTTTCCTCAGACTAGAGTTCTCAAACCCAGGCATGGGTTAGGTTGTGCCTTCTGAGCAAACAAGACTAAACCCAACAGCCCAGAAATGAAGTGGGTATCAGCGGCACGTTTCACATGCTTTTTGGCTCAGTCACTCAATACTGGTTGCTAAGCAATTTTATTTTTTTTTTTAGAGTGCAAAACTACTCACTGCCAGATGGATTAATGAAAACACACACTTACACTACTTACAACATTTTTCATTTATATTTCTTAATACACCAGTACTGTTTCTTTTAATTATTTCTTTTTTAAGGAATTCCATTCTCAGGTTTGCAAGTAAAGACCCAAATTACAGACAGCCAGGGGGAAGGGAGAAACAGAAAAAAGCTAAGTGTAATTATCAAATTCTTTGGTGGATTACAGGAAAGAGGTACCTTGAGACTTGCACATCCTGTGGGACTTGCAGCAAAGACAGCATGTCTAGCTCAGCATAGAGATGTGAGGCACCAGGTGACCTGAAGGTGCCTTGCTCTTAACTGGTTTATCTATTTATAACTATATGTCATAACATTACCTGAGAGAACACAAGTCAGGACAGGGTTATTTCAGCAGTCAAATAACCGTACACAGCCTTTTTTTATTTACACCTTACACACAGCGATGCTCTTTCCGTTTTCACTTCCAGTTCTTTATAGAGCTGAAACCTGGCACCTGGCACCGTCTTCCAGCCTGTGCCCTGGAATGCCACCCAACTTACCCACGGTTTGGTAATTTTTAAGAAGTCATGATCAGAGAGAAATAATGACATGCCATGCTATGTAACCAACCGTTCTGTCAGTGGTAAAACCAAACAGCGCATCAGCCATTACCAAGGGTGTAATTGCAGCAGCGATAACAGGAGGGGGAGGGGAATCTGTTCCATCCCCAAATGGAGAAGAAAATGCATCTCTGCCATCTCCAACTTTCTGCCAGCTGAAAAGGGGGAGGAGGGATGGGAGAGACTGCAGCAGGGCAAGCAGCAACTCCAAGGCAGTTCTTTTCCCTTTACAGCTGGCAGTGAGCTGACAGGCTCAGCATCAAAGGATGTTACACAGTTGGGTCATTTTGTGCGCTGCTGCTGGGACATGAGGGAGGCTGTGGTACTGCTGGCTACAGATTCTCCCTCACACTGACCCCCTTCCTAAACAGAGGAAGTCTGGTTTGGTGCAGAGAACCAGCAGAAAGAACTTTCTTTTGTTTTTGAGAGCAAGTAACCTCTGGTACAGTTAGTTCACTGTTGACAGAGCTCATAAGGAGAGGTCAAGAAAGGAGGGAAAACCACAGGCCTAGCAGGAAAGAAATGGGATAGTTTCATCATGTGCGGGATGAACTGAAGGGGACAGCATAAATCTTAAGGGAGTCATGAGGAAGAGGTGGCAAAGAGGAAGGCACAGTAGTGGAGAAAGGGGAAGGAAAGGTCAGGTAGAGAACTGCAGGAGGTTCATCCCAATAACAGGCAGGAGGAGGTGAATGCAGGGAGCTGGAGGTGTGTTGGTAGAAACCATCAGGTACACCCATCGAGAGTTCCAAAAGGCAATGCTGAGACACCCGGGGACCTAATGAAACTAAGTGGAAACACAGATGCAAGTTTCCTTGCATTTCTGAGGCACAAACCCATCAGGGGAAGAAGGCAAAGAGCAAACCAGGGAGACACTTGCAAAACACCAAGGGCAGCGTCTCCAGAGGGACGCCAGAACCTGGCGAGGAGGGACAGTGCAGAAGCCTTGTGGGGATGCGCCACGACGCTCAGCAGGGCGAGAGGGCGGCGCTCTGAGACAGGGGAAGCTTCGAGGGGTTGAACAGAGAAGGGCAGCCGGCCTCGGCTCAAGCAGGTGAGAGGCGCGGGGCAGGGGGAGCCGGTCCGGGCCAGGGCTGGAGGAGGCCGGCGAGGTGCGAAGGTGCGGGCACCTGGGCAGGGCCGGGCGGCGGCGCCCGGGTAGCCCGCGGGCGGAGGGCGGGAGCGGCCCCTTCCCTCCCTGCCTNCCCTGCCCGCTGCCCCCGCCGAGTCCCGCCCGCCTCCGCTGCTGGGGACGGAGCGCTGTCCCCGGCCCCGGCGCTGCCGGCCTCCGCCCCGGGCACGGTCCGGCCGAGCGCCTTTCCCGCCCCCGGGGGAGGTCCCGGCTGAGGTGCCGAACGCCGCCGATGGGCCTGGCCGGCACAGGTGCTACCCCGCAGCAAGCACGGCGCCCCGAATCGCTCCCTTCTAGCCCAGGGCGTCCCAGAACTCACAGCACAGCTGCATCAGGACTTGGTGGGATGTCTAGTAGTGCATCCCTTCACCTCCTTGCCCTCTTTCCTTGGACAAACCCATTACGTAAAGCGGGATGGTGTGCCACACCTTGGCAGTTTAAAATGCCAAGGGGGCTGAGGAGCCTGCACTCAACGTTTGAAACTGACCCCATCATCCTGCCTTCCTAAGTCACCTCGGCAGGTCTTTGAGAAAAATGTGACCATCTGCAACAATCAGACACTCTGTTCTCCGACTGAAAACTGGGGTCAGTGTTCTGTGACAACTCTCTTTCTCTGTTCAGTAATCAGCTCCTTATGTGGACGTTCTTAGCCTGTGGTTTATAGGGTGCCCGCCACATTAGGGCTCCAATTTTTGTTGGTTAGTGTAATACTAATAATCTAAAATGCCATTTAAAAAAGTGGGTAACACAAAAGTACTACATAGAGTTAGACAGTAAAAATATGTGCCTAAGAGTATACTAGCTCATGCCATTTACTTCAGGGGTTTTTTAAAAAAAACAAAAATTCAGTCTGCCTAAAGTCATTAAGTTGTCAGTACTTCCAAAATCTTTTGTTTTGATCAACTTCAAAGAGAAGAAAAGACCAGGGAAGGTATGCTGGGGCTCAGTAACTCTGAAAGCAGTGGTAGTAACACTAGTTGGTCTGAATTTTGAAGGACACTTCTCTTACTCCTTCCTGCAGAGTCAAGAGTTTTCTGTTAGGTTTGCCAATTAATCTCATTGAGGTTTTGGGGTGTGCTGCATGTTCTTCAATGGCTGTAACATTGGATTTAGCTCAAGCCTGCTGCTAGGTGTAATCCCTTCATAAATGTTTTCAAGAACTTTCATGTTTCTGGATGCCTGGAATAGATAAGATACATTTTGTTTGCAAATAAGTTCTATTTTGGTGTGATGTCACTAGATCACCCTGGCTAAAACAGAAAAAGTTTTAGTTAGCACTTTGCAGGAGAATTTTGAAAACGATCCCTGTTCATACATATGCAGGTGCTTGTAGTTAGACAGCCTTGGCATCTTTGGATGTCTGGTAAACCACCACATCACTTGTGAACGAGGAGGTACCATCTGGTCCATCTGCGTCTCAAAAAGAAGTCTTTCATTAAACATCATATGCTGCTTAGGGAAGGTGTGGTCTTACCATTATCAAGGTTGAAGCAGATCCGAGCTTCCTCCAGGTAAGGGGTGTCACTCTTAGACCGGAGTCTTCTGATGGGTCTCCGGTCTATGTCATCCTCAGAAGTTGCTGTCACCAGAGTGGGCACAGTGAGAAGAGTTGCCCGACGAGCTGGTAAGAAGAAATAAATGAGGATGAGAATAGGAGGAAAACAGAGAAATAGAAAGGGGGAGAAAGAGGTAGAAAAAGAATTTAAAAAAAAAAGACAAGAAAAAGAAAATCACTCAATGGAAGAGATGATTTGTAGCAGGTAGTAGAACAGGCTGTTTGCTATAAAGTCCTTGCCTTATATTCTACATGCTGCAGGATTTAAAGGCTGCACTGAATGATACCAATAAAAGATTGCTGTCTTGTGTGCCCCAAAGACACAGGTTATAGCTCTGTTGCTGCTGCAGATTGCTTGTTCTGAGTTCCTAGTTTTGCCACTAAAACCATTCTTTTCTCAACTTCTCAATAGCTGCAGTCTCTCTTTTCCTGACTGCTGTTTTTGAGGCTGTGATACCTGAGTAGTGGAAGTATTTAAGTGGTCAATTAATTTGCAGAAATCAGTGAAAGCTCTGTTTAGAACACGATGTGATCATTACCTTTGACACGATGCAACTATTCCAAAACCCAATTTCTTGTTATCTCGACTTGGGCAGTCAAAATTAACAGCTACTTTTTGCTCTTGGTCACTTTATGTCTTAGTTTCTTAGTTGTGGAATAGGGAGAAACATCGTTTTCATTCAGTAGAAATTTTGTGAACATATAAATCCATTAATATTGTAAAGTATCCATATACTTTAGTGAAGAACCAATGAAAAACCCATGAGAAAATTAAGATTTCTATCTTCTGAACAAGATTTAAATGGCTTGGGGCCGTGCATTCAAGAAGGAGAAAGCAAAATGTTTAATACTGGCTCATTAAGTGAGCACTGCCCACTCCATGCGCTGATGAAGCAAATGGTAGGATTGTAAAACATTGCTGTCATCATGCAATTAGAAGCCCTACTATAATCCACATGTATAAGGAGACTGAATTAATGTTGAAGAGGCAACCTTCATTTTGGCATTGCCCAGGTATTTAGCTCTGGACCTTATAGCCTTGTTAATATCCCTTAAATGTAGGTGCTTTGTATGTGAAATGTAATTATGAGTGGCTGTTGATTGCTTTGGGCACTGAGCCTATAAATTACAAATCACAAAGAGAAGAGCCTCTATAAATACATCCACCTAAACTCTCTCTCAGAGCAGATAAAGATTATCTCAAATGCTAGCTGGGATATGGCTGATCACTGAAAGCATGAGCACCATGCACGAGTACTTTCTCCTCCACCTCATATAAAATTGGAAAGAGAATTTCTGCTTGAAAGCCCGTCCTTACCTGTAATGTGGGCCTATTAACATTAACTACCAAGTGGGACCCTGTAAGAGCCTAGGAGCCTAAACCCTAAATTTTTCTTGCTGTTGGGACATTATCTGGCCTAAGAGTCTTTATCTCAGGGCTTTTGTAAAGCATCACACCTCAGATAACTAACAATGAACTATATTTTCCCATTGGGACTGGAGAGCATGATTAAGAGCATATTCTGCAACCTACTAACTGTGATTCTTTCTTCTAAAAGTTTTTTAGGGCTTCAAATGAAACCTGTCAATCAGTAGCTTTCAGATGTCTAAAATCTGACTAAAGTGTTAGGTATGATAGCATATAATTAGTATGAGTTAAAAAAGCTGTCATGCTCTGTTTTTCAGTTTGCAGTATTATGTAGTTTACTAAACAAGTAAATCTGTGCTGCTGGAGGTAGAGGTTATTTCTGGTCTAACTTACTTATTTTCTGTTTTTAAATAGATGTCTTTCAAGCTTTTGCTCATTTCTAACCCAGCATTTGAATTTGAAATAAAAGCAAAGGGCAGGAGTTGAAATTGATTTAATGGGGTCAACTATTTAGATTAAGCTAAAGTAAACACTGCAACTAGGCTGTAAACCATTCCTCCCTTGTAATAGGGAAGTACAGTAATGAAGATAAAAGAGAATGGAAAATTTCTGCTATGGAAAATTTTGTGTACTGTATCTTCAGATTTACACTTAAGGAAGATTTATCTGTATAGGAAGTCAGCATTGTAAAAATCATCTCATAAAACAACCATGTGAAATATTTGTCTTTTAAAACTGGCATGATCTAGCTGTAGTTAAAGTCAGTGAAAGGGCACCCATGCATTTCAGGGCCAGCACAGCACAGAAATGTATTTGAAAAAAAGTCTGAACACCAAATTACGTATACATTTAGAGTAAACTGAATAAGAGTAGGCTTTTCTATATAATTGTTTATAAATCATTTTTACCTTTTGGGTCAAAATATTGGGATCTGGCTTGTATTCATTTTGACTGCAGGTAGGTGGATGCTAGAAAATGTTTCTTGGAGTAATCATTATGTATTACTTTGACAACCGTGATTATCTCCCCTTTGTGTATATTACCAAAAGGAGTTTTCAAGAATGACTGAAAATTTTAAGTAAACATTGAAAATATTTCAGAGTAAGCTAATAAGTATTAAAACATTTTGCAGTAAAAACCTAAGATCAATTCTTACATGGCCCCAGAACTGGAAAGTATAGCTGATCACATTCTGGTATCTGCAGAGTGATACTGAATGTTTATGCCTGCCATGAATATAACTGTACACACTCTCTTCCTAATCCACAGCAGTCTTTATTTCGAGAATGACTTGCCAGACATTTTTTAGTAAAGATGTCAATACATGCCCAATGTGACCCTTGGGTCCATCACAGATAACCCACCAGTATTTCTAGCTTCAGCTGCTCTCCACAAACCAGCTCAGTCTCTGGGACACACTTTTAGGAGATAGTTTTTCAGGAAAATTAGGAAGTATCCTCTTGAAGGTCTTGGAGCAATGGAATGACATTAGAATACACATTAAGGGACCAGCTTACTCTGCAAATGGTTTTGAGACCAGTGTCAAAAAGTTCAATTTAAGGAGCCACTGTAACAGCATACGGAAGGGAAATCAGTCATTCGGTTAAATTTTTTCATTCTCTTTTCATTGTTCCTCACAGGGTTACACACCAATTGGCACATTGTAGCAATGTCATGTCTAGTATTTGTTAGAAAGGGAAAAAGTTTCTTATGGAAGGAAAAATACCTTAAAACTATAAATGCCGAAATGTACATCATGTGACATGTTAGAACTGATTATATATAATCTCCCATTTGTTTGTATCAAAGTATTGTATGTTACCAAAGTGCAACACAAGTATGTCTTTGGGAGAAGGGAAAGTAAAACATGTAAAATTTTATATTACAAGTTCAGAGGCATTTTTAACAAATAGTTTATATATATATATAATTATATCTACAGCTGGTCCCAATTTTTGAATACTGCATAAAATTACTGAAAACATGAGGAGTGGTTTGGAAAGAACTTTTGATGCCTTCCATTTGTTCCATTAAAATACTTTTCCACATATTTTAATAAAAATGCTAGTAGTAATTTTTGTTTGCCAAGAACTACCATTATGTTTTGAAGAGTTACAGTATTGATTTAAGAGTTGTGTTATTTAGAAAAAAAGTAGTTGGAAAAATTTCAGAGATGTAATGGCATCTTCCTAAAAATTAATTGCAGAAAACATGAAATATTAATTTAGATTTTTCCAACCACTTTTACCAAACAGCCTTTATTAAAATATCTCATTGGTGTACCCTGACAAGTACCCTGGTCATTTTTGACTCAATAGGGTCTTCATCTAGAAACTCTAATTTGCAGCGTAGGTTTTGACCTCAAAATGGCAAATCTTTGAAAAATGATGGTTTTTATCTTAGTACAAGTGAAGTGCTGAAACGTTTCTTGTAGCTGTCTAGATGTAGAAAGGGTATGTTAAGGGTATGATGCATAGACTCACAAGCAGCTTCAAATAACACTGAAATAGCCACAAGGGGGATGCTGGTATATATCAGAAATCTTAAAGGCTTTTCTGAGGAAAACCTTGTTTCTCAGGGCAAATTTTGAACAACTTTGTAAAATACCTATGGAAATATTTTAATTACAGTCTTACTCTTGCTGATTGAATAGGATCCTTCTTTATTGCTACTTTTTTTGCTAGAGAAACATATGAGGTCTTACTCAGTTCTCCTTCATGCTTCTGTGGAGAGGGCTCACCATGGTGTACATGTAGATAATGCATGCAGAAATGTATTTTTGGCTAAATGGAAGCTTTAAAAACATGAGTTTGGGTGCATTTGATTCATCTAGCACATGATACTCCTTTTGTGCTAAAAAAAAATTATTAGATTGTGAATATACTTCCTTAAAGACAGACCAGGCAGTGGGTTCAACTGAATGTTTACCAGGAAAAAACATCTTTTGGTCTGGTTTAATGCCACTTCACTTTATCGGCTGCATTTAAAACAAGATGAAAGGACAACACTTGAAGGATTAGATATGGGAAATGGAGTATGAGTGGCAGTGAGGCAGAGAGTGGAACTTGTGGAGAGGACATAATTTGTCATTTATGAAGAATGATTTATAGGCTTGTGTCTCCCACATAAACACAGAAGCCCATGCATATGGATTGCTCCATGTCTCTAAAGCAAAGCTGCTGAAATCTGTCTTGATGGACATCAGTAATCTGAAACAAAGTACTTAGATACATCATATTCAACCACAGGCCCAAGGGTTGCAAACAACACTATCCATGCAGAAGAATATTCACATTTGTGCACACATTTGTTCTGCTGGTTTGTGGTATTTGGGTAAAAGTATGCACAATACACCTAACTAGCGTTTTTTGTACATTTTAGATGAAACTTGCTTGTTTCTCTGTCCAAAGGCATAGTCTATTCTGAAATTCTCAATTATGGGGATATGCCAGAATAAGATGTGGGAAAAGGATTCTAAAAAATTTTAAAAGGATGAGGAAAAGGTTGATGTTGATCAGTTACTTAATGATATTTAAAGATAGGGACATTTTATCAGGGATGCACATTTGACGTTACTAATTCTTCTGTATACCAATGATATCTGTATACTAGTGATATCACGTGAAAAAAAAAGGCCTGGAAGCTATCATAACTTTGAAAATATGTTAGCATATAGGAGGGATTAATCATAAAATTTTGGTGGATTGAGGAACATCTAGGGTGGAATAATCCTGGATTAGGATCTGGGGATTCTGCAGCAATATTTTTTTATAAAATACTGGACCCAATTTAACAGAAAAAAGCAGAAGGGAAGCAATGAAGAGTCAGCAGTGATTAAATCAAACATCTAGAATGAATCAGCACTGACTGAATTAAAATAAATGAGCAAAAATGAAGCACAGTGAAATAAATATTGTGGAGACATCGAGTAACAGAAAAATGTGGAATTAAAACTATACCTGAGAGTACTTTATTAAACCTTCTCAAGAAGAATGATTTCCTGAAATCTTTTGGGCAGTCATGGCCCATGTGTCTATACAAACTTGTTACCCCTGGCCATACGTACTATGTATTTTTATTTCCATATTTTTTTAACTTTACATTTTTTATTCACTCATGCTCCTGATGAATATAAATTAAGCAAGTAAATTACAGGAATGTTGCAACCAATAAAAGCATACCTAATGTAAGTGTATCTGTAACTTATTTATAGGTACAATAGATAGCTTAAGATAAACCTTCGAGAGAGTTTTGTTCAGTTATCTAAATAGGCTTAGTGTATCTTACCAAATGGCCTAGCAAACAACTTCAAGGAATGTAGCAGAATCTTCAAAATAATTAATACAGTTAATTTTAAGTTGGTGTGCCCTGCTGGTGCTAAAGGATATAAGACTGGAAAAGTGGATGCACAGCTCTCCAGGCAATTAGAAACTATTTTATTCTTGAGTGAGAAGTCATGTGAGACCTGGGAGCAGAGACCTGGGAGTCCCACTGAGGTGCAAAGGTAGATGCCTGCAGCCCAGAGTAGCATCCTGACAGCACAGTGTGCAGTCTATCCCATCAGGTTTTGGTGTGGTGTTGCTAGACCCACCAAGAGAGGCAGGTGAGTCCTGGGCCTCATTCCATCAGATTCATGGCTGCAGAAAAGTGTTATGTGCTGTTTGCAGTGGGCAAATCGCCTTTTATGGTGGTACCTAAAGCCTTCACTTCCAATGTACTGGGCAGGAATTATTCTTCTCTCTTAGAGTTCATTCAGGTGCTCAGTCCCCTTGTATACAATGGGAGAGAGGGAGGGGTTCCTCATTTCTTAATCCTGATGGAGACTAGGCGAGAGCTGGGTACCAGCAGCCCTGTGTGCACTCCCTGCACAGAGTTTAGTTGGCTGTGCTCAAGGCAGGCTCTTTGGCATGATGCAGCTGTTGGAGAGAGTGGCTTAAGAGGCCCTGACCAGCTTTGGAGCTTATTGAGAAAGCAGCAAGAAGCCTCAACAGCTGCTTTCTCCTGATTTTGGAATTACACTTACACTGTGGCCACTGCCCATTTGCTGAGCAAGGCTGCAGCTGTGCCTGTGGCTGGCTGCATTCCCCGCTGATCAACATCCAGACTGCTGACTTCATGTTTTGCTTAGTCTCATGCCTGCCTCATCACCATGGACTTGTCTGATGGTCTGGACTCCTGACTGAACCTGGTGACTGTCACCAGACCTGCTTGGCTCGTTTGCTGCCATGCTTTACCTCTCATAGGTGAGGCTGCTGCCTCTGTCTGTTTTGGTGATTCTGAGTTTACTTTCCCTTATGGAGCCACTCACTTCTGCTACTCCTCAGTGCCTGCCTGCTCAGCTCTGTCAAATGTGAGGTCTTTCTTTGCATGCCCAAAAGCATAACTTTCATATAGAACTTCAAGATCAATGATATCTATCCAAAGTATGCTACAGCCAAGATGGGATCTGCACATTTACAGCTTTGGATTACAGCTTTACCATTTTTGGGGAAGTTACTCCATTTTCTGAATTAGATCCTATCTTTGTTTCAACACGTCATTCCTCTGGGCAAACAACTGCCATTAGCACAGGCATCTTTCACTCCACTGTCCAGGCTTTGAGAATCAGTATAGAAGCAAGACTTACATTAACCCAAGGAAGATTAGGTGAAAACTGCTCTTAAAATGACGTTTTTTCTCATACATGCCAAGCTAATTAGAGCTCTTAGGTGGAAACATCTTCACTGAGGTCACTTAAGGGATAAGTGAGCTAAATCCTATTCCAGACTACATTATATACTTTCAGCCCTTGCAGCTGAAAGCCATGATAGATTTGTATTTAGAATATATTTGCAGCCAAGAACAACTGGTATCTTCCAGACACTTCAGAGGGAGAAGGCTTTTTTGAAAATGAAAGTCCAGCTTCCTGCTTAGATTTAAGATTCAGGCTTTCCAAGGGCAAGGGGCTGGATCCAAGGGATCACAGTCCTTTCTTTCCTGTTTCTGATTTGCAGATGCGTCACCAGGCATTACGCACTTGGCAAGGACATCCCACCACCTCCTAGATTCCAACATACAGTACAGAAGAGACAGTCAGGAGGGCTGCAGAGCTTAGGATATTTCTGGCTTGTGTTTGAAGACTGCAGCCAGCTGGCTTCATTTACCAAGTTTTCTAAATCTAGCTAATCCTACTGCCAGATCCAGCTTTTGTGACTTTTCCATCCCTCCTGCTTCACTTTCCTTGAAGGAAACAGGGAACAGCTGTTTGAACAGCAGATACACCCTGAATGGGCAAGCATTTCTCTGCTCTGTGCTCAGCCCATGGAAGTGAGGTGATGGCTGCTCCTGCAGAGGAAAGGATGGGAGAGGTGGTAGCTCGTAAGGTAACACCTCTCTCCTCCTACCCTAAAACAGCAAAGACAGTTTTCGTCTTTCTGCAGGAGTGGGGACAAGGCATGGGTGTTAGTGCAGGCAGCAAGGCATAGAGAACTGGTGGGTTAGTTGCTGTGGGACAAAGCCCTCTTTCAGTCTATTTGCTGAGGTCAGAGTATCCCACTTTCAACTACACAAGACCTGAGGCCAGCTGGAATTTGATGTCATTGGTTGTCAATGACATCATAGCTCTTTGACTTTCTTCCCAGCATTTTGCAGTCCTATTCCTTCCGTTCACTTCCACCCAGAACGAGTGGGTACAAATGAGAATGAATGCTTTACAGCTGCCATTTGTAACACTGTCATGTCATTAATGTGAAAACATTGGAAAGAAGATTTTTTTCTTGATCTGGAGTACTAAAAGGTAGAGATCTTCGAATCTCACTGAAGAGTTGAGTGAGTCATAAACCCCCATTCTACATTTTGTAAACAGAGCACTTTATAATGCGATAACTAATAATATAACTACAGTAATAATGCATATACTGTTTTCTTATGTTATTTCTAATTAAATGGCAGAATGCTGTCTTCTTTCACTCAGTTCTTAGTGCAGTTTTAATGCATATACACATGCTGTTTGATAGAGTGATTTGCTAATAGCGTCATGTTATTAAATCAACATCAAATAGTCACTTGCAATCCCATTAGGCAGATCTGTTGGCAGTGCTTTCTTGCAGACCTTTTGTTCAGTTCCATACTAGCTACTTGAGCTATGCTATTTATTGCGGATGAGTGCCTCACATTCAGTGTGTTTTGGGGGCGGTTTCAGAAAGTTAAAGCTAATGCAGTTAGCCTGTTTCTCAGAAGGTGGAGAAGGAAAGAAATATGTTGACTTTGCCCATGTTTGGAGATATCATGCCATTATCTCATATAGAAATACTTGTTTTTTGGAAGACAGCCATAAAATTTGGCATGAGGTACAAGGGTGACAGGAGTTAGCAGAGTTATATAGGCAGCATGAATGCACTCAATAGGTTTGAGTTCCTTGTCCTGCACTTGGGGTAAAGTAGCTGAGAGGAAGAGGATATTTAGAAGTTTGGGGCTAAAGATAGTGATAAAGGCATTTACTGCAGAAAAGCTGGATGGTTATAATTATTCCAGAGACTTATTGCTTGGCCTGCTGAAGCCATCTGTGGCACCTCAGAGAGGCTGAGTGAAAGCCTCCTGAAACTTCTCTCTGCACAGGCCGCATTTTTTCTCACATCCTATTGCCAGTGCAGTTGTTCATCTGTTCTTCCCCTCAAGCACCTCTGCTGTTGCCAGGGGGCTGCTATGTTGCAGCATTTGAGAATGTAAAGCAGAGACCATGTCTCTTCTGTGCTCAAAGGAATTTCCCTGCTGGCAGTCAGCATGTTGGAAAGCAGCTGACCTCAAGCACAGAAATATGGAGAGGGGAGGTTACTAGAGTTTGGAGAAGAGGCCTCAGAAGCATGTGAGGCAAGAGATGCAAAGGGCAGGAGCTGTGGGAAATGCAGTAAAAAGAGCAAAGAGAAAGGTGGAAAGTGGAAGGAGACAGAGTGTAAGTGCAGCATGGCTTTTCTATCAGTGTTTCTAGTTGTGGAGGTAGTTAAGGTCTTGGGACACTCTGGTGCACAGGGGAAGCATGCAACTAGTGACTTCTATAAAGCATTCACAAGCAGGGGAACAAAAAATCTCTGAGGCTTAGTGCTGGTTCCTATTTGTTTTGGCCAAGGGATAGAAGTCCACACGACAGATCTAGAAGTCAGCACCCTGCTGATGACATTTATATCAAGGAATACAGTTCTGCATAAGATTTTTTTCCTTGTTTTGTATTTAATAACTGATCAGTACAAGCATTTCTATATGTGCTAACAATAAAATTTCTTCAAGTATGGGTAAGGTAATGTTTTTTCAATCTTGCCTGCTTGGAAATAGTTACAGTGAAGGTGACCTGCACAACCCTTACTAGTCACCTTGTGCACATGACTGTAATAGACTTTCATTGCATGAACACATATTCTTTCTTCCACAGTTCCCTCTGTATGTTGCAGTGCACGGGGATGCTGTTGAAAATTTGCTATAGTTTGTAAAGCAATGAGATGTAGATTCCTGAATTTTAGTTTCAATGGAATAGAAATAGTTTGTTCCCATAGAGATACCACAGAATGGTTATGGTTGATCACAGGAGCTCATCTAGTCCAACCACTCTGCTCAAATAGGATTGAAGAACATATTTCAATATTAATTCTGTAGCAATGCCCAGGTATTTGTTGCATTTTAGAGATGGAGAAAAAGTCAGCAAAATCAGTCATTGCCCTTAGGTGGTCTTTTCCCTGATTTTGTGATGCTTAGTATTTGCTTCACTTGTTCAATGCAGGAAGCTGTGTCATAACAAGAAAGGCTTTCTGCAATTGGTACAGATAAAAATGTATCATAACAACTGGGGCAGCAGCTAAGCAACACAGCATGTGTTAGGCAGCAGCACCTCAGCTGAGTCGAAGGTCAGAGGTGGTACTGACCCCCATGTATCTTGGGATGGTGGCATCCCGTGGGTGGATTACATCTTGCTCTGGGAGAATGGCCTCCACAGGGAAGGTCAAACTCTGTTGTCCAGACTTTGAAATTGATTAACAACCAATGAAATTAATAGTGGAAGAAAGATGGATCCCATTTTCAAAAAACAGGCAGTATGTAGAAACAAAAATGGCTGATGGAGCTACTTGGCTCTTGCAGTTTTCTTGAATTTAATATGGTGTTTAAAGTTTAAGGAAAAAAAAAAACCCTTCTCTCTGAAACTGCAAGTTTTCTCCAAGAATAGAGCTGGTGAGAAAAATGTGAACTGACTTTACCAAAAATATAATCTATGTCGTGAACAAGTCTCAACTACATTAAAGCGGTGGAGTTTGGTTGTCCTTGCCCTCTCACCCTGCTGCTGCTCTGTGGGAGCCAGCATTTCTCAGGGGACAACACAGACCAGTGAGAGCTGCTGTTTGCAAACCATGTGGGGGACTGCCTCAGGGCTTTCCCAAACCAGTTTTTCCTGAATAACATCACCTTATGATCCCGACAGCACTGAGAAGAAAAAGGAGGAAGGGAAAGGACACCACAGGTTTACTCAGCAAGCTGTGGGCCATTCCTGTCTCCTATGTCTTGTCCATTTGGGTTCTGCAATACCAGAGCCTGGATCTTGGCAGCTCTGTTTGCTCCTGCAGTGCACCCAACAGCTCTCACAGCTCTTCCTTATCCTCTGAGGGGGTAGATCAACCCCACCATTACTCTTCTTGTAGTCCCTTTTAAAGCCCATGCATTTTGAAGGCCTTACCTTGTGCCCTCTCAACACTTAAGTATGTCGGTCACTGGTCCCTATCTGGCCCCATACATTTTAACTGTACAGTTAAACTAGACATTTTCTGAGTCAGTGCCAGAGTTTCTTACCTTGGGCTCCTTGACTGTAAAACAGTCTGTGAGCAGACTCGACATCCAAAAAGTAGTCCATTTTGAAGGTGCTTTATGTTTGTGTTTAGTACTCCAGTATGAAGGATCAGTCAGATTCCTAGAAAAGATTACAGAGATGTCAGAGGAAAAAAGCTGGTGGATTTCTTTGTGGAGAAACCTGTGTAGGCAGTCATTAAAGTATTTTATTTGGCATATTGGGGTCAAAGTATTTTCAAGTTACTATTCATAGAACTTCATAAGCATCTTTTTCTATTTTGGAATGTTTGATTCAAATCCTTGTCTAAAGACAAGAAAGAAAAGGGCTACTGCAGCATTAGCAAGACTCCTAGTATCTTCCTAGTACAATCACCTGTATTCTAGTCACAGTCTCCATTTCTTAAGACACATCCTTGGATTCATCTGCCTGCCACATTTGCTCTTAAAAACAAAATCAGGAAAGCTCAGGACAGGGACCTCCTTTAGCCAGATTCACAGCCAGCACCTCCGAGTAAGCACTAGTATAACAGACTACATTTAAGATTGCATTCGTGCCACTTATGCCAAAACACTGCACTGGAAAGGGAGACACAATATTCTGGATATTTCACTCCACCTAAATGGACCAGAAGCCCACCTTGCCTTCCCTCTCTCCTCTTGCTGACCAGAAGTGGCAACAGAACATTTCACCATGAGTTTTAAAATATGTGGTAAGAGCAATCATTAAGAAATGGTAGGCTACTCTTAGCACTGTTTCGTAGCTAAGGTTCATATTTTTTGCATCCTTTTGAATCTCAGATCTGCCGAGATCCTAGATTACAACTCTACAAGATGTACGCTGAGTTATGTTTGCCTCTGCCCGGCAGAGTTCCTGGAAAGATATTTTGACCCTTCTCCAGCTTCATTACTACCTTCTGCACTTTATTATACTCTTAAAGACTCACACAGAAAAAACTAGATTTGCAGAAAACACATAACCTCATTCTCTCACCCACACCTCAGTTCACCACAGCATATAATCATAAGCATGCGAACAGCTCTGAACAACGTGTATTTTAAGACAGATGGACAAAAATACCTCTAGTCCTTTTCCGTGCATACCTAACAGAAAGGTTTGGAGCAGGGAGTCTGACTCTTGCTTCAAGTAATTTCTTTAATTTTGCTGTGAAAAATCAGGAAACCAGGTTTCCAAAGCTTTACCTTTGTCCTTTGATTCAGTTCTCATGGATCAACATGCAGTCCTTTCAGAATTCAGAAGTCTGTCCTGATGAGAAAACTTTTACGTTCCACAGCAATTCACTTCACTGTAGCACTCCCAAACCAGAAATGATACTTACTGCAGAGTATCAAGGGCTGTCTGGCAGTGGTGTAAGCTCCAGTAGTTTCAAGGAGGGTTTCTTTGATCTTACTAAATGTCCCCAGTGTAAGCAAACAATTTTGATTGTTTGATTGGAACTCTGATGAATAATGCATAACGTCAACTGGACTTCCTTTATCAGATAAAAATGGCCAGGAGATGTTGTTACTTAGCAACAGGAGGTGACACTACGTTCATCTCCCCCACTCCCCCTCGTCCTTCGTACTAAAAAATTAAGCCCCTGGTTTTGATTTGATAAAAACTTTCCCAAGGAAAAAAAAATCTATATCAAGTTTCCTTAAGAATTTGTTTTACACTTCAATCTTTCTTGTTGCAGCTCATATTCTGAGATATTTTTAATGTTTCATAATGGTTAAATTTAAACATAATGTTGTGTTTTGTCTAATAATTTGCTTTCATTAAGTAAAATACCTACTTACTCCACCATTTACCATAAAGGTAATGAGATTGTTTTGCTATGAATATAATGCAAATAACATCATGAGAAGAGATTCATTTCTTATCTGCTACTGCTTGTTGAACAAGGCAGACAGAAAAAGCAATACATAAAATGTTCCAGTGATGCTGTGAAATATATAGAATTTTGAGAAACCTTTCCTATTACAGAATTCCTACTTCAAGTAATTCATTCATTCTTGAAGGAGCTCTAACATCTGATATAAGCATTCTCAAGGAATCATTGCATTTCTGCTTAAGACACAGCGTTTTACAAAACACACAATGTAGCTTTTTTTAGGAAATTCATGTTGACAAAAAGCCAAAGCACTGAAAGATTTTAAAAATAAATAAATAAAATCAGATGCAGAAGTACTTACCAGTGTTACTGACCTCTTTCCATCCTACTGTCATGGAATAAGACTAAGCAAATGCAACCCAGCCTGTGAGCCAGAAAGAACAGCTTCTAATTTTCACTTCAACCTCGAAATCAAGAGTACCGAATAGAGAAAGGTGACGGATCTGCTGTTTTATATTATGATGAAATGAAAGCTCTTAGCACAGATCTGAGTAGAACTGCTTTTTTTTTATACTACATTAGCCTGCTAATTTGAGGAAAGTGAAAGGCTTTGTTTTACTGTCTTTTATCTGTTCTCTTTGCTACCCCCACAATTTAATTTGCATTTAAAATTATTCTTATGTCTCCACTGCACTCCAAGGTATGGAGCATTTTCTAATCACGATGAATGTTCAGTGTGGCTTTTTTGTGCAATGCCACTTTTATTCTGAGCCAGAAACATGGTGAGTAATTATAATTGCCAGCTATTTTCTAGAATGAAATACAGAGTGGTTGTCTGATGCAGTTTTTGATTTTTCCTTCATTTAGCAGTGCATTGCAACAAACTACTCAGTCAAAGCATCAGTAAAAACCTAAATCAAATAGCACAGTGTCATGGCATGACAGCTTAAACATGCATATCCATGGACCGTGAAAGCAGAATGTTTCTACCGAGATCTTTTCAATTATAATTTGCCTTTTAAAAGTTTAAAAGTGAGCTTGAATGGCTAATAAAATGAAATATAGCAGTTATCTCTTTGTAGCTTCCAGTTGATCTAGTTTAGCATTATTGAAGCTGCACATAGTTTGGAATCCTGATCAAGCCAGGCACTGGGGGCTAACAAGGGCTGTGCTATTAAGTTGCATGGGCATCCCTCACAAGAGGATCAGGACCCTGCTTTTTCCAGCAGGTCTTTGAGAAGTTCCCCAAAGCCTTTTTAGAAATGAGTAAGAAATTGAAGAAGGCAGCAACAAAGTGAACCTTCGATAAATTTAAACTCAGGAGTGCTGGTCAAGAGCAGTGTCAATAAGCAGTCAGACTTAGTCTTCCCATTTTTGCAGATACTTTTCATAAAAGGTCAGATATAAATGCCTTCTGAAATCTGTTGCCACCAAATGTTACTGGTGCTCAAAACTCTGTGTTCTCAAAGATTAGATTTTCTTTTCAGTATCAAAAAACTCTGTGTCAAGTAGCATAGGATTTTTTTTGTTTGTTTTTAAGAAGAAACCTAAGAAGATGAATAAACCCTCAGAGTGCAGGGGTTTTGTTTGGAGCAGGTTAGAAAGTAAGAATCCCTATGAAAAGATTACTACATGGCTTCCCATTCCTAAGACTTCTTATATTCTTTTCCAGAGCACCCAGACAGCATCAAAGATAAGGAGAAGCTACATGAACTCCACTTAGAGTCTGGTATGGCTGTTCCTATATTGGCACTCCACTAAATATAGTTGGATTGAGTAGGTGTCTCACCATGACACCTTTGTGGTAGATCTGATTTACCAAACTGTGTTCCTGTTTTCAGAGATCTGACAAACATTTTCATTCCTAGATTAAAGCAAAAACAATCAGCAAGAACCCTGCAATGTGCTTTCTTTGCATTTTGGAGAGTTGCTAGCACCTCCCTCTTTGCATTTTGGAGGGTTTGTATTTGACATGGTGACTACTGCTGGCTTCTGATAATAATTGGATCCATTATCTTATGGAACAGGGGCCAGTTGTCTGTTTAGCTCAGCTGACTTTCTTCAACAGAAAACCAGGAAAAAGAAAAAAGGCTGGCACCACAGAGGTTCATAAGGAAAATGGAAGAGAGGAACATCACTCACTCCAAGGATTACATCTGCCTGTTTGCAAGCAATATGGAATACTTTTGGTTTTTCCTAGGGACACAATCTGCCAGTCAGAAGGAGACTGAATAAACTACAAGCTTGTATGCTGGAGAATGCTTTATAGCACTTCTCCTTTAGCCTTTGATGTATCCTCCTGATCCTCTTTGCTATGTCCCTTTCAATGTGCATTGTCATCTTCCACCATGACTGGCAAGCAAAGTCATTGGAATCATCAGCAGCCTCTCTATTGACCATTGCAAGATCATCCATCTTGATACTTTCATCCATCTCAGGGATTTACAGTTTATTTTAAATTATAGTGCAGCATTTCTGACAACTGCTAAGAGCTCTCTCCAACTAGGAAGCACTTAGCAACAAGAAAGGTAACAGCGCCTATATATTTATATGCTTCTGTAGCATTCATCATGAGGGAAATCCTTGCCGGCCTGATTAGAAGATCCCTAGGATGGTAGTATGGGCTCAGATTTGACCCACAGGCCAGGAAGAGCTCAACACTCAGAGACAGAAATCCAGTACATCCAGTTCAGCTGAAAAGCCTACATGTCTAGAAAAATGTGCAGGTGAAACAGGTCTTTTTTAATCCTGATCCCCAGATCAGGCTTCACATATCCCAGAGGCTCAGTGGGAAAGTTCTGCAAAGCTCTTGTGCTAACACACAGTCCATTGAGATACGTACTCTGACTTGGTTTCCAAAGAACAGCAGAGCATCTCAGGGGACAGGGCAGGGAAGGGCAGCAGTAGCCAAAACAAGAAACTGTACTCTCTAGCTCTCTGAATGTTTTTCCTGTGCTCTGTCAAGGCCTGAAGCCAAACTTGCAAAACCTGTGCTATTGACTGGACCTCTTATCAGCACAGATCCCTGTTTAGGATAATGGGTGAAGTGATTTTGTAACATACACAGGTATCTATATAGGGCTAGACAGAGACTGAATGTTTTGTGAGCTGGACCATAATACCAACCAATCGAACGCTGCTAAGGAAGTACTTGGAAAAAACCTGTCACACTTAGGAAAAATCTGAAGCCAAAATTCCTCATTGTGAGCTTTAGTAACCTACTACATCACATTTGACTTTTTCCCAAATTAAAAAAAGAAAGCCAACAAAAAACCCTCCCAAATCTCAAGAGGAACATAATTGAGCACTTGGCATTTAAAAGGAGTGAAAAAGGAGTGAGTAGCCTTCTGTTTCTCTAACAGTCAGATACATATAGGCATTGGGCTGAGGTTTTTTTCCTACCCTGAAATCTCTATTGAGAACATAACTGTTACTGTAATGACTCAGAACCTTGAAAAAAGAGTCTGCTGCTGACAAACACTAATATTAACCTGAAAGAAAGTGGGAGAGAGAATGTAATGTGTGACTGAAGAAGTGTAGGCAAGGTGATTATTACAGAGAGTTGTTTCCTGAGGGATACATTCAGAATAAAGGAAGAATATAAAAGTTTAAGCCCCTAAGCTGTGAAGAATGGGCTTTTCTCTTAATTATAATTATTAGTCTTGTACGTAGATGTGTTAAAAAGAGAGGATTGCTAGCAAAATTAGGACACAAATACATTCTCTATTTCTTATTTGTAATGCAAGACAGATATTATGATGCACATAACAAATGGTAAAAGACAAAAATATTCAAATGAGGTTTGCAGATCCTTTACAGGGGTAGAGACTAACATTGATGCTTTCAGAAGTTTCTACAAATTTTGTACAACTCCATTTTGGGATCCTTAGGCTGAAACCACATAGAATTTAAAGAGAGATGTCCAGAAGAAGGTACTTCCAGTGCCACAGTATTTACTTTTAATGCTTCTGCCATAAAAGTTATCCATATCCAGTAACACCAAAGAGAATATAAAGGTAGCTCTGGCTCTTGAGATCAGTGGAAGGTTTGGTTTGTGCTTTCATAGCGCCAGGGTCACATTTTTGTTATTTAGGTCCAAAGCAAGAGCTGCGTGGATTCCAGTGCAGAAGAGATGAGTTTGAAAGGAGGCAGCTCCAGCATCATGCGTCATGAGCAAGAAGTTGAAGAAGTTGCAAGTTGAGAAAATCTTTAAAGTGCTGCCACTGAGAACAAAGGTTACCTATCCTGCATAGTAGAAGTCTATTCTAAGATGATGTATGGCAGTTTGATACGCCTTCATTTGAGGGAGGAGAAGTTGAAGTCATAATTATATGATAAACAGAGAAAAGAGAATTTGGGAGAGCACGTACATTAATGCCTAATCCTCTAATCCTTATACAGGCAGAAATTCTTCTGCTTTAACAGACCTTCATAATTTTCCTCAATTACATGACCGGATTATTTTTTTCCTCTAACAAACTACACAGGAATGAAAGAAAAGGAACTTTCTCTACTTCACTCCCACGAGCGACTTGGTGGAAGTAGTGAAACACAGAGCTATCTGTGGCAGGGAAAGTGGAGGAAACTAGTAAAATAGATGATTTGGGTAAGCCTTCCTGCCCCACCAGCATTCAGTAGTTACGAAGGTGGAGGCATTGCTTTTGACTTCCTGCTCACTTTCCAAGGAGTTCTGGAAAAGGAACTTCTAAAGGATCTAAATCAGCTGCTGGAAACAAAGACAACAGAATCATCCATCCTCTGTGCCCTTCTGAGATGGAGCACTCACCAAATCTTGAGCTATCCCCCTGCACAAAATAGTGTGGCTGGCCAAATGTGTAAGAGGAAATGCCTTTATTTTGCACTACTACAGGTTCCATCTCAGTCTTAACTTTCCTTGAAAGAAAGGGAAAACTAACACTGGGAAACTGGAAACAACTACATGCTGTTGGCATTTGAGAAATAACACTGAAAGCAGATTGTTCATAAGCCTGGTTTTAGTTGCTTAGTGGTTTAAATGGGATAAACAATTCCAGAGTAACTGAGCAGCTGGACATAAATACAGTAACATGATTACATTCAATAAAAATTTAAGACTTGCATTCTGGCTAGAACAAAATCAAATAACTTTTTACCAACTGCCTTTATGTAAGGCAAAGACATAACTATGAAGTATTAATGAATCTACAAGGTGTAGTTCTCAAATAACATGATTTTATTTAATATTCATGGGGCACTGTGCATACATAGATAAATAATACATATCAGTGCCAGTCTCTAAATAATTTACTGTAAAATCATAGAATGGCTTGGTTGGAAGGGACTTTAAAGATCATTTAGTTCCAAGACCCCTGTCATGGGCAGGGCACCTTCCAATAGGTCAGGTTGCTCAGAGCGACATCCAACCTGGCTTTGAACATCTCCAGAGATAAGTCATCCACATCTAGTGCCTCACCACCCTCACAGTAAAGATTTTTTTTCCTACTATCTAATCTAAACCTCCCCTCTTTAAGTTAAAAGCCAATTTCCCCTGTCCTATCACGACATGCCCTCATAAAAAGTCCTTCTCTGTCTATCCTGCAGGCTCTCTTTAGGTACTCGAATGTTCAGAGATCTCCGTGGAGCCTTCTCTTGTCTAGGCTGAATAACCCCAACTTTCTCAGCCTGTTGTCATAGGATAGGCACACTCCAGCCCTCTCAGCATCTTTGTGGCTGTCCTCTGAACTTGCTCCAACAGGTCTGTATCCTTCTTAGGTGGGGGCTTCCCAATCTTCTTTCCTGTTTTATGATGTGTTATCCTCCAAAAATTGCATAATTTTCTGTTATGGTTTGGTCTATGGTTTTTAAGATTAAGTTCCCTGGTAAGACAAATCAACAATGAGAGTTTCAGGAAAAACAGCCACTTATCTTATATTTCCTACCCTATGTTACTCTGGAGCTACTGAGGAGCTGTATCTTTCACAACAGGAATATTTACAGGAATTATAATTAAGCAGGTGAATATAACTAAAAAAATTGTCCAGATACCTTGAAAACTCCTGGACAAACACTACTGTACCTCACTATTGGAGTTATTCCAAAGCGTACCTGTACCTTTGTGTAGATGCAATTTTTAAAATATGCATTAGTATTTTATATATGTAAGTTTATGCAACTACATATTGCTGCATTCTCTGTGCTTTTTTAAAGAACTTGATCCTGCATAATGCAGGTGTAGGCAAGGTCAAAAATGACAAGTGCGATAATAAGCCAGAGGAACATAATTCTTTCTTAATTACAGTGAAACTGTAGTGCTGTCAAGTTACTTCTGTCTGCTATCAAAAGTATGGCTCTGAAGAGGAATATGTATTGCAGCTTCATGTTCCATTAGCATGATGGGGGCTACATGACTTTTCCTGTCCCTTCAGACATGCCTCTCTGCCCACATCCTCCTCCCTCACCATACACTGCAGGCTCTGGAGAGTACTTAAAACTTCGTGTTGTTCGTGATTTCAAAGAATTTCTTCTTGCCTTTGAGCAGTCCTGCTTTGCACCTTCAGCAGGAATTTGTAGGACTAATAACAAATTTGCATTGCATTATGGAAGAGCTAATGCAGATTCTCTTGTCCAGCTTCTTCAGCTTGACAAAAGAGGAGGTCTTTTAACAGAACACCAGACTGGAGATTGTTTCTAAAACACTAGTGGCAAGGACAGTCTGGTGTTTCATGTTGGTTGCACTTGTTGGTTGTTGCAAAGAGCAATTGAGCATTTTTTCTGTGGCCCATTTTACTAATTTTTAGAGACACTAGAGCCACATCAGTGAGGTGTATCCCCATGAAGTGACACCACAGTGTGTCAGGCAGACTACAAATAACAGCCCTGACAAATGACATTTCACCATCTATGAGTGGTCTTCTCAAAATAATATTCAGTGTTTGCTCAGTGCTCTGCAGGGTAATGAGTAATGTTAATAAAACATTGCCCTTGGGAGAATGAAGAGAAAAGGTGCTTGGGCACAGTGTAGAAGTCATATTAAAAAAAAAATAATTTCATGGTGCTTCTATAAAAACTTACTAAAAATCAATGGAAAGTGAATTTAGATTATCCTCAGTAATTACACTGCCTCAGTTTTAATCCTTATGAGATTCTTCTCTTATGGACTGCATTCTGAAACACAAAATTGTATCATTTAGCCTCTTGATTGACTCTCATCTGCGTATTGTGTAGTAGTAATTTCTGAAGTGTTTACATTTTTCAGTTAGCAAAGGCAGCAAGTGTCCCTTGTATGGCACAATACCATCCACACAAAATTTCCAGGGACCTGAATGCCAGCTGACTGCACAGCTGGCATCCTACTTCTGGTCATGCTTGGCATGAATGACAGCTTTAACGTCAGATGGCTGCAGGCTTAAAACGCACGCTGAGATCCATGACTCGCACCTCTGAGTTTTTGACACCGTCACATGGAAGTTCAAATTGTAGCTATAAATCCAGGGCTTGCTTTCAGTTGATTTCCAGTATTTTAGCCAAGTGGCTGTTAGAGCGAGCAAATTGGAAAGCCTGGTCTGACAAGCAGGTCTCACCAGTCCTGTTGTAATTGGAGTGCATGCAGCAGAAATTGTGGGACGGGTTACTGTTGCAGCAGATTTACAGACACTGCTCAGGAGGAGGGGTTATGGTGGTAGCTGCTGTGTTGCACAACAAAAGGAAATGAGAAGCTCTGAGCAGCTGTGGAATTACAGCCCTGAAGCTACAAAGATGCATGTTTTGTCGAGGTCAGTGTCTCTGCAGAGAGGCAAAGGTGATGCCTGGTCTGTTCATGTAGACACCAAGCATCTTTTTTGAGAAATATGACTTTAATATTTCCCCCTCCTGTATAAAAGTATCCCAGGGTAATAATAACAATAAAACCCCCTCCCCCCAGTGTTTTCCTTTTAAACACATCAAGCATCAGAAAAGCTGTCATTTCAGACCAACTTCTGCCCATCCCTATGGCAACTAATGGAAGCATTTAATACTATATATACAAAATGTAATTTGCTCCCCCGCCATCTCTAGTTATACTCTTCTTTTTATGCTAAAATTGCTCCATGACGCCTACAATGTTTGGAAAATGCTTTTGAAGTGACATGCATCAGAGGTTCAACGTCACTGATAAAAGTTCAAGTGACCAATTAAAAAAATATTGATTTTGAAAAAGCAATTGTGGAAATTAGCAAAGGCCAAAAATATCTTGTCTGAACAGTCATATTTGTAGTTTTGTAATGCCCAGTATTAAAACTTACAATTTCTTTGGAAAAGAAGGAGGGAGAGGAGAAATCAAGCACTGATTATCAAACCAGAAAAAGTGACAGTATTTAATATTTTTGCAGGCTCCAATCCCTGTCATAGAAATAGCTTTTAAAGTTATGAAGCAGTCTCTGGAAATCCTCCCTCTGCCTAGCCTCTTATAGCTTTAGAAGTTACTTAAAGGCAGCTTGAACTCAGGGCTTAAAACGTTAAAATAAAAATAATGAAAATATAGAGGTAATATGGATTTCTTTAATCTCCTTTTCAGAAGGGAGGGAGGTATCCATTGCTCATAGCTCTGTGTTATGAACAGTTCTCTGTTCTGTAACAGAGAACATTACAGTTATTTGTTGTATACAACTGCCTACAGTTATGTCCAGATCATCTGACGTGTTCTCTATTCCTTACAGCTTTCATCTGTACTGGTTTCAGAGCTGAGCACCATACAGTAAAATCATTATTAAATGCAAGCATACTAGGTAATAACTTCTTCATTCTGTTACCACCTTTGACATGCACAAAAAACATCTCAATTTCAAGTAGGCCAGTATTAAAGAAATATATAAATCTATTTTTATAATATGTAAACATATGATCCACATACAAATTTATAAACACAAATAAGTCAGGCAAGAAGAGAGCTATTGTGTGCTAATACATGCTCTCTGTCATTGCTACAGCAATAACAGAAACTCCCAGGTTATCAGAATGTCTCCCAGGTATGTCAAGTAGTGATTTCAAGAGTGTGAGGGACCCCCTTCATTAAACTCAAGAGACAGGGTAGCTCTGCTGTTGCCTGAGGTCTTATATTCTTTATCATAGTGCTCTGCAAGCAAGAGGTCTTGCAACAATCACCAGTTGGCAAGGACAGGTATCACCTACAGACTAGGCTGAGTAGCTTCATAGAAAGTAGTACATTTAGGGAAAACATTAAAAGTTATGCAGAATTTTATGCCTCTTAGAGATGCCCAGCATGAGAAAGAAACTGAGAAGTACCAATTTATTTAGGACAATGCATTTTGCAGTATTTCTTTTGGAATTTTAGAATCATTAAGTTTGGAAAAGACCTCCAAGATCATTGAGTCCAACCTTTTATTGAACACCATCACTCCAACTGAACCATAGCACTAAGTACCATGTCCAGATGTCTCTTGAACACTTCCAGGGATGGTGACCCTACCACCTCCCTGGGCAATCTGTTCCAATACTTTACCACCATTTTAGTGAAGAAATTTTTCCTGATGTCCAACCTAAACTTCCTCTGGTGGAGCTTAAGGCCATTTCTTCTTCTGTTGCTATGTGCCTGGGAGAAGAGATTGACACCCACCTTGCTAATAACCAGCTTTCAGGCAGTTGTAGAGAGCAATAAAGTGTCCTCAAGCCTCCATTGCTACAGTCTAAACAACCTGAGCTCCCTCAAAAAGAATGTGCAAAGGAAACTCAACTTCTGCAGAGGAGGTAAGTGGGCACAGCAGCATTACAATGGTGACTAAAGCCAGATAGAAGCCAGCTGCTTCCTCTAAATCATCTCTCTTTCACACTCCTTGTGGCAGTCCTTTAGCAGGCATAGACCATTGACAAATACCTGTAGCCTCCTAACATGGTTCAATTAGATGAACATCTAACCAGATATTTTTCCAGTAAAGGAGTTGCTTAGTCAATATTTCAGGGATTGGACCTTGCAAAGACATGGCCAATTCCTTTTAACTTTAGTTTTCTATCTGGAACTACAAGTGGTGGGTAGGTAGAAATAGCAATGTGCCAAAAAAGAATAGGATAGAGTCTAGAGAAAGGAGGAGACAATTGCTGTAAGCAGTGAATATTGGAGCATGCTATAAACCCCTGCCTGTAACCCTGTGATATGGGTTTTTCCATGTATTTCTTATTTGGCTTGTGTTTTTCAGCTGTATAGGTACAGGAATATAAGAAGCTCAGTCCAAGCTGTGTAATGCACACAGATAAAACCCATCTCTGTTTTGAAACAGATTCTAAACTGAAATTCACCAACTGTGGCAAGGATTTGGTACTCAAGATATTTTAGTATTAGGATAAAAACGGCTTCTGCCTGTAAACCATGTAAGAAACACACTTTGTCATAGAGTTCTATGAACAACTTCCCACAAAATCATCCAACAACAATTTCTTATCAGGACTTAACCAGGGAGACAAGTAGAGTTTGGATTGAGCCACCGCCACTCCTGCTCCAGTTTCTCACACCTGAGGAGATACTTCAGCTGGGAAGCTACTCCCCCTGAGCTCTGTATATAGTCAGTGGCCAACAAACAACAATTACTCCAAAGGTTACTTCAGAGTAATCCTGTCTTCCATTCCTCACTTCTTTTTTCAAGAGCTCATGGAAATGAAGTCTTAGTGAGACTCTTCTTTGTGGTGGTTCAAAATCTGCAACTCACAAGAAGGCTTCAGTAGGTCTCGTAACAAATGAGAACAAATTGTCTGGCTGTAGAAATAAGGGAGAATCAATCCTAGCATGGTTTGGGCTGGAAGGGACCTTTAAGATCATCTGGTTCCAACACCCCTGCCATGGGAGGTACGCCTTCCTGTAGACCAGGGTGTTCAAAGTCCCATCCAATCCGTTCTCGAACACTTCCAGGGATGGAGCATACGCAGCTTCTCTAGGCAACCTGTTCCAGTGCTTTACCACCCTAAAAAGCATAGTATTTCTTCCTACTATCATGTCTAAACTCACCCTCTTTTGGTTTAAAGCCATCCCCCCTTGTCCTAGAACTTGTCCTTGTAAAAATGCTCTGTACATGGTTTAGCATGAAAATAGGATATGGTGTGTAACTGAATTAGAGCATCCCTAATGAAAGGAAGTAGTTGAACAGTATCTATAACATATAACATCTGTAATGTGTATGGCAGGCTCCTGTAGCCAAATGCTGGCACTACTGAAATCAAGCTGGGTGTTATACCCATCTTCTGCAAGCCCCATGTGAATACTGCATATTGGGAGACATTAACATTTTTTTTAGTTATGCAAACTTTCACTTCTAGCCTGTAATTTCTCTCTCAATGCCTGGAGCCTATGAGTAAACACAATTTGCTGGAAATTACTCTGAAGGCCTGAGGAAGTGAGGACTGGAACATACGAATAGTGTGTGTTTAATAAAAGAGAGATGTAGTGTGCTCTTCAGGAAAAAGATTATTGAAAAAGGAAAAGGTCCTTGAAGGCAGTACTTAATACAGAGTTGCAGTTTAAATGGGAAAGAGTATAATGGGATAGATCAATAAACGCACAGCAAACAACAAAAGCCCAGGTTCACAGAAATGCAAGGCAGAAGGAGACTCGAGAAATTCTCTAATCCCTGTGCTCCACAGCAGAAATAACTTTACCAAGCTCATTCTTCACTGATGTTTCTCTAACCTGCAGTTTAAATCTTCCCTTGAAAGACAGCACAACCTCCCTGGTAGGTCTTCCTACTGTTACAAGACCCTTGCAATTAGAATTTATTTTCTTAAAATCTCCCAATTGTTCAGCTGCAAATTGTAATTTTCCCCCCTTTTTTTCTTCTGATGCATATCATGAATAATTGAGGAAGATGTTGTAACTAGAATGTGTCATGTAGAAATAATGTATTCAGTCGCTTCGCTGAAGGGAGAATTATAGTCCTCTGTAGGTGACTAGAAAGCCACCATGAGACTCTGAAATGTGAGAATCTTTGAAGAACACAGTTGATCATTGTCTTTGTAATGAAGAAATACATTTGAGATGCTTAAAATAATTATTTGTCTAGCCCCTCGAGCACTCTGCTCTTCAAGCCCTGTCTGTGTTCTGCAAAGATCTTTTGCTAAGTAATAATCCACTGGATTTCCCAATCCTCTGGAGAATTGTGACAAAGCCAGATATTGTCATTATTGGGAAAAAAAAAAAAAAGCCTACTTGTGTCACAAATCTGGTCCAAACTCCTGGCTGAAACAGGTTTGCCTAGAGCAGGTTGCACAGGATCGTGTCCAGGCAGGTTTTGAATATCTCCAGAGAGAGATATTTAACAGCCTCTCTAGGCAGTCTGTTCCAGTGCTCTGTCACCTTCAAAGTAAATAGGTTTTTTCTCATATTTAAGTGAAATTTCCCATGTTTCCATCTGGAGTCATCTCTTCTCCCAGATAAACAGGGCCCAGCTCTCTCAGTGTTTTTTCATAGAAGAGATGCTCTAGTCCCCTAATCATCTTAATAGCTCTCCACTGGATTCACTCCAGCAGTTCCATGCCTTTCTTGTCCTGAGGAGTCCCAAACTGGACACAGTACTCCAGATGTGGCCTCACTAGAGCTGAGTAGTGTGGGAGACCGGCTGTTGACCTGCTGGTAATGCTCGTCCTAATGTACCCCAGGATACCAATAATCTTCTTGGCCACAAGGACACACTGCTGGCTCCTGGACAGCTTGTTGTCCACCAGGACCTCCAGGTTCTTCTCTGTGGAGCTGCTTTCCAGTAGATCAGTCCTTAACCTGTACTGATGCATGAGGTTATTCCTCCCTAGGTGCACAACAGGACTATTGCAATTCTTATTCCAATAAGGTGTCCTTCCATTTTCATATCCATGACTTTTTTATTCTTACAACTCATATGTGTTTCTGTAATAAATAAATCCCCGTCATCTAGTCATAGACTTCTTGTCATCTTCTCTCTCTGAAGATGTCTGTCACCACCACTTAGGTTTGTCCCTTTAAGTCACATTCACCAAATGAAGTTGGTGAATGGTGGAAGCAATGCTGAATCCAAGCTTCAGCAGTAGACTCCAAAGGGATAAGACAGGACTGAAAGAGGACACACAAACACAGTGGAAAGGTCTACCCTTCCCCCTTAGAAAAAGATTATTTTTTCAAGAGCAACCAGAGAAATGTGTGTTCAGATTGGTGTGACTAATAAATACTCTGAGCCTGTTAAAAGCTAAAACTTGGCTAGTGAAATAGAGAATGGCTTGAGTTGCCCCCTTGCAAGGCAACAGCAAATGCTGCTGCTCTCAAAAGTGGCAGCCAAAAGCCCCATGGGCACTGGGTTTTGTTCTGCCACAGAAGCTAAATTTGTATCTCACTGCTTCTGGGGGAATTAGAGGGGCAGCAACTGCTGCTTCTGGAAGGAACTGAAACTCCCTGGCAACAGCTGCTTGGCAAAGCAAACAACTGAAAGAGCTCTGGCAAGGAGTTCTGTAGCCACTGCTGTTTTACGGGCTCCCTTCCTCCCCAGCAGTCTACTTTGCTGGGACGCTCTGCCCTGACTAAACCTAGAGCTGGTGGGGAGAAGGAGCCCAGTCATGACCTGGGATTGAGAAGAGCATATATCCAAGATATAATTAACTGAATGCATTCCTCCTGCTGTGGTTAGAAGGGACAGCTCCATCCCAGCTGCATTTCATTCCTCTATTCATTGCAGATCTGGATTTTGCTGAGAGATTCAACTAAGCATTGTGTACATCTGCTTTAAACAATCTTCAGGAAGTAAATAATTTACAATTTGTGCTATTCCATTACTATTCTTCCTTATAATTTGCCTGAGTCCAAATGTCTGTAGTCATGACTCAAAAGTCCTACTGTGGCAGGCAATAAAGAAATAATCCATACATTTCAGTAAGATCTATACACATAATTTTTCACCCCCTTCTCAAGACTTTCTTCATCGTCAGTGCTCTTCTGAGAACAGTATTTTTCTATTTAATCCTTTCAGCAATTTTTCAGTTTCTGCTGTTCCTTCATGCACAAAGACCCAACAACATGAAATTCAGAACACTAACTTGTGATGATGATAAGGGAAAAAACAAGCAAACAAAAACCATCAAGTGAAAGGCCAGCAGCATAAACAGCACAGAGAGCTGTTTCCTCGAGGACATAGCTGTTCTGGCTCCAGCACACAGAATGGAACACAAATGACACGTAAGACAATGTGTTTAAGTCTTGATCTCTGTCACACATCCACCTCTGCTTTACAGCAGGGGTTAGCAGCTATGACTTAAGTACAACGGCACATTAGGAGGAAGCCAGCGTCAGCTTCTGGCTCCCAAACCAGATGCTGTTGATGTGCTGCACAGCATTTAAATTCCTTGGATTTCCACTAGCAAATACACAATCAATTTGGAAAAGAAAAACAGAAATGAGACAATTCTTTGTCTGATCTATGTCTTATAGGTCTCAAAAGAAGGGTAGGAAATACTGGGAGAGATCCTGAAATACAGAGAGCTCATTCATGAAATAGATAAAGCAGAACTGTTCCTATCTGAAATGCTTGTAGCATTAAACTTCTAGAGAGAGAAGATACATACATACATACACAGTAGTAAAGCAAGGTATTAAAACAAAATTTAATGATAGATTAAAAACGTTTCTCCTGTCTGCACAGTTTAGGCATCTCCAATGGATGTAAACCCTCTGTGTTATGGTGCAATAGCTGCCCTGACACACATGGTCTTGCTAAGGCTGTGAAAATGTTTTTTTAACTTGGCTAGCTTTGGAAAAAAGTACTCTATCTCTAGTCATTCTCTGGCAGTATATCTAATTTTCTTAAATTCCAAAACATACTGTACACCAAAGTACTTGTAGGTGTAACGGAGAATGTCAGGGATGAGTCAAAGATTAATACCTAAATTATAAAGTGGGAAATGGGAGTTGCAGTCTTAAATACCACATTAGGAACTAGGAAGTATTTACCTAGTCTAAAGCACCACTTGCATTGTAATAGGCAAAATGCTACTTCTTTTAGTTGCAGGGGATTCTTCAATAGTCCCAGGCTTGAGCAGGAAGATGCATAGGGGTGGAGTGGCAGTTTGATGAGACCTTTACAAACTTCAGCAGAACTCTTAATCATTGTAGCACTCAGTTCTGTCATACCTACTTCCACTGTTCTGCAGAACAAGGATGAATTTAGGATGGTACTTAGGTGCTTAGAAAAATGGGTGCTTGACTAGTTTATTTCCTTCAAATATATCTCTTCTTCCGTTATTGCACTGCAAAATTGTCAGATGAAGTTTTTCACTTTCACCAATCTGCCCCTTCAGTTACCTCATTGTTCTCTTTTTCATCCGTCGTTACAAAAACTTTCTTTTGCTTTCTTAAAAAAACAAACAGACCCATCTACCTTGGAAGTAATCTTAAAAAACAAAAAAAAAACCCTCTATGTGATGCTGTCAGTGCTTCCTTCTCATTTTTACCTTTTGCCTCTTATATTCAATTGTTGACTCTGTGTCAGGATCACTTCTTTCCTGTGTGCATAGGGTCCTAAAAACATATACGGAGCTTTTAGATGCTTGGTTAAAACCCCTCAATAAATAGAGCATAAAAGACTGGAGTTTTAATCAGCGTCTTATTTTCTCACTGTCACTAAGCACACCTGGTAAAGGCCCAAGGATATTTTTTTTAAAACATGGTTGAAGAGACAGTAATGATGTCTCCTTTGATTTATAGGCTAACATGTGGAAGCAGTTCTAACAACTCTCAAAACCAAGTTTCAGCTGATTCTTGGAGCTTTACCAACTACCTTCTGTTTTAGTAATCAGTGCCCTGTGAGTCCAGTGCTGCTCAAACCACGTGCTTCAGCAACTGACACTTTGCACTGCTCATTAGCTGGTGACAAATAGGATACAGAAATAAAACTTTGGGAAGCAGACTTAAATAGACTTGTCAATTGGTTATAGAGAACCCTGCCAAAAAGTGACTTTATTTAAAAAAAAAAAAGGTTCATCAGAGAAATAGTTCCAGAGACCAGACTTCTGAAGCCCTGCTTTTTAATCAGTTAAAAATACTGAACAGCTACACACATATTTTTAGTAGAATCTACTAAATATCACTTCTTGACATCAGCCAGCTCAGACTCACTGTACTCCAAAGTAACCATTTCATGTTTTAGCATCTTTAACAAGTCTTTAGATTACTTTAGCTCTATTCTTGACTGTTTAATCCTCTGCATATCAGAACATAATTACTAAAGAATGTAACCAGAAACAACAGGGATGAGAAATCTACAGGTAAGTCACTGTCCTTGTGATTCCCCTAAATCCTTGATAAAGTCAGACTATGCTTATGGCAGAAGGCTAAAAGTCTCCTTCATGCAACTTTTCCTCTGTAGTTTGTTGTGTTTTCCTTCTAGCTATTTCTTATATTATGGAGACTTGGGCATTTATTTTTCCCTCTCTTAATGCAACTTGCTCCATCTAGTATGTGATTGGGTCAGATAAATAGCCCTGTAGGTACAACTCTATTTACCAAATCTCTGCTGTGACGACTGGCATAAAAAGAAAATATAGAGAAATTCTTTCTATAAAGAAAAGCGACTAAACAAACTGAATTGATACTCAGAACATGTAAATAAAACCCAGAAAGCAAAGCAAAGTGAATGCCTGTAAGCATACAGATTGCTGCATTTTGAATACAATAAAATACAGAATATTTACAAGAGCCCTGGCAAAGGAAGGTGTTGCAACTCAATAAACTTCAAGATCTAAAAGCTTATTACATCATCAGTCTGAATATTTTGCTATGATTTACTAAACAACCTAGCACATCTATCCATCACTGCACTTGGTGATGAGTATAATAGTCAGCCCTATAAAACCTGAACAAGCACTGTGTTATAGAACAGAACAGAATTGCTGTCGTTGAGTAATCAACCTAATGGCAGAACGGAGATGGTCACTAAGTTAATTTTTGGTATTCTGCTTTAAGCCTATGCCATAGTTATTGCTAAGCATCTCACAAACAAGCCAGCTCACAGCATAATATTCTCAGCAATTAATGAGTTAGCAGCTATATAATTACAAGAGCCCAAATATTTCCTTTTTTTTGCGACTATGCCAAATACAAGCTCATAAATGCTGTCAAAGCCTGTCAGCATCTAACTGAGGGGGCAACCCACAGTGAGAACTAAAGAAAACCAAGGTATTAAAGCTTTTTTCAGGTATTACAATAAATGGTGGCAACCAATATGAACAATTATGTTAAAGGAAAATTTTTCAATATCTCTATGACCAATTTCAATCTTACTGTTTTCAGATACAAGAAGAGGCTTGAAACCCCATGTAGTTAGAAGGAAGAACATGGACTGGAATCTAATGTTAGCAATGACATTTGTACAGCAGTGTAAAGGGAATCTTGCATCCCTGAAAGAGATCAAAGTCACTAAGATAAAAGTTTCAGCCTGTGAGAAATTCTTGCACAAAAAGTGATAGAGTTACTTCTAGTGAAATTTTCTGAAATAGGAAGGCATGACGTGAAAGCCATTTTAGCATTAAAAGAACATACCTTACAGCCATTAGCAAAAGGTTGCCTCTGCTGGCAACTCTCGATATATGTTTGAAGTAGTTAAATTAACCTTCAGGACAGGACTTCTGGGCCTGACTCTTTAAAGTACAGATCTTCAAGAACTGAATATCTAATTTTCCCTGCCTCTTCTTTTTACCCTTCTGCTTTCTTTTCAGCATGCTATCATTAAGTCTTCTGCATCTTGTCAGCAATAAAAGAGTTCTAGATGAGCAAGGGTCTGCTTCAAATGATTTGCCATGTTAGAAGGAAAAAGAAAGTGTTACTAAACTATTTCTAGGAACGGAAAAATTTATTTTTTGTTCACAAATCAAAAACAAAGCAAGTATTAAAAGAGGAGAAACAAAATTTCCAGTATCACATACTCAGATGAAACAAAAAAGTTCAGAGAATGCTAGATATGAACAACCCTAAAAAAACAGCATTGAGAAATAAAAATGGACAGATTTCATATTAGTCACAATAGAAACCTGAAAAAAAATTCATAGTCTAAGTGCTTCTCAGATTTTGTATTTAGCTATAGAAACTGAGCTGATGCTGGAATAGCACTCTTTACTTGCTTCAGGATAACAGAGGAGGAACAGAAAGAGAGAGAATTAAATGCATTTCACTTTGGATTACATACTGCATAATTTCATTTTGGCCTGAAATATATATTAATACCTGGAAATATAAAAGCCTTCTTTGCTTCTATCATCAGCAAAGTAGGTTATCACTAGTTTTTAGATAACAAGTATTTTTGCTGCTTGAAGTATGCTGAGACTTTATTTAAAATTTGTTCTCTTTCCCATTCTATTATCCTGGTCTGTGACAGCTCTCTACTAAACGTCCCTGTTTCATAGCCTTCATCTTGGTAACACCAACATGCAAGGGAGATTTAGAAAGCCAAGTGGATTCATTGACACTTATTAAAACGGCCTATACCAATTGACATTTTTGGTAATTATTTCAATATTTGCTACATTATTGTTATGATAACAACTAAGAACACATTCAATCGCTGCACTGTTTGACAAATACAGCATTTTAAATTGAATGTTGCTTTTCTTTAATAGGATGTCATAAAATATGCATACATTGTCTCTATTACTGGTATTACTGTAGCACATCTCTCCTGGTTCTCCCTTTCTTATTCTAAATTCTTGCTTGATATTACTGAGAAGCATCAATACTTCTGCAAAGGCCAATTAGCATGCAGTGACTTGATAGACATGTTGGAAGGCAGAACTAACAAATTTCCAGCATACTACTAGATTATGCATTTCTCTCTGTGCATGCAAAAAACCTCGTTGTTCACGTACCTCTGATACTTCTGTTGATACTTCTGTCAACATCTGTTCACAGAAGTGGCTATTGGCATGCACTTATCTGAGAATCACTATGCAAATATATGCAACTGCAGTGAAAGAAGTCCCTAGAATATTTGAACAAACCCATTTTATCTGAATAAAAATGTTGAGGTGACTGACAGATCCATTGTCACAGCCCTTGTGGAATCTGGCTGCCTGCTTTTTCCACTGTTAAAGCAGAATATTATTTGAGTACAAGAACCATTACTGTGAACATAGCAATTCCCAGTTCTGGTAACATTTTGCTTGATCCTGTTTCATTGTAGAGCAGTGATGTATGTCCTCAGGGGAATCAGGCCTGGACAATGAAGGGGATATGAAGTTAAAGTGATAGTGACATTCACCAGAAAGGACAGACCCACTATTGTTAAGACACTGTTCGGGACACCAAAGAAGATTTCTAAAACGACACCCTTAATTAAAAACAACTCTCCATTTATACTCATGGAGGTATGCAAAAGACAAATTGGTGTGATCTAACTGATGCTTTCTTGGCTACTTGTTAAGGGTGCTGGTTCAGATGCTCGTCACGAAGGCCTGACCAGGATAGTTGATGAAATGCAGTACTGTCTAGTGTCTGATTGGCCTGAGCTTGACAGCTTAGAACAAGAGGCATTGCCAAAAGTGTTCTTTGCAACAATGGCCTTCTCAGTTATTACCCCCTTCCTGCAGCTGTTCCAAGAACCACACATTAGCAGGAGAGTTTGAGGCTGGAGTGAAAGCTTTATTTGCTATTCTGTATCCTCACTTGACATTGGAGGAGAAAGAATTGGTTGTCTACCTCCAAAGTTTTTGTAGCTCATACAAGGACACAGGCAAAAGGTTGAGAGACACACTGTCTTCCTCCCTCTTAACAGTGCATGCAACATAAAATGCTGGTTTTCCCTGGATTTCATCTTTACCATGGCTGCAGGAGACAAAGTAAAGAGGAAAACTGTACTCTTTACTTTGAGAGCAGGAGGGACATGTCCTGAGTCCAGCAACACAGAGAATTCTATGTCCTAAAATGCTACATGACAACTGCAGACCAAAGAGCGAGCAATTCCTTAATCCCCACCTCTGCTCTATCTTTAAAAATGTGAAGGGCTGCTTCTGTGGATCCCAGTTTTTCAGTCTCAACATTAAAACAACTTGTTTAGAGATCTTGCTTGATAATGAGTCAGCTGCTTCTACACTGCATATTGTACATACAAGCATAAGTAATCTTGCCAGCCATCACACACTGTCAAACACAAGGGGCTAAAGCAGTAGCTTAAGACACAGGCTTAAGCAAAGGCAGCCCCCCACTTCAAAAAGCAGATTAAGCATGTGACAGATGCTTTGTGATAATTTATGAATAGTGTACGTTGACCTGATTTTTATAATGTTGATTGTATGATTATGTTGGCTTGATTTAATTAGAAAGCACAGACAAAGCCTGAAATACTTGAAAAACATAAGCTACTCACTGATAAACACCCTCAGGTCAGTTTGTGATAAAACCTGAATTCTCAGCTGTGGAGAGCCTACTTCTGGGCTCCAGGCAAGCTGCTGGAACATCTTTGGTCAGTTTGAATGCTGAGATTAAAACAACTCCAGTGACTATGCAAAGGATCCATAAACAATATGCCGTAAAGTCAAGTGGATTGTCACAGAGGGTCAGCTGTTGAAGGGATCTTATATCACCCTGCCCCCGTGACGCCTTGGGGAAAAAAATACTCTGGCAAGGCAGAACACCTAAAGTCAATTTTCCCTACTTGTTTTCCTCTCTACTGCTGATATTGTTTTAGGACATCTGCATGCTCAGGATGAATCTGTAGGTGCCTGCAGTTTGAGGGACTCACGAGGGTGCGGAAATCCTAATATTCTGCAGCAAGTAAAGACATGACCTCTTGCATGAAGGGACTGAGCTCAGAGGCACCAGATGTAGCTAGTTCTAGTTGTTATAAATAGCAGCCTAAAGTTCCATTATTAAAATAATCTGCTCCTCACATATGGAAACTTTGAATGTATTGATGAACATGAGATAATGAACAGGAGTTTATTTCCTTGCTGTTGATCTGGTATTGTAGGAGACTCGCCCGTGGGGCAAGACCACCTGGGGAATCCTGCACAGAGGCAGGAAAGAGAGACTCGTGGTTCCACAGTTCCTAACCACTAGGGAGAGAACATTCTAACAGAGTATGTCAGAATATTTTATCTCTCTGTGACCCAGACAGGGACCTGTTAGGATATGATGAGATTTGACATCCCTCATAGCTGAGCTTCTGTGTGAAACAGCCAGCTTGGGCAGGGGAGTGAGCACAGACAAAGAAGAAAACAGAATACATACCCAGGTAAGTTCCTATTTGGTTTGCAACTGTGAGGAACACTTCAACACGCAAACTGAGAAGTACCCTGGGTCCCATAACACAGAGAAAGGCAGTGGAATACATCATATGGCAAAGTTCCTGGCCAGTTCAATGGGGTCAGTAGTTCTCCTGAGAACTTTTGATATTTCTGCCATTGCTTCTTCTAACTTACCTCATCACAAGACCCTTTTGCCTGTATAGTGATGTTCAATCTCCCTCAGTCAGTGAACATGTACCCCTCAAACATATCAGAAATCTGACCTTCAGCCTTATCCAGACTTCTGTGTTCGTCACTGCATTAGTACATGACAAATAGCTCCATTCAAACATTCCCTTGCTCCACCATCACAGGCTGATGCCTTACTGCTGACACTGACACACTGCCTCTCTTGCTGCCCTGCTCACTCAGTGATCCATTTGCTGGAATAACCTTTCTAAACCAGCATGTACCCTGATATTTGAAGGATTGTGCGGGGCAGTATGTTATAGAGGTAAAGTGCTATTAATGTTTCCTGCAACATCCAGATCATAGCTGGACAAAAATTTTCTTTGAAATGAGAAAGATTCGGTATGGAGTTACAGAAATATTTTTTGGGAATTTGGGGCAATTTTACCAAAATGTTTATTTTTAAAAGTAGCTGTCATTGGGCTTAGGGTGTGTGACATACATGCAAAAAAGGTAAAAACACTGTACTTTGACATTTTTGATAATAAGGTTATTTTGCTTTTCAAGCATGAAACAACTTATCCATTTAAAATTACTATCAAAATGTATTTTAAAATTATTCAGAAAACTCAAATTGAAAATATCCCCTTGTTTCAGACCAATCAAGACAACTCTTCACCACAAGTGGTTCTTTTTAGTTCTTAATTCTATGATTTTCTGTTTAAATATTCATCATCTCAAATCAAAATTACTTCTTCCTCTCCCTGTCTGTCAGAAACCTTCTTCCCATTCAGCTGTAATCTCGGACCCAATTTAAAAGATTAATTAAACATGCCTTTAATTCTGAGGCTAAGTTAAGTACCTGCTCAGATTCTCAACTGAATAACTATGAATTCCAGGTATGCTAAACCTCCCCAACCCTTTCTTCTCTTCAGCTTTTCTGTGTAGGACTTTTCTTCATTGCTCAATGGGAAAAAGAATGACAGTGTGTTAGAAATTGAGAAGAAGCTTCATACATTCAGAGATGCTGCTCCTGACCTTTTGTTCAGCAGAGAAAATAAAGCAACATCTACAAAACGTCTGTGTTTATAAATAATGTAAGTACTCTTGGAGACCCAAAAGATTCTTCCCCTCCCATCTTCCTAAAGAGGTATTATTTTTGATGTAAAGGCACAGAAACAAGCACTGAATAAAAAACAATAGAACAAACATTTGAACATTGGGTATTGTCCTTACAGAAATCATCTGACCGATTAAATTACCATTATTTCCCCTTCCCCCTCCAGCATTACTGTGTACAAATAGAATAAACAATCAAATTCACACCGAAGTCCTGGAATTCATTTTTCTCTAGTTCAAACATGTTTCAGAACAGACTAGGCTCCATTTGTATATACATATATTAAAAAAGAGCACATTCCAATTAAAAACCCCCTCCATGTTTCAAGCTGCTTACATCTTATACATACACATACATTTCACACATCAGGGGAACAAGCACCAACCCCAAGCAGTTAACTCCTAGCACCCTCCCTTTGTTCAGCTCCCACAAATTTCTGCTGCTGGTGGGTGTAAGTCTTTTGAACTTCTTGAAAGAAAAACTAACTGTAGCTCAGTGTGTTTAACCATGTGCTTTCCAGGGCTGCAGGCAGAACCTGAGAAGGAGCAATATGAACCTGTGGTGAGCAGCTCACAGCATTCCCTGGAGCTTTTCTGTTTTTTCTGCAACTGTTCATCAATTTCGATGAGACACACAATGGGATCCTAAGTATCCATGCACCTCAGACATCACTCAGCAGCAGGAGGAAGAGGAGTACTTTGAGCTTTGCTCTCTGGGTTGAAAGTTGAAATGAGCTGGTTCAACCAGAATGCTGGAGAATGAGCCCACTGCTCTGCATGAGGGGGAAATGCCTCTCTGTAAGAGGTGCTGGTTGTATTCCTCATACCTACCCTAGCCTTTAAGCACCATTAAATATACCTCTCTTGTTAGCTTGGGAGGGCATGTCTTCTACAGATAATGCCTTGTAACAATATTGACAGATGCAGTCATAACAACTATTGCACGGCCAGAGAAAGAAAGGAATCTACTGCCTACCTGACTGCAGTAGAGAAGTTTTCAAATATGTTATGTAGTTAGAAGGAAAAAAATAGCTTGAAGAACAAATGAAATTTAAGAAATGGGGTAGGAGAATCTAAGAAGGCCACAACCAAGAATCTGTAAACAGGAAAGGCTCTTCAGAAGAGAATACAGAAACAGATAACTACCCAGCAAAGTAGAAGAAAGCTTTAACTTGTATTTGCTACAATTTGTAGACTCATGCCCAGATATAGAAATAAAATAAATGCCTACCTCATTAAATCAGTTTCATAGTGCACTCAAGAAACTCTGCTCTTGCTTGGTCAGAAAGGAGCACATGAAATCTCTGTCACACATTTGCCTAACCCAAGATCAAGCTGCCAAACTGATGAGCAAACAGAAGCAGCAAAATCTTCAAAAACCCTGCCCATGCTGCTCCCATAACAAGCTAGGTAAGGCCAATCCACTCTGACCAGGTGGAAACCATTGCTCCTTTCCTTTCAGGAATCAGCACCTGGGCAGCCTCCTTTAAGCTGGGGTTGTGCTGCTTTATGGCAGGTAAGAGCCTTTGAAAGATTGGGGATTGCTGAGAAGTCGACTAAGGGAGAAACAAAAACCAAAATATGCAATAAGCATCTTCCTGTTATATCCCAAGGTTGCACATTTGGTTTTCTCAAGTCAGGAGGAGAAGGGAGGTTGGACCCTGCACTGCTCTCTGGGGAAAGGCTGCTCTGCCAGCCTGCCTCTGAGTCACTGTTGTGACATCTGGTATTAAAGCTTAGGTAGTTTGAGGATCAGTGGAACAGAGCATGTAAAAACCCGTTATTTCATCTGTTCATTTGATTTTTAAATAACTCTGTTAATTCTTATTTACCACATCAGGTACCTGAGTATACTGAGCATTGTTCCAAGTTATTGTAACCTTCCCTCTTAAAGTGGATTTAAGCCATTACGGTCTATCACATAAATCCTTCTTAGGTTGTGGATTACTGACTTGATAGGCCCAAACAGCTCCATCTGTCCTTTTAAATGGGCACGAGTGCCGTGAGTGTTTATTGCTTTCAATCCTATTATTTGCAAAATGCTTTCTTTATCTCCGTGTGTGTGTGTGTGTGTGTGTGCGCGCCTATTACTGAGGGACAATTTATTGTCAAATTGTTGTCTACACTCTTTTAAATGTAGGACTTTCCAGGGCAAAATGCCCCATACAGTAGCACAAGTGAATGTATTGCTACTTGACTTGGGAAATTAAGCTGTTGACTTAGAGCCAGCCTTTGAGAGCAATGTAAAAGTTGATAGACTGGAAGAACATTTGAAAGTGAAAAGGGACTCCCTTTTGAAATGTTGATGTGAATCAAGTCTGAGTTAATGAAGCTTTTATAGTCATAAAGTGACTTTCAGATATCTACTCTAAATGGTTCTTTTGAAAGAGCTAAAATGATGTTCTAAGGGACATTTGTTGAAGTGAAAACAGGAGTAAAATAGTTTATTACCTGTTGATATGTATCAGGGTCAGAGTATTCAGAGAAAAACAGGCATTTTTCATTAGTCAGCATTTGTGGGTCAAATCATTTACCAAGATTGAGTTAATCATTTTGCTGTGTTGAGTCAAATAATTTCTGATGGAAGTTTTAAAGTGCTATGAAAAGATTCCCTGTGCAAGGAAGCCTGTTCTTTCCTGTCCCAAGGGTATTCTACACCCAGAGTTATTCCTGTTAGGCAATGTACTGGAAAGCCTGGAGACCAAATATGAAGACAAAAACATGCAAAATGTGGCTGCCGCCTTGGCCTGAAGGATTTCATTGCTGCACTTTTGTCCTCTTCCTATGGGTAAGCCACTCCACCTGGCAGCAGGAGGCCAGGCCATGCAGAATATGTGGATGTGGCTTTCCAGTACACAGAATGCTTTGCCTCTGACATGGCTGGATTCTCTTTGCAACAAGGATTAGTGGAAAGGAGACTAAATTGGTTTCTGAGTTTATATTCACAGTAATCAGGTTTATCTAATTTAGTTGACAAGTAGAATATAAGCCACATTATTCTAGTCTGAATAATATTTTAAAATTTTACAGAAACTAAAAAAATACTTTGCAGATGGTCTGTAATAGCTTTTGTATACAAAAGCAGAGATGTCTTAGGTCTGACACTTGGTAGAGAGTGGTTTGTAACTGGCTTATGCTCTTTTATAGCATATGTATGCAAGGGACATAGTTGTTTTTTCAGGGACGGGGAAACTCAGCAAAGAGGGAGGATATTTTTGGCAAGCTATTTTTGAAGAAGAAATGCCAGGTGCCAGCACCTTCTCAAATCCAGAGCTATGGCCAAAATTTGAGTGAAGCTGTGAAATACATTTGATCATACCATTTTGTATATGATGGTGTTATTCTAGGTATACCTGTGTGAATAGTCAGAGCTCAGACTATTTACTGCTTTTTTTTTCCTCATCTAAGTGATTTATTACTTTTTTTTAAGGCATCTGGACACTCTGACCCATCCATTATTAGACCATTGACTCACTGTAGGGTTTACCAGTGACTAAATCTTGTCCTAAGCAGAAAGCTTACATAAAACAGTTCTTCCTTGAAGTAATTGCATCCTACGTGCTCACACCTTGTTTTGGCAAGGAGAAAAGCAGTGGCCTCTGGAAACTGTCCACCAAGCAGTTTTTAGGAGGGGGCATCAGCTTCCCTGGCTGAAGCAACTGGAAATTCTGCCCTGTTATACAAATTCAAAGGAAAAGTTGGAAGTGTTTAGGAAACTTTCACTTTCCTTATAGCATCAAACACAACAGTTATTTCTGGGGATGAGCACATTCAATCCTGCAATGCTGGATCCTTAGCCTAATGAAAAAAGAGAGTGATCCAGATGTTCAGCTGCACCTTGGGCAACAGTTTTAGGAACACTTGTGAAATGCTGATATGCTTGAAGATATGGAAGACAGTAATAAAAAGCCTTTCTGAAGCATTAAAAATTAAAGCTTTGTTCTCTGAAATGTAAGCAGAACACTACCTAGCATTCTGCATACATCATATCCATAAGCTTTAGGATGATGTCTAGAATTCCAAGTGAATATTATTTCCTTATTGTGTAGTATTAACTGGCATTTTTATCCTACAGAAATGGAAGCTGAGCATCTGACAAAGGAGCATCTAAGAAATAAATTTGTGCATATATGTTTTATTTTTATATATCTAGTATGTACATATAAACACACTAAAACTGTACGTAGCGAATTTTACCCACAGTAACTCGAGGTACCACTAGAATAAGTTTAACACTGAGACATAGCTAGGAAAAATCAGTAAATTTATGTTTGTCCCAACTTAAGCTCATTGAATGACTGAGACGGAATTACCCAAACTCCTTTTTTTCAAGTGGTTTCTCTGCACCAAACACAGGGCTTCCATCAGGGGAGGGGAACTGGACTTGCTAGAGAAAGCTTACATCACCCTGAATAGATGTGGAGCCAGAAGGGAACCTTTCCAATGCTCACCGTTTCTGTTTTAACATTTCAGTCACCAGGAGGAGTGAGAAGACTTTAGTGCATTACTAGAAGCTATTCATTTTATGAACTGTACCAATAATATGGATTATATTCTACTTGCCAACTAAATTGGTTTCTGAGTTTATATTCACTGTAATCAGGTTTATCTAGTTAGGCTATAAAACTGAATTTATTAATTGGGCATTAGCAAGGAAGGGTTTTGAACAAGTTTTTTTAGCTATTTTAATAGCTAGAACACTGTTTTGGTGATGGCTTTAATACTGTCTTAAAAGCTGATCCAAAGAATTATGAAGGCTGAAGGAAGGAAATCACTGCTGTAGTATTTTATTGAAGCAGTTCACATTATACTGAAGGCTTGTAAACTGACCTGTTTCTGTGAAAGCCACTCTTCTTCCTCTTGGTTTGATAGGCTAATAAAAAAGAAGGGACATGCTGTAGATATTTGCAAGCTTTGGGACCAGGAGAGTGAAATGTAAGGGGTAAGACAGTACACATTCTTTGATAGGAAACTGGGCCATACACAGGTTCATGCATTCTTCTTATTACAAAGGGTATGAAACAGAACAAATTGCTATCCACAGGTCTTTCATCTTGAAACAGAGCAATAAAAACTCAGCTGGTGATTCAAAGCCTGTTCTCCAGGATGGGCCAATTCTACTAAGACTTCATTAAAAATTTCATCCTGAGGCCAGGTGGGAAGACTGAGGCCAGTCAAATCCATTGAAAGCTGTGGGATGTGATCACAGCATTTGAATCTTAAAGCAACTCAAAGTGGAAGTGACTGTGAATGGGCACTGGGGTATTGGGTAACTGTAGGACAAGCTTGTAGGGGGTTTCACATACTGGAATGAATTCTGCAGCACCCAGCTCCAGAAACCTTGAGCTCAGTGAATCCTGATGGGCTGCTAGGCAGGTTCAGCAGCCTGGGATACGCACACTTTCTCAGGTCAGGGCTCTCTCTTGTCTTTTCTGTTGGATTTGGTTTCCATCACAGGATAAGGTAACTTCTAGGGTAGCTGAAGTGTGCAGCCCATGTCTGGTCTTTCATGCACCACTGGAAAGGTGCAAAAGCTCTGCAGGGTCACAGCTGACCCCAAATCACGGACACAAAGCCATACTCTGGCCGGATCTCTGCTTGTAGCCTGCAGACAGAATGTGATGGAGAACAAAGCATGCAGAGGAGTTTTAGCAGGAGGACTTCAGCTGTCCTTGTACCTTCTTTGTTCCAGGCAGTTACAGTGAGTTGCCCTAGAACATAGTGATGAGTCTATGGAAGCCAAAACTGGTCCTTTTTATCCAAAGAACTTTGTTCTTTCTTTCTTTCTTTCTTTTTTTAAATCAGTAGAGTCTCTAGAACAAAACATATCTTGACTGAGTAGAGCTTTCTTTTCAAGTAGTGAAAGTCAACACAATGTTCTGAAATCACAGTGAATATCACATTCCTGACAACTTGATGGCATCTCCACATGCTGAGATGAAATGATGCAGAGGAGCACAGATTATCTGATAAATATCTACACTGATCCCAAATGGTCCCAAAGGAGAAAGGTGTTCTATCTTATGAGGACTTTACTGTGTTGCTCTCTACTCCCTCAAGAGATGTGTCTGCCTATGAGCACTGTGCAAAGAAAAAGCACCATTTACAGAAAGGATCCTTCTCCTTTTAGCCCTGCAGCAGCTGCAAATGCTGAGAGTGATCTTGTTCACCTCTTAGACACCAGAAAAACCTTTGTGGCAGAACCATCATAAAGCTTTACATTCATGTTGCACCTCAAGGACAGCTTTTCAGGAGAGGCCTGTGTGTGGTTCCCTAATAAAAATAATGAGTGAATAATCATGGGCAGTATATGTGCAAATTGGCTTTCCAAAGCATGGACACACAAGACAAAGTTTATCAATCAAGGGCACCAAAGCAATTGTGAGCTGTCCCCCGAGAATTAGTCCTCCAAGAATGCATGAAATCAATCTGGCAGCCTCTGAAATACACAGTCCAGTTCCTTACGTCCATACAAACACTCCCCCTCTCACCATGCAGGAACTAAGGAATGCAGATTAAAAGGGCTGTTTCAGGGCTGAAACAGTCACTCTGCAGCAAGAAGCCAAGTAAAGACTGATAATTATTTTATCTGTGCTGAACAACATTGTAAGCAAATTGCACATAATTATGACAAAATACCATCAACAACATGACAGTCTCATGTAGTGTGCTGGGGCATTTGGCACACAGCTCTGCCGAGTCAAATGTTTGTTCCCTTTCTGATGCTTGGTGTTTGTTGTCTGTTGCTTTGATTCACACTCTTGCTTCAATAAATACTTTTTATACTGTCGTTGTGTACAATGTTCACTGATTTATGCCAGAGGATTGAACTTCAGTAGCCAGAGTCTCATCTTCATTCCTCACTGTAGGGACTGTCCCCTGCCAGAAGCTCCTTCTATTCCTTGGAAAAAGGAGACAAATGAGCCCAGCCAGTGATATCCCTGAGGGAATAGGATATACACACTGGGATGAAAGGCAGGTGGAGGTCCCTCCTCACAGGAGGGGAAGATCAGTTTGCTGTAAGGGCTTGCTGGCTAACTTGTGCTATCAGACTTAGCTTTTGATGCTCATGGCCTGGACTTGCTGGGGATTTTTGCACCACTACTAAGCCACGTGGCCTTTTGGGGCACTGATGGCTTGTCCCTGCTTCGACCATGCCAACAAGACACTTTCAGCTGCCTTTGGTGGCAGATGGCAAAAGCTCCATGTAAGGAGGTGCTGTACAGCAAGTGAGATGATCTCATCTCCTTTGACTAGTCTAAACCAAGTGCAGATGAACTCCACAGGTTTTTGAAGCTTATAAAATTTAGGCAAAACAAAGAGCTTCAGATTTTAAGTTGCTTGCTTTGCAAAGTTATCCTGCAGTAAGATAATGCTAAAAAAATGGGCAACACAACTGCAGATGAAATCTAAAACTGACAAATGCAGTGTGGTTCACAAAGAAAGTCACAAGAATGACTAAACAGTGCTAACAGTGTTAAAGCAACATATTCACAATTTTCCTCGCAGGTGTAACTCCTTCCCACAGGGGGGGAAAAAAAAGCTTAAAAAATATGCAGTATATACTTCGCAACTGATCCTTGAGAAGCAAGGCAGTCCTTAATATCTTCCACCTGTTTGGAAATAGAGGTCCTTCAATTGATGAAGCCATCAGAAAGCAGAGGATTAATTAAGTACAAATTCTGTCTGGGCTTCTCCATTTTCTGATCAGAAATTTTGTTCAGATGCAAGACCTGGTTGTGGCATTAGTCTTGTGGCATATGCTTTAGTGTCAGCCCATCCTGAGGAGCAGAACAAAGAATCACAGCACACATGTGCCTTAGCTCTGCAGAAGAAATGTTGGTATGAGCAGATGTTCAGCAGGCTTTAAGTGCAGTGGAGTGCAGCATTTAAGGCCTTAAACTTTCGGAGAGTTGAAGGATGCCAAGGGGATTCAGGAGGTAGACAGGGAGCAAATCCCCTTTGACTCCCTGATGGGGAGTGCGTGCTGCACGGTGATGGCAGTGCCCCCTGGGTGATACAGACCCCTCACACACCACGTCTCTGCTTTTGAGGTCAAGCCACGGAGATCTGAGTGGAAATAAAGGGGAGACTGAAAAACAACGCGATGCACGGAGTATTTTTCAGAGGCGAGAACAAAGGCTGCTTCTCTCCGACAAGGCAATGAGCCCTCTAGAGGCAGCTGCTACCAGAGCAACCCCTACCATGATGGTGCGCCATGGAGGACGAGCCGGTCTGGTGTCCCACGCCTTTGAATCCTCTCCAAGCCCCGCTCCCTCTCCCACAGCCCTTCTTTCTATCCCAGTCCCCCGGCGCCCACCCCTGCCCCCTGGCAGTTACTCCCACTTTAGCCAGTGAGCTGGAGAAGCCCTGGGGAAAGGAGCTGCAGCGGGGCACAGAGACAGCAGCATTTAAGCCACTTCAAAAAGTTTGCAATAAAGTTTGTCTGCTAGTACGTTACATATAGACCATTGACCAGTCCTCGTCCTACATGGCATTTCTTTACAGGTCTTTAAAGATGTCTTTAAAGAATTGAGGAAAACAGCTTCCCAGCTAACCAGTAATCCTTTCAAAGTCAAACTATGTTCAGGATGAATCGAATCACAGTCCAGCCAGTCTTAAGCACAGCAAGCACAGCCACCCCTCCATGCCTAAAGGAATGGCCAGGGCATTGTCTCCCCCTTCAGTGCTTCTCCCTGAAGAGTGAGAAGGGAGTGAATAACAGCAGAAAACTACTGGGGAACAGTAGTGAGGGTGCAGGGTGTCAAGCAGGCTACAGGGTAGCTTCAAACATAGAAGGTGATTAATTCCTTACTGTCAATGGTTTAATTAAAATCACAGACTCCTGCCTTTTCTATCCTGGAAAAGAAAGTGGATACTGTGGGAATGCAGTGATTTTAACCAGGCTGGTTTCCCAAGGGCTTCTGAAGCTGTGAAGCTGACTCATCTCTGTCTCCTCTGTGCTGTGGGTGAAGCAGCAGGCAGGGAGGCTCGATGTGCAACCTCCCTGGAGCAGGGGCTGTGACTGGGGTCGTGAAAGTGTGCTCGTTGTTTTTATCACTCTTGCTTCATTTTCAAGGAGTCAGAACTTGTCAAAAGCAGCAGTTTAGCATATAAGAGAAGCTGTTCAGGCTTTGAAAAAACCCTCCAGGCACTTCTGTACACCTGTCTTTACGAGAAAGCATAAACCTTTCTGCAATCCCCCTGAGGAATGTGTTATGTATCAGTTGTGGGCATTCAGCTTGCTCTGGAGAAGTGCTCTGCATCTTTTCTCTGCTTTCTCTTCAAAGCTCTTAGTGATATCTATCTATCCAGCCATCAAACCACGATTTCTCCAAAAGGAGAACCTTTCTTTTTTTATCTCTGCTTCCTCAAAAAACTTACACAGTAAGATTAGCATTAAAGGGCTTAACGCCTTAAGCCCCTCATGACAATGTCTGTGGTAATAATCTTGCTCCAGTGGTCTACAAGACGCAACAGCAACATGTTTCCAGTGATTTCTCTTCTGAAAGATCTAAGCCTAGTACTAGCATTTCCTATGTCCTTACTTTTCTTGACTTGATCTTAATTAAAAACCTAATAAAATTCCATAATTTGGTTAAGAGGCAGTGATAATTTAAAACACGCAGTTAATTTCTTTGCACCACTCTCAGGTTCATCCATTCATCTCAGGCAGAGGAAAAAAACAAAAAAGAAGATTCAATGTTTTACAGAATTACCCCTTATTATATAAGTCTGTCACAGGATATTTGTGGGATAATATGAAAAATAGCATGCATAAACCTCTTATTTGCAGTTTAATTTATTGTGCACATAATTTCTAAAGTTGTGATAGCTGGTTTAGTTCAACTAAGAATATGTTAGCTAGCCCTTACCTGAATGTTTTTGGAGGGAATTCAAAGGACGTGTTCTTGATTTATTTTTTTTGCCCTTTCCAAGTGGAGACAAGAATTAGATGCATATGTTCTCAAAAAGAATGCACATAGTTTAATTTAATCTCTTTGTTAATTTTTTTTTTTTGTAAAACAATAAGACTTTTGGAATCAGCATTTTTAAGTGACTTAAGCCTACAGATTGATGCTTTGGCTGACATGTTAGCAAGGCAGGGGAGGGATGATTTATTCTTGGAAGTCTGTGACAGAATTGATGTAAAGCCTAAAAAAGATGTTTTTTTATAAAGATGTTGGTGCTGTATAGGCAACAGTCCACACATTTCATCTGCTTGTTATGTTGTTGGTCTCTTACAAGCTACCAACCCCCACTGCTGTAAGCAGTAGTAGCAGCAATCCCTAGCCCGCTAGCATCGGTTGCCTAAACAGTTGTAATGCAGCCTAGTCCCAGACTGGAAAACACAGAGCTGGCTGATTTTTTCCCTTTGATTTTAAACTTTTTGGCCAACAAAGACCTCATGCCTTTTTTGGTGTGGGGGAGAAAGTTCCAGTTCAGCCAATGACATCTTGAAGGAACAAATAATTTACTTTTTACTCTTTACTTTGTCTTTCTGGCTACAGAACTCTGAAGACCAAGATGGATTTTTGCTTCAGCAAAGAGTACAAAATAATAACTTGTGTCTTGTCAAGCAGGTCTCCTGTCTCCTTTGGCAGCTCAGCCTTTGGTGGCTGCAGTGGGTTGGACATGTGACTGTGTCACAAGCCTTTTGGATCAGCCCATCAGGAGGAAAGGAACACAGATTTGAAAGGGCCCCATATCTTCCTCTGAAAGCATCTGGGCATTTTAACCTGTCTTTGGGTACCATTTTGCAGTCAGATCAAGAGCTCCTGCCTTTCCTCTTTGTAATTAGAGAGAGATTAGGTCTGATGCCTTTCTGATGGTTGTTTGGGATTCAGGGAAGGAATTTTGCCCTTGTCATGGCTGTCTGGTCAGTGCTGAAGTTTCGTTGGTTTATTTCCTGAATCCAGTTATCAGGTAAGTAAAGTTTATAATTCATATTATTACAGCTGGCTGGTGCCTAGGAGAAGGGACTGGTTTCCCAGGAGGCTGGCTGGGGAAGGAGGAAGAGTTGCACAGTCACAAAACATTTTCCTTAAATAAGCTAAAATTTCCTGTGTCTCAGCTTGTGTCTGTTGCCTCTTGTCCTTACAGCATGCAGTTCCAAGAAGAGCCTTGTTCGGTATTTGTAGACAGCAGGTCTCCCCCTTACCCTCTCCCCTTTTGGCTGAACATGCCCAGCTCTCTCAGCTTCTCCTCCTACACCATGTGCTCCAGCCTCGTGGTGGCCCTCTGCTAGACTGGCTCCAGATTGTCAATGTTTTTCATGTACTGCAGAGGCCAAAAGTGGATATAACACCTCATCTGTGGTCTCACAATTGCAGAGGAGAGGGAAACAATCATCCCATCATTCTTGCTAATGCAGCCTGGCATGCAGTTGGCCTTCCTTGCTGCAATGATGCATTGCTGGTTTGTGTTCAGCTTGATGTTCACCAGGACTTCCAGGTCTTACCTGCAGAACCTCTTTCCTGTCAGAGCTCAGTCTGTCCTGTGCATGGGGTTATTTCTCACTAGGGCAGGGCTTGGTGCTTCCCTTGGTTGAACTTCATGAGGTTCAGCCATGGCCCATTTCTCCAGCCTGATCTCCAGCATACTGACTGCTTTCCTGCTTTGACATTGTCTGAAAACCTGCAGAAAGAACACTGATTCACCTTACCCAGTCCCTTATACAGACACTACACAATACTGGTGCTGGTAGGGACCTCTGAGGTACTCTACAAGGCAGTGGCTGCCCTTTGCACTTCAGACCCATAATCACCACCCTTGGAGCCTGAGGGTTCAGAGGATTTTCCACCGAGCTTCTTGTCCCCTCATTCAATCCACCTCTCACCAATTTCCTTATAAATCTGATTTCTAGAAGAAGGTGCAGAGTAAGTTAGGACTTAACGATTTGGGTTCAGAACAAAACATTTCTATTGGCTTGAGCAATAAGTAAATACATAAGTTGTGGTGGCAACTTAAGCCAAAAACTTTTTTTGTGGATTGTGAAATTGCTGGCATTTCACCCAGAGATCTGCCAAATAACCCATGGAAAAAAATATGGGGAAATAGAGAGCACTTCATATAGGCTGGCTGTTGAAAGAAGACTTACATAACTCCTGTGTCAGACTGAGGCTCGACCCAGTAAATTTAAAAACATTAGACTCATTCAAAGAATAATGAATCCATGAGCTAATCTCTGGATGTCAAGCTATTGCTGTTACTTGAGATATAGCTGCCAAATGTGTATAAACAGAGTTGTTCTTGTCTTTAGTTACTGTTTGTGGATAATTCCCTGCAGCTTATGCACATTACTTCTTAATTTTTGGAAATGTGAGATCTTGTTCTTTCTATGTGATTTGTAGTAATTAGTTTCATTGTTCCTTTTCCAAGGATAGCTGCTGTAATTATCTCTCCATGGTAAGGTGGGAGAAAGGATGACCACGGAAATCAAGTGATATTTAGGAAAGATATAAAAATTAAAAATTACAAAACCATAAAGAACAATTCCTCATAACTAATTTCTTCCAGAATATTTCAGAATTATTTTTAACTCCCTTGGGTGTTATTTTTTTTTATGCCTCTGTGTTATGTATAGAATCAACACTTTCAGAAAAGGTACCTGTGATTTTAGATGGCATTATTTGAGGTGCTGAAACTGAAATATTTTGCTGGAAGCTGGTCATAAAAGAGTTACCTTTATCACTCTCTAGCAACTATTTGCACTCCCAGATTTCATGGACATTTTGAAAATAGTAGTTACACATCCCTTGCTGTACGGACTTGTGGAGTCCATACTACCAAGATAATGGGGCTGTTACCCTTTCTCCACACATTAAGCACCTACAGTGCTGCTGGGCATGTTCAGTAAACGCACAACTGACTTTCACTCTTTGGCTGAAGTGTTTCCAGACACTGAAGGACCCAGGCTCTGAACTTCAGAGATCATTGAATGGGCATCAGAAGCTGTCCTTTGTGTGCTTGGGCTCGTGGGCTGTGAATAGAGCAAGCAGTTCCAGGTCATCTAAGGTTTACTGTGCCCTGCAAGGGCCGCATGGTGGAAGTCTCCAAACTGCTCAGCTTGTGAAGACCAGTGTGGCACACTGCATCTTCAAGGCCAGGCTGGATGAGGCTCTGAGAAACCTGATCTGGTGGAAAGTGTCCCTGCCCACGGCAGGCAGATGGAACAAGATGATCTTTAAGGTTCCTTCCAACCCAAACTGTTCCATGATCTCTGCTTGCGCACCTGCATCTCCAGGCAGATGGCAACTGTTGCCCAGAGAAGACACAGCTGAAAAAAAATTAAATTGTTAAGTCTGGAGCAGGCTAAGAACATGTGAAGAACTGGAAACGCACTAAAACACAAACATAAAAAGGGAAGGAGAATGAATTTACCCAGGCAGTTTCAAATTTGAAAGCCATCATCTCTATCTCGCCGGCAGTGGATGGGTGGATTCCCCCCAAACTAGATGCAGAGATATGTGTTAATTTTCTACAGCAAAAAAGATAGGTCAATAGCAGACCCAAAACCTAAATATAGATGCTTCTACACTTAGTTACTATGTAATGCAGCTTGTGATGGTTGCCAGAGAAACCCATTTATGCTCTTGAATAAGGTTGTGCTCTCCCCGCTTCATCCTCTCCCACATAATGAACATTTTAAAAAGTGGTTTAGCACAGAACTGAACTATGGTGAATGCACTGCATACAGAGGCAGTAAGTGTTTAGATGTCAGCTGTGTATGTGTATTTTTCTATTTTGGGACACAGTGAAACAGCTCAAGGTATCTATAGTGCTGGAGAACAGCAGTGTTCCTAGCTCAGTCTGAGTTCTTCCATCTCAGATCTGGGGGTGGGTGAGGAGAGGCACTTTCACAAGACACTCAGCAAAACTTTTGCCTGTCTCTTAGTTTCAGCAAGGACTGAACTTTTTAACAGCTTTGAGGTGTTGGATTTCTTCATAACTGCATAGCTTTTCATAGCCGTGGGTTCTTCCCTGTCAAGGACTAAAAGCAGACAAGCCAGTGAACCACATGAACTGAGAGCACCACTCAGGTCTTGGACTGTCCCTCCTTCCAGAACTACTGCCTAGACTGACCAGGTTGAAAGAAAGACAGCAATGCCTGTATTAAACAGTGGCACCTACACTTTATGATACAGTAAGGCTGCCAAGGGCATGAGGGGAATGGACTAGTACTAGCCCATGAATGGACAGGCCTCTGCAGCCTGGGAGGCATGTGACTTTGGTAGATATAACTGTAGGGCTAAAAACATCATGAGCCTTGGAGAGTAGTCATACAGGGGTTGAATAACTTTTGAGTCTTCTTTTGTATGAGAAGTAGCAACAATGAATGATTCTGTTTTCCTGGTCTCAGCTAGGTCTCCTCCTCAGTACCGTATCTTGTCGAAAGGAACAGCAGTCAATGGAATCTTCGTCATCTTTTTCTGATGATTGATTTTCTTGGTTTCTGCAAAGGTTGTGCTTCACCTGTGCAGTTGTTTGGCCACAGGACCCAGCCTCCTCTGCCTCATAGCCTTGTCTGCAAGGGATGGATTTTCATCTCAGGCTCTGAACTGAGTAACATCTGTTACTCATTACCAAGACAAAGAGCAAAAATGCATTCTTCTGACACTTGCTCTTTGGAAAGTCTCATAATTAGCCCTGTGCACTTTTATGAGGCTGGGGGCCTTAGAGACTTTTAAAAAGAAGCATGCAGAATATTTCCCTTGGGATTTCCCTCTTATCTCAGAAATCAGCTCAGTCTTATTACTTATCAATTAATTGGGGCATTGGTTTTGTGACAGAGGTGTCAGCAAAGCATTGAGCAGGGAAGGAACTCCACTGAAAAGCCACAAGACCAAAAATATGACCACAGAAAAGAAAAAGTATTGATCTCCAGAAATATTTGCCCTAGCTGTGGAACAGCAGAGCCATGGAAAAAATGATATGGCTTCAGATCACTGCAGAACTTCTCTTTGATAAGATGGGAAAAATAAGTCAGAGGGCAGAGTGATGGTGAAACACTGAGAACACTAGGGTAAAAAAAAAAAAAAAAGAAATTCAGAAATATCCTAAAGCCAAACTACTAAACAGAGAGTGCAAAGTCCCCTAGATGATTTGTATGCTGTGCTTAGAAACCACTCACAGCTGGACAGGAGATCAATAGTACAGTGACAATTAGATACAAGTAGAAGGAAAATGGCATGGATACATCACGTCCAGGTCGCTAGAAATATATGAACATGAGGAATGGAGGTGGAAATAATATTTTCAGTACTTGATACCAGGATTTTCTCCCCCCAGTAAAATTTGCCTTATTTCTTCTGAAAGGTGTCTTCAAGGATTTTTAAAATAGCCTCAGACATTTCCCTTGCTGCTGCTCTAATGTTTCCTCATTTCTTTCTCCTTGCTTAGGGTTGCCTCATGAATCCTCTTATTAGTTAAATATATGAAAGGCAACCTTTGGTTTTCACATACTTTATTTCTTACAGAACTCATATTTTAAAACTTGCTGACACGCTGCCAGTCTGGGTGGTCATTTCGTACTCTTTCCTGACTGAAATGCCTAAGACGGTAATTTTCCTTTTTTTTTTATTCTTCCTTCACACAGTGACTTCTGCACTAGGACCCTGATACTTTGTTAGAGTTGCTAGGCACTGCTGTAGCACCAGTAATTGTAATTAAGAACAATGCATAATCCCAGAACATGTTTAAAGTCCTTCTCACCTCAGCAAATACATGCAGATATGCAGAAATACACAGAGAGGTTTAACCCTACCCACTGCAGTTCCCTAGCTTACGAAAATCATGCCTTCTTCAGCCTCCTTGATTACCATGGCTTTCATTATCCAATTTCTTTCTTCAGTGTTTCAGAAGTCAGTGATTAATGGTAAGTTTCTCATAACTTTGTGGCTCTCATCTTTCTGAGTTGTTCTCTTTCAATTTACAAAAGGTTTTCACATGCTTGCTGTTCTACCTACACACTTGGGAAACATAGCAGGGAGAGAGATGCTGCTGAAGCACAAGATCCATTAGCAATTGTTTCCCTTGCAAGGGCGTGAGAAAATGTGATTCTCTACATGATGTTGATCACAAATTCCCAGGTCTGTCTTTGGCAAAGAGAAGAGAAATTGTATGACTCTCAGCTTTGCAGCCATAATTTCTCTTGCTATCACTGTAAATGGATTTAACTACTGCCAAGTTTTAGACAAATCTTTCAGCAAGTGCCAGCAAAAGGTGTTGGTTGTAACAAGGGCCCTAATTCTGTTTTCACAATGATGAAATTAAACAGGAGCATGTCGCAGTCTCTAAGCCTCTAAAAGCAATACCCATGACTTGATCCTTAAATTCCAGGCAGGGACTTCTGAGGTTTTGGATCAGACAATATTTGACTGTGGCATGACGGAGGGGTCATGGTCTCTGCCTCTTCTAGAAAATAAATGGGGGACTTGTCCTGTGCCAGTCAAGTAGGAGGCACAGGTTGCTTCCCCTCTGTGCCATCACAACACCACTGACTGTCTTTCGCAGACAGGTTTGGAGTAGATCTCTATGATCAGCTGGAATCTGTCCAGAGGTGCTGGTGGTAGCACTGCAGGGGATATTGCAAGGACTCAGTCCAATGCCCAGGGAGCCACAGGGCACATGCAGCGAGCCATGCACACCTAGAACAGGAACAGCTCACCTCACCTGTCCCGTGCGGAGGCGGAGCAGGCACACTGCCCTTGGTGTGGGATGTGGTAGATGCAGGTGCAGGTTTTATGCCCACAAGACGTGGGTGTACGCTTGTGATAGCGCCAAGGGCTGGGAAATACAGCCTCTCTGCCATTGGTGCCATTACTTCAAGTTATTCTTCAAACCTTAATGACTGAAACGGTGAAATAGGAGAAAGAGAAGAAGGTAATAGACTTTGTCACAAGAGCAGCTATGTCCCTGAAATTCTTGGGGTTCAAACAATAGAGGAGACAGAAGAAAGAAAGTGTGATGCCAATCGCTGTTTTCAATATCCTCCCACTTAACAACTGCTTCTATTGAGCCTTTTTATTGTGAAAGCCCTTCTTTCACTGCAAACAGAGCGGGAGCTCTCAGTGAGCCTTGGCTCCTAGTGGAGAAGAATACTGTGCTTTGGTCAATAACAGTGAAAACTTGTTTAAACCTTGGATTTGCTGGAGGGCTGTGCTGGTCAGGGGCTTGGCTCTGCAGAGAGAGAGGGCTGCACCTTGGCTCCTTGCCGTAAGAGAGACCCCATTCTTCCTCTGAACTTAACCAGCAGGTCCTTACCAGCCCTTCCGTCTTATTGCCTGCAGGGCTTGAGCTCGCAGAGCAGATAGGCTGGTTGAGAAAAAGTGGCCACAGACCACCCTTTTTTGTAAGCTCAACACTGGTGAGATCCTGAGTGGCTGGTTGCAGCTGCCTTGTAGTTCCCAAGGGACATCTGGTCATCTCTGCCAACAAAGCCATTGGAGTCAGCCTCCAACTGCATCACACCCGGACTTTGACAAAGTTTGTACTTATAGCTGAACTTTGCCTATTGAACTCACTTTTTATTTTAAAAATATTTTTTGTTGCCTTCCAAGTAGAACAAAAGAGAATTTATGTTCTCTAGGAAATGTGATGAGAATGACATTAGAGAAACCTGAATTTAACTTGAAAAATATGATGACAGTGTATGAGCAATTTGCAAGGGAATCCCTGTGAAAAACATGTTGCCAAAACTGACTATTTAAAAAATGAATTCATTAAAAGCAGAGCTAAGCAGGTCCAAAGAATATGTATTGCAGATCCTTAATAGAATTTTCCAATTTTCCATAATACTTTGGAAAGATCTTCAGTGCAGGGGAAAAGAGAGAAGCAAAAGAACTACTAACACTCCAGCAGAAAACTTTGCTGACAAATTGACAAATTGCTACATGTATTTTCAACTCAGGAATAAAATAACAGAAGAAATGTTGGTAACAGTAAAGCCACTGGAATATCAGAGACTAAAGTAATGCTTGAAGGTACTCTTCTGCCAACTAAATGCTTTGACAAAGGGTTTTAGAAGACTGACACATGTAAACACATGTATAGACCAACAGCAATAACAGCTGTGTTGTAGTATCATGACTTTGTTATTTCTTTGTGAGAATATTGGTTATAAAGCAAAATTACAAAAAAAAAGTAGTGCAACTGCAAATTGGATTGCTTCTGCAGTTTTCATTATTGGTCAGGAAGCTGGTAATTGAAAGATCATTAAGATGTGAAAACGTGTCTTAAAATAACTTGTTCAGCAAAGAAGCCCTTTTATTGGATTTCTTTCTCTGAAGACCATCTCCAATATTTCTCAGAGCTGCAATATGCTGCAGTGTGCAAGTCCTTCTGGCTCTGTTAGAATTTACTGAGTGAGCAAAACAGCTTCTTGATAGATTGAATTTAATGAAATTGCATGGGAAGACCTAATCACAGGACTAAAACAGAGCTCTCTGTGTCCAAAACCACCTTTGTACAGCTGCTGAAGGCATGACAGCTTGGTGGAGACATTGCAAAAATAGGATTCCGAGGGTTTCAGAAGAATGAAAAGCTGCAAATAGCTGGCTTAGGGATTTAAAGGAAGGGCTTTAAGAGCTACCCTTTAAACTTAGTGGTAAACCCCAATGAAATCCCCTAAAAGAGAAAAGCTAGAAATTTGCACCTTTGTTTAAAACCAGCTTTCCAGCTTCTCTCTTGTCCCTTGACAGGAGGCATGTCTTGAACATAAAACAAATTCTAGGTGTTGAGGCTTCACTGTAGCTTATTTTGGTTTTACCCTGCCTCCAGCAACTTCAGAGCCATGAAACATCCGTGAAGTCCTTACCCCATTTGCCACTCTGTACAAGGGTCAGAGAGGCAAACCCTCTTCCAGGCCAGCTTGGGGCCCTGTGAGATTTCAGAAAACCCTCGTGCTGTGGGGTGGATCCCTCTGGGTGCAGGAGAGCACATAAAGAGAGAAGTCTGCTCTCTATAGACCTTCATGTCAGCAACGTGAGCTCAAATCTTTCCTATCCTCAGTGCAGGTAATTATGCCCTCCCACTGCTTTAAACAAAAATACATTCTTCTCTTTCAAAGAGTCAGGTTTTGATAACTTTTTTCTGCCCACCTTAGCTCATATCAATCAGGCTTTACGTAACTGTGGTATTTTAAGAAGTAACACCTACTCTGCAGAAGAGCTATTAGCAAAGGCCAACTTAAAAGGAGAAAAGGAACATGGAATATTACGTTCTGTCTGAGGACAATATTTTCAAAAACAGAAATCAGAAGGAAAAGCTGACCTGGAGGGGAAGAATGCCATAGAAGGAACCTTCTTACTAAATAAGATTTAGTTTCATAGAGCCATTCCTGGCCTTAATTCTGTTTTCACTTACAATGTACTACAGAAGAGGGCAGTATAAACTCAATGTTTTGCCTGTAGTAAGGAATACTTCTGTGGTCACATCAACAGCATTGAACCTTAAATTAATGTTTCTCTTAATACACTGGGGAAGAATTCATTCAAGAACAGAACCAGCTGGTTAAACCTCCTGTGGTTCACACTGTGGAGGATCTTCTAGCCTGAGTCTTTAGAAACACAGAGCTGAGAGTCTTCTTTCACTCTGCATTTTCTGTACATTTGATCTGTAAATCCAGCATATAATACTGCATATGAAGTATGCACATCATAAACACCAAACAAGCAAAATCAAGGTCAGACTTTGACAAGGAATAATGTAGGCAATTTCAGCCCAGTGCTTTTACTTAGTCCAATGGAGACAGATAGGAAGGCTGTGTCAGGAAGAGAATGATTCTCCAGGAGTCCTGCTTCAGCTGGTTTTGACCAAGTGGAACATCTAGCTGCAGGGGTGGGTAGAGCAGCTGGAGGACTCCTGGTGAAAGAGCTTTAGATACTGCTTTATTGCAAAAGTGTTTCTGTAAGTTACCACACTAACACAAACTTGAAAGGACTGTATGAACAAAGAGGAATAGCGGTCAGTATTGATCTGGCTTGTTGTTTAAAAATAGAGGGGTGCCTAACCTTGTCTGCTAAATTAACCTCACCACCACAGCACCACAGAGCTGTAACACCTTCCAGCCATAATACAAGTCATGGCTGCAAATGGCAACATCACTTTGTCTCACCAGGGTCTGAGGAAACAAATGCAGGCAGAGATGATGCTTTTAATCAACCTGGTACTATTAGAAAAAACAGACAGGCTCAAGGATATAATCATCTGTCAGGCTTCAAGGAGTTAAGTTTGAAGAACACTTTGCACTTCTTCCTTTCCACAGCACACTTTCTCTTACATAATAGTTCAGCTTCCCTTATATAATAGTAACTTTCTAAAATCTCCTTTCATTGCTGATTTTTTAAAATGGTTTACATCTATCAAAAGACAAATTTCTCTGTGAACTATGACAGGAAACATCAGACAGCTTGTGGAGGTTGTGTGTGCAGAAGGAAGGAAAAGTTTCCTCCAAAAGCTGGAAGGAAGGGGATGAAATTACTATTTATACTATCACAGGCTTAAAGTTATAATTTGACATTTAAAATGTACTCAGTGAGAAACTTGTATAAAATCAACTTTGAAAATCCAACAGGATACCACAGGGACTGTAGGTGGTTACAGTCTAATAGAGAATTTCATAGAAGCGCTTAGCAGGGATAGTGCTCTAATAAAGAGAGTCTATAAAAAGAAGTTTCTGTGAAATTCTATAGGATTTAACAGCAGAAGCAGGGAGAAGAGGGGGGAGGCAGGGGAATAGGGAGAGAGAAGATGTGACTCCAGTAACGTCTGCTGAAAATTGCATGTTTTACAATTTTGTGTAGGTGGACTCTAAACATTTCAATGATGCAAACGTCAGACTTGGATGTCAAGTGCCCCAAAGCATGAAATGTGGAGATGAAGGGCTGGAGTTTCTGCCCATCTGTAGCAAAACTGTGTTGCTATTTTTAGGCTTGCTTTTCTCAGATATCTAAAATGCTTTCATTGCTTCACACAAACAGGCATGCCTGTAGCTGAATGTAACTGAGTCATCTGAGTACTGCAGTTTTCATTAAATTAACAGGGCTCCAAAACCCTACCTTTTCACTGTGAAAGAAGCTAGGTAGATAGATACCTACCTTGCCTTTTGAAAAATATTGCAACCCCTGTACGAAGGGTGTTTTTGTAATTCTTGAACTTGAAGATTTTGCCGGTTTAGTGATGGGCTTGAAATTTTCCCAAGCTCTGCCAAAATTCTCCTCCTCCACTTGCAGACTCTGCTTGCTTCTGTTTTGACAGGAAGGATCATGACTGGATTTGCTGAGGAGATCCATATTCAGAAGAGGCAGTTTTTAACCCAACCACGCAGTTAACCTGAGCGCATTGTAGAAAACATGCTAGTTTAAATGCATTATGTACATTTACTCTGTCAGCTGTTTTTCATGAGTGTCACTTGAACAGTCACTGCATAAGCACTCTCTGGTTGATTTAGGTTTGCTCTAGTTTGAAATCCCTGTCAAATCCAAACAGTGTCTGTGAGTAAGTAAATGTGACCATCAGCCAGGCTCAGTGTAGAGAAAAACATCCTGACATTGCAGTAATTACAGTACAGAGAGAGAATAAGTATCTGGAATAGCTGGAATTGTGTATTATTCTCATCTACTTAGACAAATAGGTCATGAAATTATTCAGAAGGCAGATTTGTATTATGTTTGATACTTTTGTCATCCCAGAAATTTTTTCAGGGTATCTAAGAACTAAAGTTATATATTGTCACAAAATTAAGACTGAAGTATTTAGACACTAGAAAGTGCTGATTAAAAATGAACAAGAACCACAGGAGCAGATTTCTCTCTGCCTTGTTAATACCACTTTCTATGTGCAATATAGACTGTCGCTAGGAGGCAGCTGTGCCACGGATTACATGATCCTTCTCATTTCTCTGTTGATTTTTATCACAAACCTCACATCTTAGGGCCTGGGAGCTATGTGACCAGCTTTGCCAGTCTCAGAGTGACCTGTAAACATGACTTGTCCAGATGATACACAAGATACCTAATCTTTCCCTTATCTGGTAGCATCTCAGCCAATTTGAGGTTAAACAGCTCCTGTCCCTTGTGCAATGTCCCACTCAAATGGACCAGCAGTCCTGTAGGGAACCTCCCTGTGCCATGCACAGTATCCACAACACCACTCTTCACCCAAAACTGCAGCAAACTGCTTCTCTAACCTGCTCCTATCGGTGTTTCCCTGCCTGTGTTTGGCAGGGCAGTGAAGCCCTTGGGTGTGTTTTATACTTTATCCTGCATGATGCAAGATGAGGGCCAAATTCCTCAGAGTCCTGACAGACCCTGGCCACAAAAATCTCAACTAGAAACAAACTGGTCAACTTTTTCCTACCTAAATGCTCACTGTACATTCCATTAATTCAAATGATTGCAAATATAAGTGCCTTAAGCTCTCCAGGAGAACTCTCAGAAAACAACCCAGTCCTTCAGGAAAACACAGCAGACATCCATCTCTTAGCAGGTAGATTTCCCATAGAGGCTTAAAATTGTGATGTTCTGGTTGTAAAGGTGACATCTTTCTGACAAGTAAGTGGAAAAACATTACACCATAACTTCGTTGATCATTAACCATTAACCAGGCGATGCAGTTGTAAATACCAACTATCACAGTTCTCCTTCCTACTACTCTCTACATCATGATGGATGGCATGAAGGATCAAAGCCTGGCTGTCTGTACGTATCCAGACCTCAATGTACTTAAAATCTTGGTGAAGCCTCTAAGAAAAGGAGGCTGGCTGGGGCGATGCTGCTGAAAGAGGCAGTGCACACATTGAAGTTTGCACACACAGTGAGACAAGGCAGGGAAACAGGACAAGGCAGGGCAATAGGTGAGCCTATGGCACGTGGTGACACTACAAACAAAAGCAATGCAAGCAACTTGCACTTAGGCAATGTGAGTTTAGAATACATGCCCAACAGTGTTCCTAAACAATACATCGTGAATTGTTAGCTCTGCTTCACTGACAGTGGTCCTGGGGGAGTCAGAGGTGCAGGCCCCTATTTCTTAATTCTTCAAACTCGATAAAAATGTGAAAAGAGAGTTCAAGCTCGAGAGGATGATGGTCACAGCAGCAACGAACTGCTGAAACGCACTTTTTTCTTGACATTCAGCATCGCTCAGTAGAGGGCACCAGCACCTCAGCTTAGTGCCAGACTGTGCGTAGCAAAGCAAGAATTCCTGGGGAAAAAAATCCCCCTGTTCACAGCTGGGAATTAGTATATAAGAAAATATAAAATGGTGAATAATAACAGTAAGCAAAGTTGCTCTGGTGAAAAGACAAAAGGTCAGGTAAAAGATTAGGTTTCCAAGTTTGTGCACAACAAGAAAAACTGGACACCTTCCTAGCTTCAACTGCAAATGCATTCTGCTGGAAAAATAAATTGAAACACATAACATAAACAAATCAAATACATTTTTAAAAGGAGATAAATTATCTAGTTATAATTCTGTATACACGTCCTGATGTAACAGAAAAAGTGAAGTCACTACTGAGCAATTAGTTAACAAAACACTGCTGTTGTTCCAGGCACTTTAGAAGTAAATGGAAGTAGCTCAGACCCTCCAGCCGGAACCTAGAAAGATATTACAGGTGCTTGTTTCTCGCCTTATGAGACTTGCTTCCCTTAATGTCTGGAAAAAAACACTTTCACACTTTTCATCAGTGTCAGGCAAGTCCACCCCACACCCCCCTCCACCATGGTGTGACTGGCAGGCCATGCAGGTACCCTGGTGCCTCCTGGTTTGGTGTTTAGCACTGTGGGGACATGTGTTGTGGCTGCCACCAGGATAATGCTGCAGTGACCTCTGCCAGGCCCCAAGCCAGCCTGGCCCGGTCAATCCAGGACTCCCTGCTGATCCAGCCTCCTGGCACTCACCTCGACTCTAAGTCCTAAAAAGTCTGCACCACCCTGAAACACCACTCAAGACCGAGTGCCTAGGAACAGGCTTTCCTGAAGCCAGCAAGATAACAAGGCCATTTAATCATCCAAAACTATGTGGCCTCAGCTTTGTCCCTCAAGGATATAAACATCTCTTTTTAACCACACTTGGCAGCAACAGTCTTTCTCCTGGATTTCAGTTCTCTAAAACATTCATAGGAAAGCTGATCCTTGCATGACTTGACTGAACATTGGATGGTACGTGGGGAAACCAGCATCTTGTAGAGACAGAGGTTAAACCTGTGTCTGGGGTGACATGTTTAAATACACTTTACACTGCTGTGTCCTTTTTTGTCTAAAGGGAACATTTTGGAGAGAGGAATCTCTCTATGCTCACACGTCTTGACAATAAATGGATTGAGAAATAGGAGGAAAAAAGACGAAAAGTGTAGGATAAAAAGATACAAGTCAGACACCTGAAAACAGCCTTTCAACTTGTAAAATGAGACAGGGCAGTGCTTGTTCTGCAAGTCTCGGCAAGGCTGAGGTGCAAGATCTGCTTGGAGGAGACCTGTGTTGTCAGGCCCAGGTGGATGTGAACAAAACTCAGACATTTCCAACGGAAGCTCAAGCATAAAACCCCCAAACCAACCAGATTCTTATGAGGTTAGCTGGCATTTTATGAGTACTAGCAATTGGCCAGAGTCTTCTAGACAAGCATCCTGATGCCTACGTCTCTGCATGTTTAGTAAGCCTGGGGGATTTGTCTCCACAGCATCAGGAGCAAGGGGGGACGGGGTAGTAACAGTATCCCAGGGGATCCTTTGCATCCAGCTTCCCACGGCACTCATATTAATCTCCTCAAACTTAACCCCCAACAAATGCTGCCGAGGTCTCAGCTGGGACATTAAGTCTGGTCTTGGAAGCTGTACTTCAGGGAGGATGCAGGTGAGGTGGGCTGGGAGCAGAGCTGAGCAAGAAGAACAACAAAAGGGAAATACAGTCTGTGAGGAGCAACCTCAGCACTGTCTGCTGAATAAAAACCACTGAAGAGTACTGAAAACAGACCCAGAAACTCTTTGAAACATGTAGAAAAATGCCGATTTCAGAGAGATGCTGTAGAAGATCTCCCAAGACCCTTTTCCAGGGTAACATTGTACAATTCTATGAAATATCAGGTTTAGAGATCAGTCTGGAGTAACAAGGGCAGCAAAGAAAATAGTCCAATAGTTTTATCTGGTTTTTACAGTCAAGGAAATTGGAAGCAAGGACCTAATGCCTTGACTCTGAGGTATTGCAGTTTTCAGTTGGAAAATTCTTACAAAACCCCCTTCAACAAAACAAAGGCATATTGTGTTTTGGCCTGGGTACGAGTAAATGCATGTGAGTTGCCATTCTTAGGTTTCTCAATATATGGGATGCAATTTCCCTCTTCCTCCCTCCAATGTCATCCCTGTGTCACCCAACTACAGCCCCTGCTCTGTTTGCACAGTGCAAACCCCGTCTCTAGAAGCAAGACACTTCAACAAGTGACATGGGCAAATATGCCAAAGCAAGATCAAAGGCCTGGGGTAAGAATAATCATCAGCCTGGTCTTCAGCTTGCCTTGTAACCCTTTAAAGGTATTAGCAAAACTAACCTGAGCACCAACACGCACAGGCTAGCCCACAGGTTATCAGGCTCCTCTCTGTTTGTATTGGTCCTATCGCAGTGATGGCTGTGTCACGCTGGGATGTTAAAAAGAAACGATTCAGTCAGTAAACTTCAGGAAAGAGGGAAGACGTCCCATCAAAAACCAAGGCTCCATGGCAAGACAAGCAAACCTAGCCCACAAAGAGGACAACTGCTCTACTTCTGCCCCACACTTGTGTAGCAATGCCTAGAAGGAAGGAAAACATCAGCAAAGCCAAGCAAAACGGGCACGCTGTGGGTACACAATGCAAAAGCACAAAGTCACTCCCTTTTTCTGTGTGCCTGTTTGTTTCTGTTGTGCAGTTAATTCTTCACACTGACCTTCTAAGGACAGGCACATTAGGGAATTTCAGATGGTACTGTAATGTCTTGGCCATTGAAAACTCTTCCTTATTTTGTCTGAAATGTTCTGTGGGTGCTTTCTTTAGCAGCTTTATTGGCTCTGCGGCAGATTGTTTTTGTGCTGGCTTGCAGGAACATCAGGTAGTTTGTGGGAGGCAGAGATTATTTTTGTTACTTTTAATTTTAGAATCACTAATTTGATAACAGTAACTAATTTGTCAGTTATTATATTTCTAGTGATCCCCCACTCTCTTATTTTCTTAGTCCCATTGTTCACACTGAGTCATGGCGAGCACTATATAACTGTGGAGGGAGAGGACAGGCTGAGAAATAGGCAAGATGGGAGTTTTGCCATTCCAATCCATTTACTGAAAAAGGGAAAATAACCTTCCAGGGATATTGCAGAACTCTCCAAAAGGCCCATGTGGTGCTGGTGAAAAACTGCATGTGAACCCACCTGCAGGGGTGAACAGCCCCCAGAATACTGGAGAGAAGAAAATTGCCCTCTTCCCTTGCTCCGAAAGGTTCTACAGCACTGCTGTCCTTCCTATGGCTTCTTTCCCCTAACTGAACAGGTGCCATGACTATCCCAGACACTTGACACTGGACATGAAGTCTGTGTTTGAGCATGAACCTGTGACCGCCAATGCCCATCTCTCAGCCTTGTGTGCAAATCGTAACAGCAATATTTCATTCAGGTGAAGGACACCAAGGAGCATCCTAAGGGCACCCTAATCCATGAGAACCAATGGGTGTTAGCCATGACTACTGCATTTCAGTGTCTTCCTTTCCAGTTAAATGAGCATACTACTCCAGTACTTAGTTCTGCTTTAGCCACATATGGAGGAAATATTGTGTTTTGTGTCAGGTGGGAGCTCATTGGCCCTCCTTCTGTGTCTCTTGCTCTCCCTTGAGGTTTGCCAACTCTTTTTCTGTGAGGCTTTGCCCTCCAAGGAAGTCTGAACCCTGCTGTGCTGGAGTTGCTTTCTGCTGTCTGCCCTCTGAGTCTCTGCTTTATACACTTCATATGTCAGTTAACCTTACCACCTCCAGTTTTCAGAGCTGTTGGAATTGCTCTTCTATTTGCACTGCATTTTGGTCTTAAAAGTGGCCATTTAAGACCAGGCCCATCCTCCTTGAAAAGAAGCCAGAGTCCATACTGTTCTAGCCTGCCAGCATTCCCCAAATCTGCTGCTTATTCTTCCACCCAGACCTCATTTTTATTTCTCTTCCGTTTTAAAACTTTGTAAAACTTAAAAATAGCTCCCTGCAAGTTCAGAGAAAAAGCTCAAGCCAAAAAAAAAATATTGCAACAACAAATCAGATAAGATGAAAACAGAAAGGGAAAGGGGGGAGGGCATGCCACAAATTATATCACTGTCAACATGGAAATGCTTAAAGAATGCATATTGAGAAACAACAGGAATTAAGAGGCCACAGCTGTGTGATGAGAAGTGATAAGAAACTGCCATCCTTTAATAGAGTCCTAGGAGACATGCTTCAAATGCTCCTTTTCTCCAGGCCCCCCAGTCTCCAAACAAACAGTACCTGCAAAAAAAAAAAAAAAAAAAAANAAAAATCCCCACAAAAAAAAAAAAAAAAAAAAAAAGTAAAGAAGAAAAAAAGAGAAAAAAAATCATCATAATGAAAAAGAAACCCTTAATTTAGCCTTGTTCTGGATTAAACAAGAGTTGAGGTGAATCAATGAGCAAATAAAATACATATGGTAAAGGCTTCTAAGACCATCAATGGAAAAAGGAGGAAGAAAAGAAAAGGGGAGAGGGTGGTGGTGTTAAAGAACAGTATGGGCTCTACAATTGTTACTAGTCTGTCAATAAACATACTTTAGGGATTTTCTCCTTAAGCCAGGGGGATATATAGTGGCAGTAGAGGATTTCAACCTTTCACGTTTATTTAAAGCTGTCCACACACTCTGATTAAAAACACACACAAACTTTCATGTTGGAGGAGTCTTAGGTAAATGTCTGTTTTAGCAGCCATTTTTTTACTTTATTTTTTAGTTTTGGGGTGTGGGTTTTTGTTTTTGTTTTGTTGGGGTTTTTTGTTTTGGTGGGGTTTTTTTGGTGGGTTTCTTTTTTTGTCTGCTGTGCAAACTTTTCGCATATAAGACAGAGAAAAGCACTTTCACTCCTACTGGGTCTTAAAAATACCATCTCTCTGGTTATTTATTTATTTTAAGCGCTGTGCTGGGGACCTGAGCACTTTGCAGGGCAGTTTAAGTGCAAATACATCTCAACTCTACAGGATGTTCTTTCAATTGTACCTCGGTCTGACCTCTTCTGGATTGTCTATAATGTTGCCAGCTTCAACTGTGAGTGGGGAGATAGTTCATGGCCTAATTAAAAGCCCAGCTTCTGGGCTCTTGGGACTGTGAGCTATTTAGTTTCCCTTTAGAGAAAGGATGCCTGCACAGATATAGGAAAAAGCCTCGAAGTGCCACAAGAATGCACCCAAGAGCCTGGAAAGCCAGAACATAAGTTAAAAGTATCTCAAATTCTTTATAATATTTAAAATAATGCCATTGAAGATTTGTGAAATGCCAGGGTTGGCAAGAATGAGATTGCGTAATACCCCAGAGGTTTAAGTGTTGATTGAAATAAAACAATTAACAATAAGAAACGATAATAAAAATCAAAAACAGTAGAAAAGAAATATTTGGCAAGAGATTGAAACTGTAAACATACTACTCTGAATTTTGCATTTTTAAATTAAAATTGCTTGAAATACTCTAAATACTGTAAGAAAAGAAAACCAGAGCTTTGAAAGAATGAAGTTCTTGAGTTAGGTAAGTATCTCATTAGCACAGGCTGATTTTCAGAGGCTGTCTGTGACAGTAACAAAGTGCATTACACTGGAAAACAGAGCCTTGTAGTTAGGGGTGTCAGCACAGGCTCTGGTACCAGTGTTAGCCACTTGTTATAAACAAACAAACAAATATCTTTTGGTGGAAGTTAACTTCCTTCCCCAGTCACACAAGCTGTGCTCAGGTTATGTAGGCAAATATTTATCATTTGATAAGGGGTTATGATCTGCTGACCTTGGAATTAGTCTTGATTGCCAGTAAAGCAGAGTTCTTAAAAGCTGTTGTTACAAGCAGGGAGCCAAACTGGTCAAAAGTTTCCTGTGTAATTTATGTCAGGTTGCTCTGAGGTTGGTTTTTTTTTTTTTAAACTTTATGTTCTCCAGAGAGCCATGCTCTGGTGGTTGGTAGAAACTACAGATCAGCTGGCAAGATCTACTCATCAGCTACAGATGTCCCTATGCTGAATGCCTGGGATGGTGCTGGGGAAGTGTGGTGAAAAGGATGCCCTGCACTTTTCTCACCCTGTGGACAGGACAAAGGGGATGAGGAGAGCTAAAGATCAGACCTTTTTATGAACAGAGAACCAAATCAATAATCATGATACTTGAACTGTTGCTCCTAGTCTACGTCCACTACTATGCTCCTGAATTTGGGACTTTAGATTTATCATAAAAACACTAGTGCACCTACTGTAGGTTGGAGTTTGCAGACTCCTGCACAGGATCCAGCCATTAAACACTGGCTGCAGAATGCACTTAGGGTGGGAGTGTGCCACATTTCAGCATGTGTGTGTCCTGTGTGCCTGTGTGACCTAAAATACATACAAAAGCAATCAAATGAAAAGAAAGAGAGGACATCTAAGACCCAAGTTTTGAATAAAGACAGTTGCTCTGATGCTTTCTGGAAGTCATTCTCCTCATTACTCACATGTACAGCATGCTCAGAAACATTTCTCAACCTCAGAAATTTAGTGTATTTACTCTAGGAATGCAGTCGTCATCTTCCTGGGTACACGCTTCCAGTTTTCCAGGAAGAAAACCAATAGGAAATGGAGCAAGCGATCATATCTGATAAACCCAAAAGCTGCTGTAATAAACAATATTAGAGTGTCAAAACTCTTCAGTGCCTGCCAAAAGATGGCCAGTAGAAATGGGACTCTACTAGCAAGGAGCTGAACATTTGTCCTTCATACAGCAGAGCTTGCTCATGACTAAACTTATACATGTGAGTGGACCCAGAAAAGTCAATTTTTTTTCTTTCTTTTTAAAGATTTGCTTTGTCCACTTCTTCCTTTTCTGCTTTACATAGCCTGGAGGGCATGGTGTGCTGTGTCCAAACTGGATCTAACACTTTAACCACAACTAGCTCTTAAAAAATAAAATAAGTTCAGATCCCTATGCTTGCTCAAACTAGATGTATACATGCCAAGATTTTTTTAAAGTGAGTAATACTTTAAAGAACCTTTGGTTTCCGGTTTTTGTAATGTGTGCCACCTCTCTCTAATCCCCTTCCCAAACTTTGAGGTATGCATCCCTTAGACCTCTTAGAAGTTCATATCTCCCAGCACTTGGAGGTGGTGGTTCTGTGCACCACCAGTGGTGTCCAGATCTGTAGCACCTTCTCAATGTATATGGACTGCTGGTGAGGCTCCTTAAAAGTGCCAGTGCCACAAAGTACTAGAATTGGGATTAAGACAGTAGTGAAAGAATTAGATAATTTTTTCTGGACATGAAGGTCTTGGAGAGGGTGGATGCGAGGAGATATGCAAGGAGTGCAGCAGATGCCAACCAAGAGTTTTCCCTCCTGAGGGAATACTGCCTGCACCAAAGGATTTTGCCAAACTGGTATGTGAAGTGGTGGTGCCTGGAACAGGTGACTTCCTTCATCTGCATCTTTCTCGGTGGCAGGAGCTGTTAGTGATCTTGCAATGATGACAGCAAGGCCCAGCTAGAGTCCTGCAAACACACTCCTGTGCAAGTACTCTGTCCAAACCAGGACAGTGTTAATTCATGTTGAGATTCAGTAGGTGCAGGAAATGAGTGAAAGTGCTCCTAAGAGCAGTAGGAGGGGATGTGAAAGATCAAAGGCAAGCATTTTATTCCTCAGCACCTTCTTCAAATGTTAACTCTATATTCCCTTAACTTCTCTTCTTGAATTTTATTTATTTGCCAACAACACTTTACTTCAGGATGCCTGGTTGGCTCCTCACTGCTTGGAGGGTGAGTAGATTTTGCCTACTCAAGCAAAGTATTTCCCTTGTTCTGAGGCCAGGAGATCTTCCCCTGTGAGGCAAAACCATCAAACTGAACTGGACCAAGAGCAGACTGCTTAGTTTAGGATGCTAAACATTTCAAGCAATTTACCTACTTTAGAGCCCAGCCATATCTTGGGAAGGGGGTAAATTCTTTCTCATGACCATGATCATGGGGAAGAAGGGGGTGAACCAGAGCAAGAGCATGGTGAGTCTTTTCATCAGCTCCTGCAGGGTCTGGTTTCATGCCCCCTCACACTGTTCTGGGAGTCTATACACCCACAGCCCAGGTCCTGCCAGCAAAATACCAACCCCTTGAAGCTGTATCTTCTATCTTCCTCTTCCAAAACCTGTTGGATGATCGCTCCCTCTCTCTCATGAGCATATCACATCTTTATTACAAAGTCCTCCAAGACCTCTCCATACTGATAAAGTCAAACCTGAATTTAAGGCACGCTTTACAGAATCACATTGTTTGGGGCCTTGTTGCATGGACCTACCTTGGCACAGGCCAGCACTCATGCAATTTAAAGGATCGGGGAGTTAGGAGAGAATGGACCCTGAATTAATGGCTGTTTCTCAGAACTTTACTACTTGGCTGGCGGGGGCGGCGATTGCCCTGTGTCGCTGCTCTGTTCCTCTCTATGGGTTGAGCACATCCTTTGTGTGGCTCGTGCCACTCCCCGCTCCAAGGGGGCAGCTGGGCTGCTGCGGGAAGTGCCCAGAGCAATGTCCCAAAGCCTGACAGGCCCTCCTGATTTCCCCCCAGCTCTTTTGTTGGCTTTGCATGGCGGCAGGCGGCCGCGCGTGCTGCGTGACTTTCAACATGCCGGGGGATACCTCAGATGACATGATCCACATTCCTCCTTTGAACCCAGCCCAAGCCCATGCCAGAAAGGCCCATGATAGATTCCCTGTGCCATCCTGCAAAACAGGCTGAATTATAGCACCTTTTAACCACAGCCCAGGGTAAACAATACAGGCTGTACCACGGCTCATAAACAGTCCTCATTATTACAAAGGGCATTTCAAACTCGGTGTGCTACGGCTTGACCTTAAAAGCTATAGACAATCTAGTGGAGCACAGACGGTTTCATAAAGTACAATCACTTCCTGCAATTCTTGGGGCAGTGCAGCCGGAGCCGTGCAAATCCTGTTTTCCCTGCATTGTTTCCTGCATGTGAATATCATCAGTCTAGTGGTGCTCGTAACCATGGCACTTGTTAAACAGGAGCAAGAAGACTTGTGATAAAGCTATCCAGGACTCCAAGGATTTGCATGGGGCCAGCAGCCTTGGCTGGGCAAGGCAGAGTTGCCAGCATTTGCTTCAGAAGATCAAACAAACAAAATATGCATAAGAGAAGTGCTTTAAGAACAGCTGCTGGGTAAAACTGCAGTCAGACCCAGGTTTAGGTCAACCAGGATGGTAAGATCACAGTGATCCCCTTCCTGTTCAGTGGGAGCACTGGCTGTCTTTGGGAAAAGCCTTTACTCCTGCCGAGGATCCAAATGCCTGCAAGGACATAGAGATACTCACAACAACATCTGCACAAGGAAGAGCAGATCTGTGGAAGGTGCAGAGTTCAGGGAGGATCACACCTGTCTCCACCTTAGTCACTTCTCCATGTCCCTGCATATAGGAAAAAAAAAAGCATTGGACAGAAGTGCTACTGCAGAAGAGGCAGCTGAAGGAAGACCCTTGGCAGCATAATCAGTGTATGCTCTGGAAAAGATTATTAATGACTCTCTGATTTATTTAATATCTCTGGAGAGGTATCATGTTTCCAGACAACGCCAAGACAGTACCTGCCTGGCGTATTCAGGACTGCCAAACATTTCAAAACATAATGTTTTTACAGAGAAGTCCATGTAAGTGAGCACACACAATTACCCATTTGACAAACAAAAAGCTAATGGGCTGGTCAGCAGGCATCTGGCCATCATCAGATGCCTCAGTGCTTTGCAGTCTTTGCCACATTTGGGAACGAAAGCATCAGCAATACCCTGCTTCATACTTGAAGGTGCCTGATCAACAAGATGTTGGAGGTGTAATTACCCCATAAAAGGTTTAATTTACAGACTCCTGCATCCCATAATGAAACCAATAGCGCCGAGCCTGACCTCGCTGTACAAGGCAGCACCCACAGAGACAGAACCAGGCAGAGGTTACTGCAAATCTCAAGGCAAGTAAAGGCTTGATGATGGGGAAATTTTAGATGAGTAATTAATCAAAGAGGGCTGGACATAGTTCATTGTTCTTTAAATACTATAGAAAAAGTCTGTTTCCAAGTAGGGAGGGTACTTGTCTGGGGCAGCAGTGTAAACTTTAGTCCTGGTGCCACTAAGCAGACAGGGATTGAATTCAAGCTTTAAAATGTAAGGCAAGGGGGGTGATGATGGTCAAAAATGATTACATTCTTGAAAAGGGTAAAAACCATGAGATAGACACCTGTAGAAATGGTAAGTCAGGTCTCACAGGAGGAGACTCTGGGGGACAGTATTCAAGCCTACATTTGGATAGCCACAAAGCAGTCTGAGTTGCAGAGGGGAAAAGCAGGTACAGTTGAAGAGAATAGGACAGCACCAGCACCTCATGGAAGATTATCACAAGGAAGAAAGATTATCAAGGAAGTTAATGTAGAAGTGGAAGCACAGATTTGTGCTGGTGAATGAACATAGAGGAATAGCACAAGCATGTAAATACAAAATGAACAGCAACTAGCAAGTGGTATGAAAGTTTCCCAGATACCCAGAAGCAAGGAGACAACACAGGAAAACCCATTGCTTGTTGGATAAAGAGGAGAAATAATGGCTGAAAGAAAGAAGGCTGTTCAAGTCTTTGTAAAAAAGTTAACTGTGAAATTGATTTAGCAGATGATAAAGGCCAAAGCCAAGAAAAAATAAAAGAAAAAGGAAAAAAAAAAGAAAAGAAAAAGCAAGAAAAAAGCAAGAAAAAGTGTATAAGAGAAAAGAATTGCCAAAACAAGTTTTAGAAAGATAATGTTTTCACGTCCATGAGGTCTGATGAAACTCACACTAGTGTAATTAAGGAACTCATCAGAGCAGACTGAGCTATTAGTGATTATCTGCAAGAATTCTAGGCTTAAAGGGGATGTCCCAGAGGGCTGGAAGATGGCAGAGAGAGAGGTCCTGTCTTTGTAGAAAGGAAAAAGGAGGAGCCAGGGAATTCAAAACTAATCTGCCTAACTTTGATAAATGGAAAGATAATAGAATGAATAATTAAATAACCAAGTTATAAACCCAAGAGAACAATATGTTGACAAATATCAGCCAGTGCAGGGTTTTTGAACACTTTTTTGTTTTTAACAACATGGCATGTCAGACCAATTTACTTGGTAAGTAGCCCAGTAATTAAAAAAGAGGCAGGATGCCATTTTTCAACACAATGTTCTGAGAAGTAAAAGAGGAAAATATGATCTTGGTGAAATCACATTCACTTGAACACACTACTGCATTAAAAACTGCACTTGGAGACCAGGTCTCAGTCATTCACTGTCAGGGCAGGATGACATTTAAGGAAGTCCTTCCTGCATTTATCCTAGTCTCTTCTCTCTTTACCTTATTCATCAGAGGCTGAGACTGACAGTGAGCTCAGATCTTACAGCACTAGCTGTAAAGCTAGAGGATGATCCAAACCGAGGAGGGAGTTCAACTCTGCAGCTTGAAATTCAGCAAAGATGAGGTATTTTGGAGTGCCAAATAAAGTAGACTGAATAAGCAGAGAAGTGGCAGCACACCAAGAAGTGATCTTGGGGATAAGGAGGACCAGAAGCTCAATGTGCATACAGAAAAAAAGATTAATCTTTCCGTCAAGGTGTATCAGTAAGAGGGCTGGATGTGAAACATGAGGTAATTGGCTTGCTCTGTGTGTATAAAAAATAAAGAAGTAAGAGTAAAATTAAACACACAGGTAGGACATCAGCTTGGCTCCCTGCTTGAAATGAGATCAATTCCCCAGTGAGTTCAGAAGAGAGCAATGGCTATGATATGTGATGTGAAAAACACATTATCCGAGCAAATGTTGGAGAAACCATCTTTGTTCAGCACAGAAACAGGATCAAGGGAGAACAAGAGAGATGCTGTCAGTCCTGCAGCATGCAAGAAGGGTGTTACGGGAAGAAAAGAGCTCAGTTGTTCTCTGTGTTAAGGAGAGTTTTGTTTATTTTACACAAAGATATTTTGAGCTAGCAGCCTGAGGGGAAAAGCAGGGGGGAAAAAGGGACAAAAACCAAAGCCCAAACCCCAAAATAAAACTCAAAACTTTCTCTTTTGAAGGATAGTTGGAACAAGGTACCAGAGGAGGCTGTACAAACCCTGTCATTGGAGGACTGTTAGCGAAATAGCTGTCAGGGCTGCTGTAGATCATCTCTTGAGGTCCTTTCCAGCTCTGCTTTTGTATGATCTTGCGGAGTAATTAAGCCTCTGTTTAACATTATGCACATAAGTGACTTGCAAAATAGGCAGTGTTCCAACCTGAGCACATGTTTAATTGCTTTGCTGGTCTGAGGCCCAAGGTATTTCTGGAAGGTGTTAATTTATTCCAAAAATTCTTGCTAACAACTATTCCCCTATGCACACCGACACCTGCAAAAAAATAAAAGCAGTATTCTTCTGTTTCCAAGCTGCTGCATTCCTTTCAAACCATCCTGCCCTCCTCTGATAATACTAAGAAAATAAAAGATTCTCTGTTTGCAACCTTATTTACTGAGCGAAATTATTTCCTCATGTGCTGTAGCTACAAGAGAAACATGAAGTCACTGAAACAATGAGATGAATTATATCCACAAAGTATTAGGGATGCAAAATATATACACGAATGTATTTACAATTCACTCAAAACCATATATAATACACACAGACATCACACACACTAACAGACTCCCCTGAGCCTTGAATGGCTGGAAAATCTCGTCTTACAGCAGCAGGACCATTACATTTAGTTCCTAGTGTATATCTATGTTTAACCTCACTGTGCCTTGTCTGTGAGGCAGCTGGCACATGGTGCCTCCACTGCCTCACACAGGAAAACAGTTCATAAAGCACAGTTAAAAGATCTTTGGGGAGCTGAGACATACTGAGATTTAAGTGACTTTCCCAAAGCTAGATAACCTCTTCCCAGGCCCATGGGACCAAACCCCATCAGCACACAGCTAGTGACTGCATGGGGGGTTGGGGATGCCAAGGACTGCTCAAATACCTACAAATCCTCATTTTTCTGTTGCTGGGGTTTTTGTCTGTGTGTGTGTGTGTGTATGTAATGAATTGTTGTTCGAGAGTATCAAAGTATCAGTCATGATCCAGGTCTTCCCAGTCTGTGAGGTGTGCAAACACACAACAAAGGAAGGAGCTCTGCCTAAAGCTTTCCAAGCTGAGTGCAAGATGAAATACCAGAGTTGGATGAAAGGAAGGCAGGGAGGAACAAAAGGAGAATGTAAGCCTGGTTGCAGTATTATCTGAGAATTGCTGTTGCTCACAGAGCTGAATTTTAGCCCTTGAGAGGCTGCTTGTGGAATGAGACAAGGAATGGCCATCCTTGTCTAAAGATTTCGATGGGAAGGGGAATTGCCAAGAGAAGCTCCCATGCCCAGGAAGTCCATCAGTTGGGTGTTTATATTGCTGGCAAAAAGCTTTGTTTCAACCCTTCACTGCAAAGCTGGCAGTGAAGGGACTTAAACCTGGTGCTACAACAGACCACAAGATTCAGTTGGATCTGGCAGGGCTTGGACATTCCAGAAAACCTCAACAATCAGGGTGGAGGTGATGGACAGTGGGGGAGATTTTCAATTGAGCCATGCTCACTGCTGCTAAGTTTCTTCCAGACCCAGATCTGTCAGAGGCTCCTGCCCTACATTATTTTGGCCAGAGATGATGGTGGATGCCAACAGCCCTGTGCTGAGCTAGGCCCTCTCCTTGGTTCTCCCCCTTTTGCTGGGAAACTGGGAAAAGGGAAAGGAAGGGTTTATTGTAAAGAGAGTCCCCTTCCAACTGCAAGCTGGGTCCTGTGAAGAACTTGATGGTTGTGAGTGGGAGACTCTTCACTTTATTTCCTTGATAGAATCAAAAATGACCAGTTTTCTTGAGAACATTTTAACAGCAACACAAAAATATTGTGTTTGAGTTCAATTTCTAAGAAACTTTAAACTGAATTTAAAATATTTTTTTCTTCTGGCTTCTTGCTGTTATGATGAAATATAAGGGTTTTTATTAGCAGTTGCCCTTTCACTGTGAACTTTCAGATATGCAGCTTCACTAATGAGATTTCTCTTTGTGAAGCTGTAGTGTTTTAATTCTGATAAAATGAAAATCCCATCATTAATTTTAAATCTGCAGAGCATATGAATGACTGTTTTCCTAAAAATACACATTTCTGTCAAGTCATTCATTTTTTATTTTGAGATACTTATGTTTTCCAGCTTTCCTGCTGACACATTAATTGGTATTTTCCCAGCAGCTCCCCTCTGAACAAAATTTCTCATGTACCATTCAGTCAGGCAGTTTCAGTTTGTAAGGTCTAACCCTATAATTGTTTCACAGATGAAAATTCCAATAACATGCGATTAAATCTCTGGCACATATTAGTTATTATTTCCTTATCAGTAATATTTACTATTTACTCTAGAGCAAATACACTCCCAGAGCACGCAGACTACGATACACAAACTCATTGAAGGTTGTCTTGTAGACCACTTGCTAACTTTGTCTCTCAAAAAGGCCCACCAAAACCTTGGGAAAACCTTAAGATTATCTCCCAGATGAACTCAGCTTGTCCATGAATTTCCCAGAAAACGTAAGGATATTTGCTTGAAGCTCATTACTTATCCACTGCAGGATTAGCAGAAATTTAACATTCACAGGCACAACACTCCTGACAGGGAAGCTGAACACCAAAATGTTCTTACTATACTTTTGAAACTCTGATATATTTTTTCCCCTACTAGAAAAAAATAAAAAATTTCAGGAACACCAGATCTGTTGCGATTCTTTGCGTGGTGGAGAACAGGCAAAAAGAAAAACTGGAGATGGCAAGGGAGATTAAGAAAAGGAGGGGGTGTTTTCTTGGAAAAGGCAGTAGATTAAAACCAAGGCTTTCCCTAGGGACCTATTGTTTTTTGCTTGCTTTTGATGAAGAACACAGAATGCATTTTTTTTCCTTGGGTGCAGTAAAGAACCTCTAGCCCAGGGAGGCACACCCTAGGATGGTGAGTGGGCTGGTGGAAGGAGTGCTCTTCCTCTTCCAGATTAACGACCACTCAAGTGAAGTCTGAGCTGTTGGCTATTGTGCCGTGTGTAATTTTTTTTCTTTCTTTCCTTACATTATTATTTTTATTTTATTTTTGGCAAAAACAATTGAGAGAGTCTTGGTTTTATTGCACTTTGACACAAGTGTCAACACCTTTAAATATTTCACAAAATGGAATTCTTGCTGCCCGTCCAGCCCTATAATCAACACCCCAAGGTTTCCTCAGACACCTATGTTACCAGAAAGTCTGGAAATCCTTGGGCTAAGTGATGAGCTCAGATACGCTGGCTCGAAGAGGAAAGTTGGCCCATAGTGCCTCAAAGCCCAGTTTTTTGGGGAAGCAACTCCTCGGGCAGTGAAGATGTGAGTGCCTGATAAATCCCTGGTCCTAGAGGCCTTGTCCTGGTTGACTCCCTGTGAATTCAGCCCAGTGAATGTTTAAGCAAACAGCAAACCTGCACCACAGAGCATAAGGGAGAAGCAACTAAGTGAGTGTGATAAGTGAGGGGCAGCAAGGGCAGGGAAATCCTATGTGCAGTTATACAGTCATAGAATCATTTTGGTTGGGAAAGACCTCTAGGATCATTGAGTCCAACCACAGCACTGCCAAGTCCACCACTAAACCATGTCCCCAAGTGCCAGATCAACATGTCCTTTACGTACCTCTGGGGATGGTGACTCCCTCACTTCCTTGGGCAGTCTGTTCCAGTGTTGGACTATCCTTTCCATGAAGAAATTTTTCCTAATATTGAATCTAAACCTCCCTAGGTGCAACTTAAAGCAATTTATGGTACTTTCACTTGTTACCTGGGAGAACAGACTAACCCGCATCTGGCTACAGCCTCCTTTTGGGCAGTTGTACAGAGTGATAAGGTCCCCCCTGAACCTCCTTTTCTCCAGGCTAAACAGGTGACCAGTCACCAGCTGGATGTAACTCCATTCACTGCCACTCCCTGGGCCCAGCCATCCAGCCAGATTTTTACCCAGTGAACAATGCGCCCATCCAACCCACGAACATCTGGAGTCTCCAGGAGGATGTTTTGGGAAACTTTGTCAGAGAATAAATTCCAGGTAGACAAATTCCACAGCTCTTCACTTGTCTGCTAAGGTTAACAGTTGTTCTCCAGCAAAAGCCATGATGAGCTGCAACCCACCTGTTTGCAGATACAGCCTTTCTGCCTTGCCTCCAGGACATTTTTAGGGGAAGGGCACAGTTATCTACATATATAACTCTCCATCAAAAGCTGCATCTATTCAACTTTTTGGGTTTTGAATGCCTGAATGGGAGCCCTCACCTCTGCCCCTTGCTGTGATGATGGACTTTCATTCCTGGTATTGGGATGCAGCCCCATCCAGCGAGGCTGATGGACACCCAGGGACACATGTACTCTCCTCTGAAGGATTCCTTTTATTTTTCTTCTCCCCCTTTTTCCCTTGTTTTGTTATTCTTACCACATAAAGGAGAAGTCCTTCAGAGAGAGCCTGCCGGAAAAGCCAAGACACATTCAAATGCTCTCTTTTCATTGTTCCCAGAAGATTAATGACACGTAGGCCAATGGGCCCATAGCCTTGTTCCCGTAGCCTGCATGCCAAGGGGGAACAAATGAAAGCATGTAACTGGAATTTCCACTCAGCTTGTCTCAACAGCACACGAAAAGCTAGGACAAATCAAATTACAGCTAAAGAATACAACAAAGAAATTGCCCTCTCAAAATAAACAAACAAGCAAATGAATAGGAGAGTGGCCCCAATTTAATTGGTGAAGTCAGGCAATGATAGCTGTTTCACATCTGGGCTGTTCTTTCATTTGGCTGGAGGCTGCCTTTTCATGCCTATGCTAAACTCCAGCCGCCAGTGAGGATCTGGTGGACTTTGAATGTTTTTCAAGTTGGGCAGCCTCCTGCAGGCTTCCCATGGCCAGCTCCCCATGGCTGCTCGCTGCTTCCATAACCCAGTCACACAAGGCCCCCATTGCCCCATCCCTGCTAAGAGCAGGTGTCCCTTGTGTTTGTCCCAAATTCCAGTGCAGCAGCCAAAGCTGGCTGGCAGATAAACTGCTGTGTGGAGGCCTATCAGTCGGAGCCATGGGTGTTCCCCCAGGCAAGGTGGCTTCTTCATTCCTGGCTGCCAGCCAGCTCAGGGGAAAGGCAGTCACTCACTTTGAAGGGTGTCAGCAGGTTGCATGCCTCAAAAGCAAGTGCTAAATAAATGTGCAGGTCTGGGGTAAACGCTTTGTTGTACGACTCTTTCTCCCAAAACTCTCACCGTGGTTAGTCCAGTTGCTGGTTTGGGGAGTTTGGAAAAAGAAGGATCAACAGAGACATCAAGTAAAACCAGCAGAGTAAGATGAAACTCCAGAGAACCTGGAGAATGAAGGAAGGCAGGGTGCAGCTCCTGGAGAGAACCATGGAGCGTGACTACCCTTGTCAGTGCAGCTGTGCTGGTGCCGAAGCAGATCCCCTCCTCAGCAGTTGCTGAGAGCCCCTGCTCCCTCCACTAACCCCCTGCTCCCTCCACTGCTGCAAGTGAGCTGGAGCCAGAAATGAAAAAGCAGATTTCTGTCTGGAGCTGGCAGATACTTATCACTTTGCTTCTGAAAGGATAAAATTTTGAATGCTATTTCCTCATGCTTTCTGACTAGTCCAACTCATCTTTTTCCTGGCATGCAATTCAGCCTCCAGTTGGGAAACAACAAAAACAACCCCAAAAACCACCAAAAAAAACCTCCACCACAGCTGAGCTCTGCTTCTGCCAAGGAGACTCAGGTAGTCCCTGATATGAAAAGCAGCTCCTGGCACCTAAGGTGTGCCCCAGAAATCCCTCCTACATGCTATTCCTAGGCTTTGTAACCTGACCTGGTGCAGCAGGAGCGGCCTTTTTGGCTCATTTCTACATAAAGTAATACCTACTAGATATGGTGAGTGAAATACACCAATCCTGGGCATAGGTAATAATTTTCCCTTCACTCTCTGCCCAAATCCAACCAACCAGACAGAGATTCAGCATGCAGGAGGATGTGCCGATCCCCAGTTCCATAAAATATCACTCTTTACCCTATATTTACAGCAGTACAACAGTTATAAGTAAATCTAGTAACAAGTCATCTCTTTGTCTGTATTCCAGTCTACTTTTTCAATGCTTTTTTTCTTCCTTTAAACATAATTTTTCAGACTTGGAATTTACAACAAGCCTCTGCATTACTTGTTTTCTTTTAAACCAAATGTACACTAAAATCATACCTGTGATACAACTTTCTTTGGTCACATTAAGAAGTGGTAGTTAAGATCGACATTGGAAAATGTCTTTGCTCACACTGCATTTGCTTAGATCTGGCATACAGACCCAGAGCTACAGGAAACCAGTTTACTTGCTCCTGCTGGATTTTCTCCTGGGGAAACTGGAGAAAAAACATAAAGCAATGTCTTTTTGTCGTGGCTGACTGACATCTGTCAAAAGCCAAATGTTTTTCAGACATGGGTGCCCACAGGCAGATGTTATCTCCCAGATAACAACAGCTCAGTGACTGCACTGATTTTTCCAAGGTTGGAGCATTAGCAGTTGCTGCAGTCAGGCAGTGTCCAATGCCTGAAAACATCATACCCACTACTTGTGTCCATTACCAAGCAGTGACGTGAGGCCCGAGAGTCAGGCAACCCATGCTTAAAATAACAATTAGCATCATTGCCCAACTCCTACACCAACAGATCCTTCCTAGTGACCTATGTTTCCCTCCTTGCTATTGCCTGTGATAAGATACCATGGATCAAACCAGGTTGTATTTCCCCTGTCGCTGTGATTTGCAGTCCTGGCTGTCAGAGCACATTGTCCATATTCAGCAGCTGTGCCACATGGAACACAGCACTGGTTCAATCATTGCAGATGCCAAAGGGTGAGTTAGTGCAGTAGTACCTCTGCAAGGGCTGCCTGACCCAGAATTATTTTTTTTAGAGGAGGAAGGCCCGTGTATTAAGAAAACATCCAGTCTTGTGTTACACAAGAAGCTAGCATGGGAGCTGTTTGCTCAAAACACCACGCGGGGAATACATGCACACCTCTCCGTGCGTGGGATGCACACGTGCCACACACAACAAGGAAACACGCCACAGCACTTTACTGCTTTGGTACACCTGAAGTCTGAGCAAGAGGGCCAGCAAAGCAGAGAGATAGCAGCAAGTACATGGATATTTTGAGATGTTATTGAGCTTCAGCCACTGCTGAGTTCTCAGTCTCTCTCCACCACGTGCTCCCTAAAAGCTGTGTTTCCAGCTCTCTGCTTGCTCACAGCTCAGGGATATCCCACCAAGGATAGGCCAGAGGGAGGACTATTCATCCTTGGGAGACACCTGAGTCACCATGATTTCTGTGCTTTATGATCTCTTTGCCTGCTGCAGCCAGCATCCAGAGCAAGTGAGCAAACATCACGGGCATGTGTCCCTACCCCCACGTGCCATTGCTCTCTGGAAATAGCACCAAACAACGCATTGGCAGGTTGAAGTCTGTGCTGAGATTTATTTAACTTTTTCCCCCCTCTTCTTTTTCCTTTTTTTTCCTCCTCAAAGGAGGTCTCTCGGCATGTTCCACTGGTTATTGTTCTTGGGCCGTGCAAGGGCAGTGCCCCAGAGGGGCTGGGCTGGAGCCTGACGTGTTCCACACCCACATTCCTTGCTGGTGGGAGACAGATGTCTCCTCATGGCCTATATTTGCACAACTTACTGTATATTTCCATAGAAGGACAATGAGCATCTACCTAGGCGTAAGAAGCCTCCCGGATGACAAACATTGTTACATTCGCATCCAAAACAAGGGATTTGCGAAATACAGAAATTCCCTTCGTGCTTCTCCTCTGAGGTTTTGCTGGGATTTTTTTTTCCTGCTTTAAGCGACAAAGTCATTGTATGAGTAATATTGTCCCATGCTTTTTTTTTATTGTCGTTCATTTGTGCTTCCTATGATTTTCTTGTCAGACAAGCTTCCAGAGTTCTGGAAAAGGATTTGCATACAAATTGCCTCTTCCACATGAGAGTAACCTCTTCAGTTTTTAAATGAAAAAGCCATAGAAGTTTTCATTTTCAGATGAAATGGAGGGCTGCTATGAGGTGCTTTAGCACATTCTAATTTTACAAGATGTGAGCAGTTCTACTGGCTTGAGGGAGCAGTAGACAAGTGTCTGTGTTAAAACCACAAATTTATTTCATAGGCCTGGCATGAGTTCTTCACCCAGGATCATTTGGGAGCAAGGTAACAAACAGGGTCTTTGTAGCTGCCTTGATGGTGCAAGGACAGGAAGTAGGGAAAGTTTATATGCAGACCAAATCTCTTTTATTTGGCTAACAGATACAGCAGGAAAAAATGCAAGAAAACTTTGGGGCACAGTCTGTCTGATGCTACTCGCTTTTCTAAAGATAGAAGTAGATAAAGTCTTCACAGGTACAGATTGAAGTCTGAGAGCTGAAATGGAGAGGAATACAGCTGTAGGACCTTGCTGACTTCAGCTGAGTACCTTTGAAGGCAACCTCCTCCCTCTGGTACACATGCCATTTGTTGATTAAAAACAGGTTTGTTTGGGCTTTTGCTGTTGCTAGTATGAGCACAGCTACCCAGGGAGGGAGATTTATCTCACTTTACAGGAGCTATCTCAGCGTTAGGCAACTGGCATGATCTGGTGTGTCTGGGCTCCCACTGCAGTCAGTGGAAAAGGATGAGCTCTTCTGGGGATGATTCAACCCATTTTACAACAGATATCAGAGACAAGAGGGATGAATCGCCCTACAGACAGATTTCGCTCTCTCTGATGAGAATATAGGGACTCTGGGTGAGTAGACCTAGACTTAAACAGCTAAAATTAGATGAGATGAATCATACCCAAAGGTGATTTTTTTTTAATGCTAGAAGCACAGACACTACCCACCCAGCAAAATTAGCAAGGCAGCAGTATCTGTCAGCATAAACTCAGACCATGTCTTTGCAGTTCAGGAATTTGAAGAGTCATCTCCCAAACATCCAACTCCTCCTACAGACTCCCTTCCTGGGACCTACTGTACCCACAATTGCCCTATGCAGATTTGACACCCCAAAAACCTTTGCTGACCATTCCCCATCTCCTTTGTGCCAACAAAATGGCTCCAAAACACTACAAAGAGAATGATCCTTGCTTCCTATAAATTTCCAGTGGGAGCCAAGGCAATTTGGAATATCAAGAAGTAGACTCTCAGATTGAACACCTACAGTGACTCAAAGATGAGGCTTAACATTTAATAAGGAGGCTTAATTTAAGCCTCTCCCATCAAATCAGCATGAGATTCCAGTAAAATGCTGTAATTGCACTTGTAGTGACCAGCATCAAAACTTATTGGATGTGTATGTGGGGGACCCTCAAGGAATTGCCTCTGCAGTACATACCTGCATGTTATACAATTACACTTCTCCCCATTATAAGATGAGATATCAATAAAGATCTCATCATAAGCAGCCCTCCTTACACCTACTTCTGTAGGATTACATAACAGAATTACAAATATGCTCAGCAGCAGTGTGCATTCCCAGCCCTTTCTGAATCTTGATAAACTCCTGACCTCTGTGACAGCCTGCAGGAACGAGATCCACAGCTGAATTATGTCACGCAGGCAAAAATAGTCCCTTTTTCAGCTTTGAACTTGCTACCTTTTAGTTTCTTCCACTGTCCTTGAATTGCAGCTAGGGCATGTTAGGAATTTTCCAGTGAAACAAATTGGAAAAGAGCAATACAGAGTGAAAATGTCTTCAGGAAATGGGTCTGTTTGACAAACTTCTGATAAAACGCAGGCAGGACTGGGTCCCAGAGGTGTTTCCTGCTGGGTGCACGACATAACACAGGGGAACTGAAGGCTGCAGGGATCCCTGCTCCAGGGCAGGTCATTACTGGGCCAGCCTCTGCTAGGAGACCAGAGGCCCTAGGAACCCTGGCTCTCCTTTGAGTTTAGAAATTGCTCTTCAAAGGAGGTTTAAAATTTTCCTGGATATCCTGTTTCAGTTCTGAAATTTCTGTGGAATTGTCATTTTCCAGGAATTTGCAGAACTTATTTCCCTGCTGCTGTCTCTCAACCAAAGACTGCAGCATTTCCTCCCTCATTACCTGGACCCAGCAACTTTCAACCTGCTGTCATGACATTCAGTCCTTTTAATTTCTGATTTTAAGGAAGCATCTGTCTCATCTTTTCAGCTTCTTCCGTCCTCAGGGTTTGTAGACAGCCCTCAGTTGTTTAGGTTTGGGTTTTTTTGCTGTCCTGAAAAATTTCTCCAAATCTACAGTGTCTGTGTGTGAATAAACCAAAAGCTCTCAATGCCTTTTTTAGGGGGACAGGGTCTATATTTGTCATGCATGCAAATATCAGGTGGTCACCACCTGAACGTTTGCACACCGATCCCCACCACCCAAGGTGTGTGCAGGGAGCACCTCGGTGCGTAACAATGCGCAGTATTTGGCAGGGCTTCAAAATCTTCCTTCCTCCCTTTTGGTATGTCTCTGGCATGTAACTGCAGCTCTCCCAAGCACTCACGCAGTGCCAAGTAAGGGAAAAGTGACTCGCTGACTTAGAAATGCAGACCCTTTCTTTGCAAGAAGGAGAATTTCAGGATCTGTCTTCCATTCCTGTCTGGGCTGAGAGAGCAGACCTGAAGGCACATTTAGGGACACTTCCTTTAAAGGTTTGTTTCAGCCAAGTATGGGCCTATCACTACAAAATTAAACAAAAAATTCTCAGGCAGAACAAACAGAAAGGGCCAAAAGGTCTTCTAGTGGACATTTTCCTTTGGTCCTTCTTCTGAAGCAGATTGAGATTGCATTGATGCATATTTCAGGGGAAAAAAATAGAAAAACAATTCCCAAACCCTGACATCATGAGCAAACCAGTAAAGGAAGCATGGCAAATTTTCATGCTTCTCATAACCTTCATTTTCTCATATTATTCTTTCTCATTCCACTGTAGGGAGTATAAAACAAAACACAAAAAGGTGCAGATGTGATTTTTTTTGTGTGAAAATTATACTAGAGAGCCTGAAGTCGCTGCATCAGTATCCATGCTGAGGTGCACAATCCATGTTATCACACTGGAGATGGAGAGAGGTGAAAAGATTTGAAAGGCACTAGACAAACAAGTAATGAACTTTGTTTAAGGATGATGAATCTGTGAATAACAGACTTGGGCAGTTCAAGGCAACCTAGGCCTCCAAGACAACTCTTCCAGTTGTAGTTCAAAACTTCCAAAAGCCTGGAAGATTTGAGAGCCATAGCTTTGGCTGATAGCTCATATCTTGTCCATTTCATGGAACTTTGTGCAGCCTGACCTCTGGCAAGTGTTGGACTGGCGATGCTCCCTCACAGCTGTGTCTCCATGAAACCAGGCAGAAGCATGGGAATCTTAACTTTGCATGCCAGCCACCACTGACCAGTGCATCGGCTTTATTTGCTGTCTCTCTTCAAGTATATATAGCCAGCCAGACCTGAAAAAACACAAATTGGGTCATCCACTCCAGTTGCTCGCACCAAAAGGATTGTATCCTTACTTTATTATTCCTATTGTCTTATCCTATCTGGTCTCACCCACCCATGTCATTGCCTCTGCTGGTCTGACAATCTATTCTAGGCATGCTCAAGGTTGTGAATTTTTTTCCTTATGTCTAGCCTCATTCTTTTTCCATTTTTAATTTTAGGCTAAAATCTGTGCAGCCACTTTCTAGATAATCCAGATAACCCTCTTCCTTTCTTTCATGCAGTTTCCTTTCACTTTATATTGCTATCATCATGTCATCACTCCCTAGCCTAACTTTTTCCAAGAGTTTTTGGCTGGTGCACTCTCTGTTCCAGCACACTCATGCTCTTCCAAGGCTTTCCTATCTACTTTTCTACCATTATGATAGTCTTCGGCTGTCGTGCAGCATTTAGGAAGCAGAGTTTTCTGCTCCCATCCAGCATGCCAGTACTGAAGGCTAGTAAATTTACACACTCTGTTAGGATCATGTAAAGCCTTCCAGGCCTTTAAAGCAATTCTTTGCTCTCAGCATGTTGTTTGTCATCTCCATTGTGAGATCACAAAATGTACAGGTCAAGATTACAGCTGATACTTGCAGGGCCCTTGCTTTGTGTAAGGTCTCATCTATAGGCTGTTGTCACCGCAGGGCTGAAGACCCTGACAAACTGAGTAATAAGAGAAATATCAGGCTCTGGGAACAGAAGTAGAATATAGGCACAAGGTCCAATTTTAAATAAAAACATCATCACACAGAAGATTTTTTCAAGCAGTAAAAGACAGTCAGTAGGGTTTAGATTATTTCACATATAGCCAAAAGTACTGTTTACGTGGGGACAGTTAAAAATTCACTGCTGCAAGAGGCACCATCACCTTTCCAGCATATCCTATTGTATCTTAACTCTTCTTCTCACTAGCTGGTTTACAAATTACTTACTACTAGTTCCTTGCCAGTCAGCTTCACACATTTCTATCTTAGTCTTTAGAGAAAACCCATTATATTTTTGAAAGAGAAAAACAGTATGTGGTTCTTGCCTAGAGGCCTGTTATAAAAATTGGTTCTTCCATAGTGTTTCCTTTTTCTAATCTTCAAATATATAATTCACATCTTTGCAAATAATAATTTCCCTTCTTTTCCCCTGACATTTGAATGTTGCCTGCCAGTGGTTGGAATTTGAGCTTTGATTTTAAGGCACTACATGTTGTAGTTATTGAAACACTGAGCTTGCTACCACCACTGAGATCCCAGGATAAAGGTTTTAAAAATCATACGTGCTAGTTAGCCCATGATGTTATTGAATATCACAGGAAGGCAAGATATGTAATTGTAATTTCATTTTTGACAGCCTACCCTCTCATCTGGCCTTGTATCAAGCTACAGGAACCTGATGGGCAGGTTGTAGGTGCCTCCACAGTTTTCAATATCCAGTATGACAAATGAGAAAAAAATCCTTTTATGTTAAGGAGCAGGATCTTCTAGTGACGCAGGTGAAGGTATCACTGTGCTCCTGAAAATGCTAATTCTCTGAGTTTCTGAATCAAGAGATACTTTAGATGGTCCTGACTGTAATCTGGTGGTGTCACCCCCTCAAACCGAGGGGAGCTTTGTCATCCCCTGGCTAGGTCATCCCAGCTCACTCAACACTTTGGAGCTGACTGAAAACTGCACTTCTTTCAGTATTTTCAAGCTGGCTTCACAGCCACTACAGCTGGTGGAAAGGATGGAGCACAAACACAAGTACAGCAAGGCACTGGAAGGGGAGAGCAAGCAGCAGCCTGGTACCATATGGAAGCACTGGGGACAACCCTAGACAAACTTACAGAATCAAAAAGCAAGATCACCATAGTTGTCAAAACTGAAGGAGTCAGATGCAGACCTAATTTCTCTCTCTACCACTTTAGCAGTGTTTAAGCAGACAGCCTCCAAATGCAATCTCTCTATCAGTTTATAAAATGCTGAAGTGTGGCTAGGGATTACCTTATTAAAAAGAGTGGCTATTGTAGGACTAAGTCAGAACAGCAAAATTAAAGAGACCAGGCTGCTGAGAATGTAATTAAAGAGCATTTGCAAAATGCTGTGATTATTAGATAAATGGCAGACTTGGGGATATTAATTACTATGGTAAAACTGCTTTTGGTGATGTTTTATATAGACAATTAATGTGATGAGCCTAGAGACTGGATACACTGTCACCCCCATGGTCCCTAAGACTTCAGCAAAATTAAATAATTTCTCCGTATGTATTCTTTAGTTCTTCTAGCAGTTGTGACAGGCAAAGAATAAAAGTCAGTAAAAAAGAAAGATTAGGACAGTGTTTCCAAGCTGTTAGGAAGGAAAGGTTTTGTCTAGCTATGGTAAGAAGTATCTTGGAAGGGTTAGTCAGCAAACAGAACTGAAAAACTTCAGCCCAGGGATACAGACACCAGGATAAGAAATATTAGGCTTTCCATGTAACTATTATTGCAGGAAAGTGGGTCAGAGAGTCAAGAAACCGATTAATGAATGGGGAATAGCATGCAAGGCAAAAACCAAATATCAGCATTTTTCTCCCTTGAAGCTGTTGATAACTTGAAGCTGTTTCAATAATGATATCCCAAACTGATGGCAATGTTTCCTCCCACCATCCAACACTATCCTGTTGCTTTGTGTTTTGAAGGGCTGTCAGTCACATGGAAAACACGGAAGAAAGGTCAAGAAGAGAGTACAGGATATGAAGGAATGTCGCACAATCAAGTCATGGTTTTCAAGTGCACAGAAGCCCCACACAGGCATTTGCAGCTTGATCCTGCAAGCCTTTCCTGACAGCAGCTGCCAGTGTTTGTGCAAGCACCTGAGGGAAGCCAAAAGGCTGGTGTGTATCACTGGTGTTCCTGGAGACAGCAGTGTCTGTATGAAATTCCAGTGCAGTGCATGACCAAGAGCTAATGCCTTGGTCTCCACTTTTGGAGTCTAGATACAGTGAGGAAACGTTTTACTATCTGATCCTCCCCCTCTCCCCCCCCCC
>VZTZ01046640.1:1192550-1208412 GCA_013400955.1 Drymodes brunneopygia
CCCCCGTTTTTTTCCCTTGTGTGTGTGTTTGGGTTTTTGTTTATTTGTTGTATTTAAACAGGTTTGTATGCTGACCTCTTAGCCACTTGTCCAGAGAACAATGAGAGTGAACATTCTTGTGTTACCTGGTTGTTGTAGTTGAAGTGGGAAAGAGCAAGAAAACCTCTAGTGAGGCTGGAGTTTATGTTTTAAGCCCAGTTTTCAGCCCAGGGTGGAAAGTATTCTCTATGGTACCAAACTGTCACACACAGCAAGCAGGCAGGAAGGTCTTTGTATGCCACAGAAACACTCACATGCATCTTGGAGCCACAGGAAAGGGTCAAATCCAGAACCCTTAAATATCAGTATTGTGCATATTCTTTGAATCAGCTCAGGTTCATGACCATGCCCACAAATCTCAGTGCTTACAGCCCAGAGAACAGTGCTCCACAGAAATGGGAAAAAGTGCCTGTGTAAAACTGGCAGAACACTACAATCCCCGGGGAAGAAAAAACCAAAACCCATCAGAGAGAGCACCAGTTCAACAGCTCCTGTTTGCCGAAAATTACTGGTTTTGCTACAAAACGAGCTTTCTCTGGGTCCAGTCTTGACATCTGTGCAGATTACAGAAAGACAGTCCCTGAAGCCACATGTCAAGACACTGTTTCCGCTCATCACTTGCATGACACTTTCCCTCAGTTCAGAGTAAAGATATAAGAGACATTCTCTTGAGCCAGAACACTCCTTGGCCAGCATATTGAGTCTGGGCTGCACATCCAAGGGTCCTGAACATTTCGTCCCTTAGGTAGCAATCTGCTTTTAACATGCTATTTGAGAGAGCCCATGACAAGAGGAGAGCAAAGCAACCAGCAGTAATGAAAGCCCCTGGACGAGTCCAGCAATTTATGTTCATTTTGGTGTTGTCATTAGCTGGATAAAAGAATGGAAGTGACCAACTAACAAAGGTGGGTTTCAGGGAAAGCCACAATCAAAGGGCCACATTCTGCAGCAGCTCTGGCTCCTTTGAAGACAGGAGATTAGGACTGAGCCTCTTAAAGTTCATAGCTACTAAACTGTTAAGGGTCAGTGAGGAGTGCAGTTCTGTAAGTAATGGGGACTATTTAACAGACTAAAGCTGTCCAGCTGCCTTTTTTTTTTTTCTTGGCTAAAGGAGTCAGTACAAAAGGGCAACCTCAGAAAGGGAAGAGACCACACACACCTGGTAGAATCAGAGCAACTGCCAGAAAGAAGCAAATTCCTTCTTAAAAACTACTAGAAGTATTGCTTGGAATTTCAGATGTGTAAAAACAAAAGGCTTAAAGCAACACACAAATCTACTTGTCCTGTATTTCCTACAAACCTTCAGAACTGGCCTGATCATCAGCATGTTGAATCTCCTGTTTTTTCTTGTATTTATATGTATGGCCCAGATACATTGCTCATATGACAAAGGGTTGGACTGTTTTGGACAACAACAAGCTTTTAATTTTTATTTTTTAATTGCTTGCAGATCCCTCAGTAATAACAAGGTCCAACCCTTAATAATAGCAACAATAAGTCACATAAAATATGAAATTGTTAATACATTTTCAACCCACTATAATTAGAAAGGATATCTTGACATTGACCTTAGATCAAACCTAAATTATTGGAAATTTTTGTTATATTTAAATTCAAGAACTTGCTTCCTTCTGCTGTGACAATATTTCATTATGGCAAAAATTACTTTGAGTAGAGGGCAAGTACGAAAAATTTTCTCTGCTTGAAAATTAAGTATCAAACTCTTACTTCAGAGGATCTGTCCACATTGATACCACTTTCTGTTGACTGAGACTTCATGAACCACAGTGTTGTCCTGTAGGTTAGGTCAACCTTTTCAAGCTGGCAACACTTTAATTTACTAACAGTAGACACAGAGTGATCAAATCTGGATACACATATTTTCTTGCATTGAAGTAACACTCAAGAGATCCTCCTCCTGTGCCTCTAATAGCATTTTAACCCAGTCCTTGATTTCTTTTCACAGGGACAATGCAAGAATTACAGAATTACACTGTACGGTAATGTAAGGCAACCTGCCCCACACAATCAGAGCATATCCCAGGACTGCAACAACAAGCAGAAGTCACTCTGAGTGCTAGCAATAGTCTCAAGGATGACAAAAAAAGAGCAAAGCTACAACCCTAGGGAAAACTCTAAGGTGAACTTTTACATCCAGAATTAGAGTTTGGTATTGCCCCTACCAAACTCTACCATTATTAGATCCTTATTAAACTTCCAAGATCACCCTCACCCTGACTCCTTCTAGAGAATTCTCAAATAACAATTGCCTACCCTTATATTCTGGTTAATTACCTTCACTAACAACTGCAGTATGTCAATGCCATCTCACTTCTTTATTCTTTTACATAACCATGAAATTCAGTGGCACTAACACATCAAAAGTAAATGAGAAGAAAATGTAACCAAAAGGACACCTATCTCAGTGCAGCAACACTCCCCCTTGCTCCTAAACAGCAAGTCTTTGATACAAGGCCATTATATAATAGCGCTGCTCCATGTCAGCAGATTGACACCTTTCTACCGCCCCTAACCTTGAAAAACAATAAACCAAATCTTGAATTTTTTCATGCTCCCAGGACCCCAAAGGAAGCCATTCTGACTGCAAGTCCCGTGTAGCTCTTGCTGTTAGCTACATGGTGAGTGGAAACAAAGGAACAAGAGGAAGGGGAGTAAACCATGCTCACCTGAGAGTAAATGGCACTGGCTGCTCCTAAAGAATCCAGGACTGAAGAGTTACCAGGTGTGCAAAGTTTCAGCAAGCACCCCCTAGTTCCAGCATCAAGGAGTTTGGTAAATAACCCTTCCACCTTTGCCCAAACCACCACCTTTGTGATTGTGCAAGTTTTTACCATCTCTTCCCTCACACCCAAACCTTTCTTCTCTCTGGATTAAAGAAATTCCATTTTTTCAGTCTCTATTCATAATCTATCATTCAATCAGTAGTATCTGAACTTGTTTTCCTTGCCCTCCTCTGGATCTTATCTAGCTCTGCTATATCTTTTTTGAGATGCAGAACTCCACAACATACTCCAGGTATTGTCACTACAGCAGTTTTCTGTTGTAGGAAAATAAAACTCCTTCTTTCCTTATTCATATCCCTCCTTCTGATGGCCAGTGCTTTGCTGACTCTTCTGGACCATGCTGCACACTGAGCAGATGATCTCCAACGGCTGTCACTGGCATTTTTAGGTGTTGAGGTCTCTTTCCTGCCCTGGAACTGCAAGAATTTAGCCTCATAGTTTAGATTATTTTTCCAAAGATGCATTACATTTCACTTACCTACCTGGACCTCTCCTCCCCTTTTTTTGGTACACTCATGTCATCTTTTCAAGCCTGGCATGGCATTTGTTTGTTGAGAAATGCTTACTATTATCTGCAAACTTGCACATTTTATTGTTCACTCCCTTCTCTCCTCTTTATTCTCAATAAAGAAACAGCACCCATCCCTGGGGAGTCTCCACTGTTGACTGCGATCCTCTGGCCAGTGAGTTCTTCAACAGATTTTAGGGCAGCATCTCGTAAAAGGTTTTTAAAAATTCAGGTGTTTTGAATATTACACAGATAGGATTCCTTTCACCCTCCTGCTACCAACACCCTCCTAAAGATGCAGAAACACGGGCTCCCTTCTCTAAAGGTGACTTTCCCAAGAGGTGTGTGAGGCCATCTACCACCTTCCCAGGATGGAAGTCAGACCTCCTTGGCTTACTTGTTCTAGTCTGTAGTTCCCAAGTCTAAAGACTAATTAAATGAAAGGAAGCATTTTAAGTCAAGATAATTTCCTTACCCACTTAAGAATAAGTCAGGTCTGTCCTCTGTCCAATTAATGTAATGCTGCCATTAAGGCCTAGCTCAGACCACAAAAACAGTATTTTGTCTGTTTATTCAGTAGGCTTTAGGTTGTCATAGACTGTAGAAAAAAAGTGCAATGAAGTAATTTTGGAGACTTGAAAAAAAACAATTCAGACAATCCCATGGGTCCTTGGTCTTGCACTCCAAATTCTTCAGTTGTAAGGCCATTTTCTAATTCAGAACAACTTCCTTAGAGGCCATTCTTTCACTCCTTTCTGCAAGAGGGCACAAGCATCCTGCATGTTTAATTGCAAGCATACAATGTTATCTGCTCCTTCTCTCTTATGTAAGTTTGCAGGAATGCTGAAAGACTTTCCGGGCTCTGAGAGGTTAGGGGCTGGAATCAGGTCCCTTGTATATCACTGCATTGACTTTTTGGGACGTGAAGTTATTGCAATTAAGATACTGGCCGGATGTGTGGGCTAAAGAGCCCGACTGATATCACAGGCATTTATTGATAATGCAACTTGTGAGGAAGAAATCTGGGGAATTGTTGTTCTTCATGTTTTCCTCTGCAAGCAAGCAAGCCATATGGATTTATCAGAAACACACAATGCTTTATCTAGCTCAAGAGAAAAAAGAATAGTGTTTATTTTACTGTGGAGGAATGTTCTCTTTCAGTTTGGAGAGCCAGTTGCCTGAGCTGGCACTGTATACCTTTTGGCCTCCAGCAGGAGCATTGCTCTGGTTTAATTCAGTGCTATCTTTAACCTGATTACTATTTACTATTTGTGCTGTGATAATGTTTCCAAGCTGCAGTAGAGGAGAAGGGCTCATTGTGTTAGGTGCTGTACAAACACACAACTGAAAGATAACTCTTGCCTTCAACCATGCAACTAAGCAGCTCCTAAGCTGAGTGCTGGCACACGGGGGAGTAAAACATCAGCAGCAGGCAGAGCTGAGGGCTTGGGTTTTGCTTCCCTTTCCCAACTGTGCAATCTCAAGCAATTGGCTCTCCCCCATCTCATTTAACTTGTGCACTGCTGTCCAGAAAGCCCAGCTGAAAGACAGTGAAGGGTGGTGGGAAGAGCTTCCTATCCTCCACTTCCTTCCCATTGTAGCACCTGATATTTAAGAAGATCATCTGCATCTGCCTTCTCCACGTGTCATTGGGCACGCAGGAAGAAAATGCTGAAAAACCTGAAAATTAAAGCAGTGCCCTGCCTGACAGTCACTCTGCAAAGCGTTAAGAAGACGTTTCTGTAACAAGAAAAATCGTTTCCCAGAAATCCTACTAGGGTCCTAAGAACATTTGGTTTGGCAACAACAGAGTAGCCTCCTGCTCCAACAATGTTTGGGCCCTTCCTTACTGGTTAAGGGCAGCATCCAAAAGGCCATTAGGAAGGGTAGTGTTTGATTTAGTCTCACCATTTACCTCATCAAAGCCTGAGGTCTCAGTTGTCTTGCAGGATGGAGTTTTTTGCCAGAAGAGGTTCGGTTGGGTCAGTGTCCACCTGTCTGGGTCTGGCAGGAGGGATCCAAGTCTTTCCTCCAAGCCATTGATTGCAAGACCACCCTCAAGAAATGGACTCTGAGCGAGGCCAGAAGGCTGGTAAAAGTGTTTCTTTCTTCTGTGCACTGGAATGAGTCATGGCTCCATAAAGCTATTCGCACTTTCCAGTGCATGAGCTTAAATTCCAGGAGTCTAAAATAAGTGAACAACCATTCTCAATGTGGGTTTCAGGCCAGCCAGGAGAGGACAAAGGAGAATGAAGAAGAGAGGAATACTCTTTTCCAGCACTGGATTAATTTTCCATATTTTATGTTAGCACTTTCTCTCAGCAATATTTCACCTCTGTCTAGATTTTCAAATTCCTCGAGTAGAACTTTACTGAGTCATTCCCAGCTGCACAGCAAGGATGTGCATTAGATGGTGCTGCTGAGGAAAATGGAGTGAAATAACAAACAAGCAGGAGTCCAGTTCTGTGGGCTTTCCAGGTGGAGTTTGGACCCTTTCAATTAAGTGCAGCAGCACCTTGCTCCTCTTGAACTATTTGCCTGTCTTATGCTGAAACCTACTACTGCAAATATCCTGGCAAACAATCCTGTAGGAAAAAAGAGGCTTATGTGTCTTGGCAGCTTTGATAACAAACTAATAAAAAATCCATAATGTGGCACATAAAGCCCATCTTTGCAGGGGCTGTGGGCACAGTATACATGACTACTACATGCAAAACCCAAGAAAGACTCTATACAGAGCTTTTTTCTCTAAAAAGAAATAGAAATAGCTATAAAGCTATTTCTGTTGTTTAGGGGAATACATCAAAATGACACCAGTTCTGGAAGATGTGGTAGCAAACAAGCAATTGATGTTTGCTTTTTCACTTATGTTACTGTCATTTAAGAACAGAATACATATAGTAGACAGGATAATTCTCTAATTTCTTTATATAGACCCTAATAAATTGTATTCAAGACTGTGTCTGTGTTTTCTCAAAGCCCCACTAATCTCCCAGCTCCTGTATGTTTCTTCAGTTCCCTGCTGGCTTTGTCTCTGGATTGCAAGCTCTCTTGGCAGAACTGGATGTAGGATGGAGAAGTCTTTCTTTTGTATTTCTGAAGTGGATAGCATGTTTTTAGCAGTATTCTAATCTTTATATATATATAAAATAATGAAAATAATTGTCTCCTAATAGGACTTTCATAAGTAGCTTATGGCACACTGCCCTTATTGTAGAAAAGTACGTCCTTGTAGATAAGAAATGTCAATTAAAATGTTAGCTTTGTGGAGGACAGATAACACACAGTTTTATATGCAAATTTTAAAAATTCAGTACATTTCTGGGTTTTGTTGCTTGGGTGTTTTTTTGCGCACAGACATAAGTGGTAAAGGAAAAGTAATGTGCAGGAACTGAATCAGCATATTGTATAGGCACAATAAATAACATCACAATGACTATGTTATCTTATCATAGTGGTGCATAGTTTTGTATGCAAATGTTACCTCAAATACAGTCAACTATCTGCAATAAAGAGCATTTATTGTAGGAAATGTAAGAATAATTTTATATTCTTTTGTTATTACAATTGGTTTTCAAAATAGCATCATAGATTTACACAAATCTAAGTTAACAGACACTTTCACCAGCTTATTGCTTGCTGCTTGTACCTTGGATGTCACACAAGGCTTTCTAAAAAATGTGACAGGGAACACGGGCTGAATGAGATGGAGACACAGTTACACACTTCCTTATGCCAACGTCACGGGCCAATAAAAGAGGGCAAGAGGGAGTTCATTCTGCTGCCCTGGTGACATATTTCACAGCCAGATAGTTTTACAATGATTTGATTTCTGGGCTAGCCAGGAAAATACCTTCCTAAGATTGCCCCTGTCTTTGGCACTCTGGGAAATTAAACTCTGAACCTATATAGCCACAGGAGAAAAGAACTAAAAATTATTTTCACAGCCTTTACACTCTAGAAGAAGTAGTATTTGCTCTCAGTGTAATCTAAAAAAATGCTACAATTGAAAAGCTTGTGTGGCAACAGCATGACAGTGCGTCTGAATATGAACCGTGTGTTTGTTTTGGCCATATAAAATTAAAATGCTTAAAGCAAGGAAAATTTTGCTGTTCCCGTCACAATTCCATTTGTAAAAGTTACTTCTCTAAACTGCTTCATTTAGCAGAACCTCTGCCTGAGATGGGCTGCTTTTCCCGTTTCTGAATTCCTGACACAATATAAATCAAACAAATTCAAGATAGCAAAGCCGGGAAAATCATTATAATCGCAAAACCATCAAAAAGGTCAACAAGAAGGAGAACAACAATAGGATTCTGGTAACTGTTTGCGAAGAAACTATTCCTGCTGCAGTGAAACTCAGTGTTTTCATAACAACAAATTAAATACCAAGGTAATTCCCTGGAGCCTTCATCAGCATGGCTGTGTGGCAGCAGCAGCAGCCAGTCCAGCACAATGCACAGTGTCGTTAGGAAAACCCGCTGGCTGCTGAGCCACCGCACAGCTCCGCGGTGTTGGAGGTTACACTGGAGTCCAGCCCGCCTTTTCAAAGCACTGCATGGTTACTCCTCTCTTCCTCCCATTCCTGTCCACTTCCCCATTCTCCTCTCTTCCTGTCCCCTGTCAGGCAGACATGTTTTAGAATCCATTAATAATACAAGTCTTGTCAGACTGGTGCAGGTGGCTGGAATGCTGGCTTCAACAGCTGGAAGTGAGGGAGTTACAGCTGCACCTCTTTTTCAAGATTTTATTTGCTTATTGGTGCCTTATATGCACCCTAAAAATGTGTAATTGGTCAAGTGTAAGCTGTTCTCTTACACTCGAGAGGAGAGTAAGAGAAAGAACTCAGCAAGTTAAGTGGTCTACAAACATCCATTCTGAAAAAGAGTGGCATTTGTATTTGCTTTAGCTGTTCAACCTCAGAGAATGAAAAATCAAGACTGGCCTTTCTGAGACTCCTGCTACCCATTGTCAAAATGTGATGTTCTATGTATCAAAGTGTTTCAATGATGGTTGCCAAGGAACTGCAGGTATAAAAGCAACTTTCTTAATATTTTGCACCGGGAAGCTTAGATTTTCCTGACTGGTGTGCAAAAAGGAGTATCATTTATCAATTATGGGGTGAATGTCCATCCTTGTCTGAGCAACAGGCAGTAACATAATTTATAAATAGCCAGAGTGTAACAAGAAGGAAAATCACATTTACTAAAAAAATCCCCTCAATTCAATATCAGATAAAGAACATGCTGCAGCAATGCAATCTTTGGGGTACTTGCTCCCTGCCAATTGACAGGTTTAAAATAAACATTCTTATGCAGTGAACAAGTATAGAAATTTCACTGGGCAATAAATACCCATGTAACAACAATAGACAACTTTATCCTCCAAACCTGTTCACCCCATAGCCTGAGGCTTGGTTTGTAATGTCTAAAATATGTATGTTTGCTGTGTTGTTTCATGGTATTTTTAGGTAAATTCCTGCTACCTTACCTTGCAGACCAGTCCCAGTATCTCCAATCCTTTCACTGAGGTACCTGGTTGGTGTAACTTCACGATTTCATGAGATGCACAGCACAGTGAAATAGAGTCAGAGAGGTGGTAAGAGGGAAGTTGTTCCTCCTCCTTCTCTGGACTCATCAGTCTCTTTCTTGCTCACTTTTCCATACTGTAATCTCAGGCTGACTGGCTTTGTCCTGGAGCCAGGCACTGCTGGGACCTTCTGACCCACACTTAACTTTTCTGCAAACAGAAATAAATGGAATTGAGGGGAATTTTATAAAGATTCTTGTCTTCAAAATAAATTGTCACACCAACATCAAAGTTAAAAATCAAGAACCCAGAAAGAAGAAACTGTTCCGAAGAACTTAAGCTACATTAAATTTTAAACCCAGATATCTGGTCTGTCTTTTGTGTACTCAAGCTCTTCCCTCAGATCAGGTAGCTTCTGCATCTTGTCCAGAACTTCTGAGTTAAAGAAACTTTTACATTTTTCTCTGGGTTTCCCTAGAGATAGCAAATGATGTATCAAATGCATAAATTAATTGTTCAGTGAATTTACTGTTAATAACACTTTCTACTTCAAAATGGATTTGAAAAGAGGTGGAAAAAATAATATTTAATTTCCTACCAATGCTTTGCCATTGGAGACCACTAGCATGGTTCAACCATAATTTTCTGAGACTGCATATTTTCTTCCTTTCAGTAGGAAAAATAAATGTTGCAGACCTAAATATCTGTTGGATTCAAGAAAGCCTGTTCTCAATGTATGTACTATTTTGTAGGGTAGAGTCTAAAATCCACTTTCGAACAATTCCTTTTTTTTCCTGATGATTCTTTGAGCTACAATTGCAAAGACAGACAAGCATGAGGCAAGATTTCACTCAACCTAATTTCAGAAAGGAGAGTTGTGAATCACTGAATAACAAGCTCTCTGGACATTTGCATGCTTCAAATGGCACACACTGGATTTTACTTTGCTTGACATGAGACTGTAGGGTGAAAAAGGCTGGTGAGAATATCACAGAGATATGGAATGCATTTGCTGAAGAAACTGAAAAAACTGCTGGGAACCCTTAGCATCATTTTGGTTGCTTAGAATGCAATATAATGAAAATAGCATTGCCTGTTCGTGAAGCAACTTTTGCCCTTACTTTTGCTAAATTCCTACCAGGAGGAAATTTTCTTGGAATGGTGGGGAAATCAACAATGAACCAGAGATGCAAACAGTAGAAATTTTGTGCTGACAACAATAATGTGGATGAAAACACTCCCCAGACCATTATCTTTACATAAATTAGATGTCAGCCTTTTGGTACAAGATATTTTAATTTTTCCTAAGTTCCAACACATACATTTGCAGAGGTCTGATTGCCAGTGGCCAGATCAACATAGTTACAAAAGAACAGTTTTATTTAAAAGGAAAAACATGTTTGTTCTCTCCAGGAAAACATCCTCCTCCACTTCCAGGGATTTACAACACATTAAGGAGACCATAATCACCAGAACTCTGCTAAAAACATTTGTCTGAAATTACCAAACAGTGGGATGCACAACAGGACAGAGAGAAGCTTCTATTTCAGGCTGATCCAGATAGTGGTGGCAGAGGAAAGCAAACCAAATCTGTTCTTATTTTTGTTATTGATAAAGTTCTCTGAAACTCACCTCACCATGATTGTCAAATGAAATCTGTAGAGAAGACCCAGTGTGAAAATGGAAGCTTGAAAGTCTAGTCCTGTTGAATGCAACCACAAGGTCCCAACAGGCTTTTCTTTTGTCCTTTGTCTTTGCATATTATGTAGGCCATTGTTAATTCATCTTTCAAATGTCCCTCGACTTTATGGAAAACATTTACACCTGATACTAGTTTTGCTTTCTGGAAGCGAAATGCTAAACTTAGAATCACCATTTAATCATATGTTTCCTGTACATTCCACCTGAGCACTGTTGAGGCAAGCTTTCCTTCTAAATACAGAGGTGAGCTGAAGAACCAGTGATTAAAATAAGACCAGCTTTTCCTTAAATACCGTTGTACTTCAGGAGAGTGATCAAAGTCAGTAGATGCTTTCAGAGATATGCTAATTTACAGCACACAAACTTCTTAAATGAAGAAGAGTGACACTTTTTTCCTTGCTTAGATTTAGGAAAAAAAAACCCAAACCAAACAGTTCAGTCTACCGAGCAATCCTTCTATTAAAAAACCTCTGTCTTCCTTTCAGGTTAACAGGGGACTCAGCCTGAATTAGGCTAAAGCATTTGCCAAAAAGCCTCAGGGAAGATCATGTTCTGGCAATAATTTTGTTGTCACAATAACACCCATTGATTTTTTCTTTAATTTTCTTTTTAAATTTGCTTGTCAATAAGGAGAAGGAGATTTTTGTGGCATTTTCAGCACTTGCAAAGCACTTTTAGATCCATGGTGAAATAACGTGTGACATACATGAATACATGGTGCATGTGCACAGGTACATATGAAGTGTCACACATAATTCTTTTTGCTCCCTCCCAGTTCCTGGTGGTTTGTGAAGCATATTACAGCATCTGAAACAGAAACCAAACCCAGAATAATTTGTCAGATTTACAAAGAGCTCTAGCAACCCTGATAAGAGTTATGTGTCATTTAGGAGAAGCCTGAATGAAGCACAAGGTCCAGTTCCTCCTTAGGGCACTCAGACAAGCTGATGCCTGGGAAGGAGAGGAGCTCACAGCCTGTCCTGCCATGGGCACTGCTCTTTGTGAGTGCTGGAACTGGATCAGAGGAGGCTCCCTCTAAGCATGTCTAACACACTTGCGGTAACAGCGGGAAACGGCCACGCTTGAGGTATCTTGTTCTTTCCCTGGGAACAGGTATATCTCTGTATTCCTGCACAGGCATATCTCTGTATCTTCAGGATCAGTCACACTAACCTACAGTGGAGCTTTGCTGTGTGCCAACATGAGCACATTTTCGTGATAACTGCAAGACAGGGCAGCAGAGCCTTCTTCCAAAGCAGAATGCTGACAGAAAAGCAGCTCATTAAAATATCTGTTAAGCTGTCAGGTATTTAGGCTTCTGATTAAGTGTAAAAATATTCTGGGCATATCTGCTCTGTAGGCTGCAGAAGCAGTGTCACTGGTTGTTTTTCTTTGGTAATAAGTGACTGTATTGATGACTCTTTGGAGGTATCCTGTCATTTAAAATCAGAGTGCCCAGAAATTGTGCTCAGGTCTGAAGCAGACTGTTTTAGCTATCCAAAACAAATGGTAGGATGGGCTTGAACCATTTCTTGTGGGCAGGACACTCTGAACTCACTTTGACTCAGTACAGGTGTTGAAATCACTACAGGATTAACCCTGGAGGTGGGTAATCCTTTAAAGGTTCAGAGCTTTGGGTTAGATAAAAATCTAAACATTTGGATGTTTATCTGAAACCTTATCTCAGTCATCTAAACTCCTGGAGGCTGAACACCCATCAGTTGCACATCTACAAGTAAAAAAGTAGTAGGGTCTCTTGTTTCTACAGACCTCTGGCCTGATCCTGACATCTCTGAATAAACAAAACCTCACATTGATATTAACTTGCCTTTGAGCTGGGTATTGGGAATGGGAAGTTCCCTTCAGCTAAAAATGACCACGAACATTATCTGATGGGGATGGAGGAGGAAGTTTTGGTTACAAAATAAAGGATTTTTTTTTCTCATAGAAGTCGCTCATAGCAAATTTCTTTTTTCACTGAACGTCTCTACGCTTGAAAATTGCTAAAGAAGCTTTGGCAATTTTCCTTTATTTTCTCACCCATAAAAAGAAAAAACAAAACAGATCTTGATAATGAAAATAATGAAGTGATATGACTTTAAGCCCATAAGTCCATACTAGCATTTTGACTCAGGCCACTTTAACTGAGGCTGTGTGCTGTGGTACCTCACAAAAAGCATTAGAAAGACTGGGAGTATGAAACATGGGCACTGCAGTTCACAGCACTGGATTATGTCAGTGCAGAGATATTTTGCTTTTCTACTATGGTACCTCGGATTTTTCCATTTTGCACCAAATGTTTTGCTCCTTTCTCTCATTTCAATCAACAAAACAATTTTTCTAGGTGGAGGAAAATTAACTTATATCTATTAAAATGTGTGAGAGTATAATATTTTTGAAGAGGGGGGATGGTAAGGGGAGATTTTGAGTAATTACTCCTATCCTTTGCTGACATTCCCATGTTATTTTGCTGTGGGATGCATCCCAGGCTGTACCAGAGGCATATGTGTGAAGGAGCTGGGCACATCCTGGATATTTAGTGTGCCCAGACCCATTTCACAGAGTTAGGACCATTGCTTTCTCCTCAAGGCTTGCTGAAACCAGAAGCATTGCTGGCTCCCAGTTCCCACACCTGCATGGAAAGAAAAGCTGCCACAAAGGAAGAAATGGGGAAAGGAGAGAGGAAATTCATCAGGTGAGATGGTGGCTGGATAGAGGTAGATACAGTTCAGTTTTCTACTCCACCACAACTTCTCTCCCTCACCTGAGGGGACTCCTTTTGTCTGTGTTTTCCCTGTTGACTGTAGAGGCTAGCACTTTTATCTTAAGGGCTATTTCAAAGACAAACACTAAAAAAACCCCACAAAATCACTCAGTTTAACACAGTAAGAGGAACTACAGATGCTCAGGGAACAGACAAGAAACTGGACTGCACTACTTTTTGGCAAACACATACAGGCACTTTATCAAGGTCTGGCACACTTGTCTACACTGCTGTTCTTAAGCTGAGCCTTTTCCACGCCCATAACACATTAGTATAATGGAGAATTAACATTGTTTTGCAGTATTTTAGAGGCTGGGAAGAGAATTCAAACACTTTCCCTTTCCTTTTCCTACTGATATGCCAGTTACAGTCTGAAGTTCACAGGGCAATTCAGCTCATTCCTGTACTTTTGGAACCGTGTGTATGGCTGCCACACCACTCTTGTAACAACACACTGTCTGGGAATAAAAAAAATGCACTTATTTGTTTGTTTTGGGACTACCAGTAGGGTCACAAGGTTAACGGTCATTAATTAGGAAGATGTTAGTATGACTCTTCTTTGATACAACAATTTCAAGCTGATATCTGGAGACAAAGTGCTATTCAGAGTTTCGCAGAATAATTATTTTCTCCTGTCCATGGCACAGTTATCTCTTTTTGGCAGCGAAAAGAGCTTTTACAAAAAGGAAGGGAATGATTTACTTTGTATTATTACATTCTGTGGCTCAGGAGAATCATAATTCCACTTATGTTGAAGAAAACTATTGTCATTCTCATGGTATTTTTCAAGCATCATTGTGCTTTTGATAACTTATTCACTGTCAAGCTTCCCTGTTTAAGCAATACACTTGTTTTCCCTGGTTAACTACCTTTTATATGTACAGATGTTGTTTCTCATCAATGTTTTATGCTTCAAATAAAAATGCTAATCTAGTTCATGCAGAAAGACATTACTTTCTTTTTTTTTCTGGGTCACTGTGCTGCCACCAAGATGATTTCAAGTAGGTCAGTAAAATGTTTTATTTTATAAAAGACATTTCTTTCTTAGTTCTGTTGCTTGTGAGCATTGCTCTGAAAATCCTACCCCTTGCAGAGGCTACCCAGAAATCAGGCCTTGCTTTCAGAGCTGCAGAGGAGAGCTTTTTGGCGGCGGGTAGAGAAGGGAAAAGAATGACATGAGAGAAAATGCATCCCAGTGACTCATGAATCCAGGGCAATCTGCCCACCTGCTCCTCAGTGTGCCCTGGGTTCTCCCAGCAGTGCTGGTGTGCGTTGCAGGAGTGGGAGCGGGATGGGGAGCATGCTCCACCCCTCAGAGGCATGCATTCCTCAACTGCAAACACATCTGGGCTCCCTCTCTCGCTTCATTCCCTTGCCCACATCGCTCTGGGGGAAATTCCTGCAGCATGCTTCCTGTTTTTCACTTAATCCTCTCTCATCTTTAACTTCTATTAAACTGGGCACTATGAGTGCTTCCAATGATTTATTAATTGAGGATTTTTTCATGGAACTACTCAATACTTGCAGCAAGGGTTCTCCAGCCCTGTCAACACCTGAAGTTTTTGGCTGAGGTTTCTCAGCACGGTGGTAAGCGGTGCTGGGTCTTGCCCACTTTATGCATCACCACAGAAGCACTGACTCAGTTCCAGGCAGGTTTCAGCCTCCCAGATCTGTAAAAGTTTGTTGCACTTGTCTCAGTGATGGTGTGATTTGAAGCTTACAGTGACCTGCCACACAGCAAGGAGTGTGTACCATGTTATTCTATCCTGCTCTGAGGCCCCCAACATAAGAAGGACATGGATGTGCTGGAACAAGCCCACAGCAGGGCCACAAAGATGCTGAGAGGGCTGGAGCACCCCTCCTATGAAGACAGACTGAGAGAGCTGGGTTTGTTCAAGAGGTACAGTTTAGATGAGGTCTTCAAAAGAAATTCTTTCCTTGGAGGATGGTGATGCACTGGAACAGATTGTCCAGGGAAGCTGTGGATGCCCCATCCCTGGAAGTGTTCAAGGCCAGGTTGGATAGAGCCCTGAGAAACCTGATCTAGTGGAAGATGTCCCTGCCAGTGACAGAGGGATTGGAATCTGTGAGCTCCCTTCCAGCCCAAGTCATTCTATCATTCCATGGGTAAAAACTGGTTACTCTAGAAGAACAATTCACTAGTAGACAGGTATTGTTCTGAAATTTTGTTCTGAGCCCTGTGGTGAGGATTTGTTTTAATTTCATATTTTTCTTGATTTTTTTGCAGGAGTTATCTAGAGATTCAACTGTGTGAAAATCTACACAAACCCATGTGCTCCCAGGAGCCATTAAGGGTACATTTCACTGTGCTTCAATTTGCTATGGCTATTGCACATACACCTCTCACATTTCAAATGCAAGCAATAAAAATGAAAACTGGAGATGCCAAACATTTGCAGTGGCTACCTTCCACAAACAATACTACCAACTCAGACACTTCCCACAGATTATTTAAAGATGACATATTTTCCAGTTCGCTAAAAAAAAAAAAAAAAA